>WEIU01004720.1:76068-128656 GCA_013389925.1 Aegithalos caudatus
TTTTTTCTGGGAAGTCCTAGAAAGATAGATCTCTATCTTAAACCTAAGCAAAAAAGTCATGCATGTCATAACCTCAGCATTCCTCAGCCCAGTGTGTATTCACACAAGTATTTGCAAAGAAAGCCAAAAAAACAAAACAAAACAAACCCCCCAAAAACAAAACATCAGCTGACATAATACCTAGTTGTAGTTTTCAGATTATGTTCAGTGGTGGTCATGGAGTCTCTTTAAGGAATACAGTGCAAAAATCAAGACAGATCTCACAAACATTGTTAGTCTGGCCATGAGTTTCCAGATGAAAGTTAAGAAAATACAAAAGTTGCCCTGCAAGATGCACAAGTTGCTGATAAGGATTGACACATCAGCAGCTCACCATCACATGAGAAGGCAGTGTGACAATCCCGAGCAGAGGGACTGTAGGCAATGCATAGACAGACCAGAGCAGTATAAGAGACTATAAACTGATGTCAAGAAAAGGTTCAGTTTAAATTTTTTGCAGTCTACAATATATTTGGGAAGTTGGAGGCTCCCCTAGGGGTGTCCAGTTGAGTTTCTACCAGCCAGAGAAAGTGAGCACCAGATTGTGACATCTCAGTGCTCTCAAGCCCTTGTGAAACAACTCGATCTGCAGAACTGCATCAGCACTTCAGCCCTGACCCACCTAGCAAAGAGCTGAACTGCAGGTCAGCATTTATTAAAAATGTCTCCTGTGTGTGCAGTGTGGAGCCATAGATCAGCTTCAGCCCCTTCAGGCTGATTAATGAAGTTGCAAACATCTGGATGCCTGCCTAGAGCTGGAATTACTCAGACCAGTTACCTCAGGTAAAATGGCTTTTAGTAAAGGGGAGCTGCAATTCAATAAAATGGAAATGTTGTTTAACATCAGTGATACAATGAGCTGAACATGCAATATCAATTAGTTTGGAAATGTGCTTGACAACTACACTAATATTAGACAATATTATTCCCTCTAATGTTATCTTAAACTCTATCTATATGGAAAGTGTGTGCAATACACTTTAAATCAGCTGTCGCAACTCTGAGAACAGCAGAATCCTCCCTTGCAGTAGTGAAAAGATACCACAGATATTTTAATATTGAAAGCTTTATTTTAGTAATAAACCTTTTCAAGGGTAGATGAAGTTTTTTTCTTCTGGATTTGCTGGATTATCCTTTCTTTATGTCAGCAGTTTGTGGAAATGTTTGTTTCTTATCTCAAAATCCATATTTTAGCCAGAGGAACATTTGAATCTGGAATGTTGCCAAGATACTTGATCTGATTAGCTGACTGCCTTTATTTTTTTTCTACATGAAGTGAATACCCTCTAAACCAAAAATTGAGTTAGAAATCTGAGCAAGAGCTTCAGTTAGGCAACCCATTTTTACCTGTACCTTCTAATTTGCATTCAAAGTTACAGAAGAAACTAGAAGTGCCTTACTAATGACACTTCATTTTTAAAAAATATGTCTGACCCCAGACAAGTGGAAGTCCTCTAGCAGGCAGAAAGAGGGAAGGGTTATCTACCCCTCAAAGTGTGACCATTCAGGGTCAGGACACCAAACTTGACACATTAGAGAGTCACTGCTATAGCCTTGGGATTCTCAGCTCCCCAGTTCCCTCTCCTGATCTCTGAACCAGCAGCTTACTGATGTCCATGGTATTTGCTGATGGGCAGGGGTTACATGGCAATTAGTTTGAATTTACTGTCTGAACATGACCTTCTCTGTTCAGAGAGCCTCACGGCACTACTGACTCCACTTCCTTCCCTCTTGTTCTCTTCTGTCTTTGCAGTTTCCTTATTCCTGCATCTGTGATTTCTTTCCCCCCAGCAGCTCCCAGTTTGAAGGAGCTGTACTTGTCCAAACCCGTTTCTTGCTCACTGAAGTCACATATCTGAGGATTGGACTCAACACTCATCAGACTAAGGTGGGACAGAGGAGTTCCCTCCTCAGAGTCATTGTCCCAGGGGTGGCTGCAGACATTGCTACATCTGTTACTCATTTCACCTTTGGGAGGTTATTGCTGCAACTATAGCAGCTAGAAACACACTTTCAGAAATTAAAGGATTCATTTCAGAAAGCTCACCCAGGATGAGTGGAGTGTCTTCCAACCCAAGGCTTACTTAGAGCTGCCTGAAAAAAGTGAAGTCCCTCTCTGCATTTTGTTCCTCAGGGACATGTTCAGACCTGGATAATATTAGTTTTGCATTCTTACATAAAATCTTTGGGCAGGAATTGGTCAAGGCCAGAAAATACATATTTCAATATTTACTCATGCAGCAGTAGTTAATGGTACTTCTAGTGAATCATTAAGTCTGGGAACTTACTACCTCTTCTGTCGTTCTGAATGCCTAAGGATGAGGATTTTCTTTTTAGTAATGCTTCATAATGAATCTTCTAAATAACCAACTGAATTTAAGTCTGTGTTACTTCCAGTTAGTGTTGGGTATCTCACTGCCATTTTATAATTGAAAACCATTCATATCCAGATCAGTAAGTGCACAATGATCATGATTTATTTTAAATATTATATGGATCAGTAGACTACAGTCAGCAGTCTTCTAAAACAGAAATCAGTATCAACTCAGTCTAGTATAGGTGGCCACATAATTTAATGGCAAAGCAAGTAGAGAAGAGAATGCCTTCTGGCTAATTAATCATTCTGTTAGTGGTCAGCTATTCATCACCTACTTTGCCAGTAAAGAAGCTCAAGCTTGCTTAGTACAGGATAAAAGGAAGCTGAACATTTCCTAACTTTGATGGTTATGATGATGCAAGCCAGGAACATTTCCATTTGTAATAGTTGCACTGATGTAGGGCAGAGAACAATGAAAAACCCTATCCTTGTGGGCTATTTGTGTGGGCAGATTGGCACTAATTAGGACAGTACAGAGGAAAAGAAGACTGCCCTCTGGTAATGAGTCGTGTATCAAGCTAAACCATCCACCTCTGCTCGTGTTGCAACCTCTGACAAAAAAAAAGATGTAATGTAGGACAAAGATCAGAGACAAATCCTGCCTTTTAAGAATAATAGCCCTGGGTTCTACAATTAATTGCAGCAAGGAGAGAGGGTCTTGCATGAATTTCAAAAGGAAAGTAGGATCATCTGAACTGGTGCACATTACTTAAGCTGTGCACATCTTCCTCATCAAAATAAGCCCATTATGTAGCAGTAGCAGCTGGGAGCCATTATTAATATTTAACGCTCTTAGCAGGGGTTACTGTGGATTTCTGTATTAAGGTTACAAGACAACATTGCAATATCATATGCTGTGGGTTTGCATTCTTTGAGCTTTTTTGGCTTTGTATAAAGTTCTAGTAAAGTTTTATTAATTCACCTTCCTTGCCATTTGCAGAGGATATTTTTCTAAGCTGGACTATGGTACATGATTATTCATTCTTCAGTGCCTCCAGCTCTACTAGTCCATCACCTGCTGTTGGCAATGTGAGCATTGCAAGTCCCATTCTGGTAGGAGCAATTTTGCACAGGAAAGGATGAAACCAGTTTGGGTCCCATGGTGAGAGCTGGCTTCTGCTGTCACAGACATGTTCTATTTCCCCCAGCTGTGTGTTTTTGGTGTGACCTCCTGGAAAGTGATGATACCACTCAGCTTCTCAACTACATCTTTTGACTGATATTTGCTTTTTACTGGTGCATGTTGAAAGGACAGGCAGTTCTTGAAAATTTCACAGTTGTTTTCACTGAAAATAGGTGGGCTGAATAGGTAGGATGGAATCCCCATGTTCTGCACATCTCTGTCTAAGAGGACACCATCCATGGCTGTACTATCCCTTGGGACATGGGGCCAGCAGGCAGTGAGGGACTTGGTAGGCACAGAGTTTCTGCTGACAGGGCTTTGGAGGAGTGTGGGATAAGCTCTCCACAGGCTCTTCAGGAATAGTCTTTGACCTTCAGGCTTTCTTTTTGCTCATGTTTTGTTTTTACCCTTTTAATGGTTTATTAACTTTTCCCTTGAAGTCATAAAATCCTTGAAATCAAACTGTTTACAGCTTTTTCTGGTTAATAAGTTATCAGGCAGTGAAGCCAACAGTACAGAAGGGGAAAACATTTGGTGCATCATCATCATTATATATATCCTTTAACATCATAAACTACATAAATCACTGTTCTACATTAAGAAGCCATTGTTAGGAGGGTGCCCTGGAACAGTATCTGCTGTTCTTCAATGACTACTGGATTAAATGTACTCAATTTAGAAATAAAATGTCAGGCTAGAGCCTCTCTGATGACGTGCAACCTGAGATTAGCAGATGGCTCAATGTTGACTAATTTTACAGTACCTCAGTAGCACATTTCCTTTTGCACTGTCTAGTGACATGAGACATTGGCAACAAACCTTTTACCTCCCTAGGTGCCTTAGAGATTTGCTGGGGAATTGCTTTATGTTACTAATCTGTTGCTGTCCATGTGAACCTGCTGCAGGATGATGGCAGCACATCATGCTCATTTTGGAAGGGGAGGAGGGCAAAAATAGTGCTGAAAACATGGAGGTAAGTGTGTGTGAAGAACAGTGATACTTCTGAGTAATTCCATTATCATTGGATCTCATGGTGGGATACTTGATTTCAGTTTCTGGGCTGAAATGAATGTCAAATTACCAATTAGCCATTGCAAAATACTCCTGGGTTTCAACATGTTTTTAATTTAGCTTCTGTATGTTTCTATTCACATTGCCTGAGCTGTCTATGCTAACAGGTGCTTCCCATAAGCCTCCTCTGTTCACATGCACCGATAACACAGCTACAGCTGGATATGCAGGGTCCTCACCAGTATCCCACTCTGCCACCACTGCTGAGCCTGCTGGTGCTGAGATAACAACAGTGTCTTCCTTTTACTGCTGAATTCAATTTCAGTGCAATTAACCCCTACCTTAGCCTCTTTTGATTAAATAACAACAAACACAGTAAACCTGGATGTATTATGGATATTAATGGCACCTTCACTGATGTGCTGTGAGTCACTTCTTAAGTCACCTGTCTTTATTGAGTGCAGAGCCTCAGACTACAGCACCCCAGGCCTTAATTTGGTGGCCCTTGTGACACTCCTCTGAGAGCAGCCTGTCCTTGGATGAAGGAAAGCGTCTCTGGAATAAGAAGGCAAAACAATGACATGGCTGCATTTGAAGCTGTGTAGCAAGTTTCTATTCCAAGAGCTCTCTTTGCCTTCCAAAGTTTACCAGTGTTTATTTTCTTTCTGTTAGTATATTTTAATTTGACCTAATTGGCCTCATAGCCCATGTTGTCATTCAGTGTTCAGAACTGGAGTATGTTTTTGGCCTGTGACTATTTTAAGCTGGTGTAAGTAGAGCACTAAACCAGCAGCATTTGTGCCTTTTATTCCAGGCTTCTCTCTTTGGGCACTGGGCCTTAAACGTGCTATGGCATTATTGGAAGTGAGAAAGTGATGATGGTCCAAGTGGGTCATTGTTTTGTATCCTGACAGTTACTGGGTACTGTTCCTTAGCTTTTAAAGTCACTATTGTACAAGAACTTTCTCAGATCTGGTTGAAGAAAGTTGGCTGCTGTGAGTGAAAACTTTTTCCCTTTCTCAGATAAATTGTTCCCATTGGAGGAGGCTGGGAGACTGGGATGTGGGTACATCCATTTTTGCTTTAGGTAGCTAAGCCATATGTAAACTAAAATGTCTTTATAGTCTCTGCTCAGATTTATCTGGTATTGACCTCATATTCCTTCACTGCTTACACTTCAGTACTCTGCTCATATTGCCACTCTGATTAAATAGCTACAGAAAGCTTGGAGGTCAGCCTGCAAACAAAATCCTCATGGTGAGCTAACACGGGCGGTTTGGTGTCCTTCATTTTTGTTCCTATTTTTTTTTTTTTTTTCTTTTTATTTTACTGAAATGCTGCCCTCGAGTGGCGACCAGCTGATTGATCCCAACGGGAGATCGAGCTGTTCCTCCTGCCTGGCCGGTGTCCTGATGCCCTTTTGGGGGGTAAATGTTCCTGGTGGCTGGGTAGCCCCGAGCACAGTGGGGCTCCAGCGTCAGCATCCAGCAGAAACAACTGCTCACCCTGCACAGAAGTGCAGGAACCTGTTGGAAGTTTCCAAGCAATGCTATGGCACAGCAGCTGGAACTCCCTGACACCAACAATGTCCTCAGCTTTTACAAGAAGATGGAGAACTGTAATTCTGAAGGAAATGTAATGTTTTGATATGTTTACCTCATCACAAGCCCTCTAAATTTAATTTATATGATTATTTCTTCCAATCTGTTGTGCTGTTCCTTTAAATGAGTTCAAGGTTTTAACACAGAAGCTGTTTGTAGAAGAGTGTTTTTCTGTGACAGGGAAAAGATCTCTGAGCTTGTCTAAGCAGTAACTCCACTGTCCTCTCTGGTCTTAGGAGGGAATGTCATGTAGCAAAGGTCCTGTATGAAGGTCCTGAATGAGCTCCAGAGCACCCCAACAACGTTGGAATACACCCCAAAGTTGGAATACAACATCAGGAGTTAGTAAAAGGATAAAAGTGGTTTGTGGTAAAGCAACTTGAGACATTACTACTTTGAGCTTTATTCTGTGTCTCCATGCCAGAGGTTTCAGCCTTTGCAGCAGTGTTGCTGGAAGCATAGGGACGCTGGCTCCTCAGCCAGTAAGTCATGGCTTAGTGTACTGGTTTTACTCAGATGGTTGTTTTTCTGGGCCACTGAAAACTGTGTCAGCGTGTGACTTGTTTTACCTGCAAGGTAAAAAGCAAAAACAAAAACGAGGAAGGGTTTTTATGTGAAGGGAGAGGTGTCTTTTGGGAGGACTTTGTTCTTAGCATTCCCAGGTTATTTGAAGAGCCCTCCATGTTTCCATGCTTCATGGAAGACCAGTTGTCCAAAGGGATATATAATCCTACCTGTATGTAATTAACTCTTCTGGCAAGTACCTAAGTGTGTCCTATTGGGAATATTCTCTCATGTTCTCATCTTTTCATAGAGACAGAAGATAGTGCTTTTCCTATGTAAACTTCTATCATCCTGCACAATATGCAAATACCATCCTTTCTTCCTGCATTAACACATTTAATTAGGGATAGGCTTGTTTGTTTAAGCATTGCTATGTTTTGTTAACTCAGATAAAGTGAAGACAGAAAGTCAGATAATTTCAGATGCAGAGTCCCTTCTAGAGAGTCCTTCAGGACTGGTTATTTAGGTGCTTGCTGCAATGACCAGCTAATTCTTGCTCACCACTCTTTGAGTGGTTGTTCTTGTCTATAGTTCTACCTATGTGTGTGTGAATATATGGCATGTATGAGTATATGAAGGCCTCTGAGAGGCTCTGCATGAAATATCTCTGTCAAATACTGTCAGTTAAATAATTTCTGTGATGATTTGGCTCAGCCAAAGGCTTCTTGTGCAAAAAACCTCTCTCAGAAATTATTTACATCTCTATTTCTAGTTACTGAGAGCTCCTTAACGAAGATGCTGATGCTAGCCATAAAATGTGGGGTTTTTTCAGATGATCATATTAGTACCTCATGTTTTCTTACCCAGCACTTCTGAAATCCCATCAAAACACAGAGAAGTATGGGAAGACTGTCTGGGGATTATTGCCACAGGGAAGAATATAGAAAGGAAATGCCCAGACTATTCCAGTAGAAACTAGGTACATATTAGTTCATGCTCTGAATTTTCAAACATCAGTTCTAGACTTTCAGGCTGATGTTACAGGCAGCTAATTCTAGAGTGGAAGTTAATCACTTGAAGTGCCTGAAGCAGTGGTTATGTCTAATATTAGACCAGAGATAGGTGAGATGCTAATGTCTGTGCCTGGGCTGTATGCATATAGAGGTCTGGACAATGGTAGTTACTTTTCACTGGACTTGTAAATGAAGGTTAACTGGCCAGGGCTGCAGCATAAGGAAGCAGATTCTCTCTTTCATTTAGACTGCGCTGGTGACATTATATCTCACATTTGTTTATAGTAAACATGAATAAATTTTGATACATTTAATCCAAGGGTGAAACCTGAATTGAATAGGGACTCATTGATTTGCTTGCTGCTTACATCAAAACCTCTTTACTTCCCTTGAATTTCAAATTTTGTCTTGTCTCCTTAATAACATAACAAAATTAATTTAAGGGAGGAAAATTGAGAACATCAGTAAAAGAGGAATATTTGCTCCCTGAAATTCAGTGCAGAAAAACATTTTTTCTTCCTTTTTCTGGATGAAATACTCCATATACTTTTGGCTGGAGTTTCCAAGCTCAGTCCAACATCCATTTGTTACTGTGCAGTGAATCTCTGTATGATACTAACTAGACATGGCAGCTCTTTTTTAAAATAGACCATTCCAATCTGTCGCTTTATTCTTTGGCACCAGGATTTTCACTTTCCTGAGATGAACTCTGCTGCTGGCCATCAACCCGATGGAGTGGAAGAATTGCAGAACAAACTGCTGCCATCAGCTAATTCACCTGAACAGAGCTGTGTGTGAGACCTACCTTGTCCTGTGAGAGTCCTGTCAGTTGTAGCAGCTGAACAAATATTTTCAAGGTGGCAAATGAGGCAATTACCTGAAAGAGCCCAAACAGCCTATGCAAATACCTGTGTTGTTCTTAGTCACACAAATTTGCTAGAACTTGCCTCACATCTTCTTTCCTGTTAAGCAATTATTTCAAGGTACTCTGAATCATTTCCTAACTCCATGCATGTGAAGAGCCTGAAAAGGTAACCTCAGTTTCTCAGGATCAATCTTCTGCTGCTTCCTGGTGAGAATCCCAAGTAGGTTTTTCATTAGGAAGAAATCAGGGAATTAATTAGCATTTAGTTTCAAGGTTGACTTTGTTGTAAAATCATATAAAACCCTGCAGCATATTTGTTTGTTACACTGGTTACAGCTGCCAAGATGCATTTCTCCATCACAAAATGCAGTGTGATGGCACCACTAAGTGCTTTGTTTATTACACACTGCTTCTGTTTATTACACCTTGCTTCTAGAGAAGCATGCCACATTAAAAATAGGAAAGAAAAGGTGAAAGAGACAAAAAAGGGGCAAAGGAATCCCGCCAGAAGAGCAAATATATCAAGAGTTGTGTCTTGACCTTGTATGTACAGAACATGAAGCTCACTCACCTGCACAGCTCCACAGCTGGGAATAGAAGCTCAAGGTCTTCAGGAGTAGAGTCAGAGCAGCTCTCTGGAGCCAGGGTCTCTGTAAAGCTGTGTCTATGCCTCTCCAATGACTTTGTAAAGAAAAAAATAATTTTATTATCAAGATTTGGGCCTCATTGTGCATGGGTCCCCAGGCATTAGGGTGACACTGTGGGATGGATATTCAGACCCTTTTGTTGCCTCTGTCCCCTTCAACATAATGTGAGATAATGTGAAGCTGCAAAAAGAGCTGGCTGGACTTCTTGCCTCCTCACCCCACTTCCATGTGTTTAGTGGTACAGATTAAACTTGGCAAGCTGACCAGCAGTATTTAATGCATGAATTGAAAACAAGAAGTACTGAATATATTACTCTCTTAAGCGATGTGACATAGTTGCCATCTGCTTTCATTACTTACTGGTTTAATTGTCTGCCAGGGTAAGAGGTTAATTTTCCTTCATTAAAAGTAGCGTTTCATACTATCAGTATATTTCTGCTCACTCATGCAGTGCCTTTAAAGTACAAAATGCAAGAAAAGAACTTCTTTGGAGTAGAATATTACAGATTGATTGCTCTTTTGTTTGATGGAGATGTCCATTCATGTCCAAGTTAGTGCTGACAAATAAATGAAATCTCAGAAAAAACAAGAGGAGTCTGCTAAAACCATGTTTTTTACAGAAAGATATAATCATAGATATCAAGTGGCTCTGAGGGCATAATTTTCGGGAAGTTGCAGGCTTTTCATATATCAAGTGCAGTTACTCATCACAGTGAATATTTGTACAAATGGCTCAACCAGCAGGGGAACTCTCATAGTAAACAATTATCTGCCTCCCAGGGCAATAATGAATGCTTAAAATTAGCAGGATAATGTTCAGCAGTAGTTTTGAGATGCTGGCTCTGAAGTAGATACTAAAATTGGAATCTTATTTCACAGTTTTGAGTAGGAAAAAATCTGAGTTTGAAAAAGAACTAGGTTTTTTTGTTTGCTTTTGTTTTAATTGTCCCCTTGAATCATAAGGCTGTGTGACCTACACTTCAGCTAGCTTAGTGATACAAAGATTCCTCAGCCTGTTTTACTGCAATAAATTAATAGGTGTTTAATCATCCTGTGAACTGAGATCATTATTTTAGTGTAGTCATAACTAAAAAGGAAAATGTTAATCACTGCGATTGAATTATGCAGTGACCTTTTGAATCCATGGTTGTTTGTAGCTAATAGGTTTTGTTCAAAGTAGGAGTCAGAGAGCACTTTTAGTTGTGGACCTTTTGGAAATAGTTGCAACATTTCTGTCCAAAAAATAACTACCTTTCCCCAAAAAAGCTAATTTCTAGTTACTGATTTTTTAATTCATTGTATAATCCAAACCATGAACACATATGATGTTCTCCAGTGCTTTGGTGTCCTGAAAAAACAGCAATTTTCAGCTTTTGTTTAAAAACTCATAAGCTTCCTTTTCCTTCTTCTTGATTAGAAGCATTTGGTGCTTTTCTTTGGTATTTACATTAAATCTGAAAGTGGAAACAAAAAACCTCAAGTTCTTTTGGGCAGATCTTTCTCCCCAGTAGGACTGCAGCTGCTTACCAGTTGTAGTTCAGTGGCTGTGCTGGTGCTGGTCACCCAGGAGGGATTTCTGTGGGAAAACTCTTGCAAACAAAGAGGAGTTTCTGTGGAGAGCAGAGGGGGAGGCCCAGGAGCTGAGGAGCCCTTGCTCTGCTGCACACACTGAGTGGGGTCCCTGGGCACTCAGTCATGCCTGGGCTGGTCCAGTCTGGCTTTCAGAGGGACCTTGGCTTGAGGTCACTGGAGGTACCAGAATACATGAAATTAAATGCAGCTGAGCTTCTAGGTGCAGTGGAGCCAGATGTGTGTTTGTAATTTTGAACTCTAAAATAGAAATAATAATCCTGCTGGTTTAGTTTCTAATCTTTTTGCAGTAGTAACTATGCATTTGCTAGATATGTGATCTCTGCATGGCACGCTGGGGCCTCCCACTCAGCTGAGACTGCTAAGCTCTGTAAATTACAAATAGCTGTTACAAATGCTCATGCATCTTTAGTGCTAGTTTTGTAGCTTTTAATTGACCCAAGTGATTATCTAAGCTACAGAGTGAGAGCACCACATCAGCTGTTCCAGTGCAGGGCTTAGACTCATCTTCTTAAAAGCCTTTTTATGAATCATAACTCTCTCTGTCCCTGAATAACTTAAAATCTAACAGCATTGCAAATCTTAAGATTAACAGTCCAAACCTCTTAATGATGGTTGGTTTTGACGCACATCTGAAGAAGCAGGTACCATTACTCATCCTCACTTGGATCTTATCCCTAGGTCCCTTTTGTAACATCCTGTAGTCCTGTGACCAGCTCCTGACCTGGTTCTGTAAACAGGCAGCCTTCTGTTGTTGAATGTTAAATCTAATACACAAGTTAAGTCAAGTAGAATGTGTACTCAGAGATAACATTTCAAAGGTGAAGCCTGTGAGGATTAGCTCAGAAGTGAATTTATTTTTCCAAAACTGATGGCACCAAAATCTATTTCCAGTGGACAACATCATGGTAATTTAGTGCCATCCTGGTAATTTAGTGCCATCCTGGTAATTTAGTCCCTTTCTTAGTTAGCTGCAATCACTAATTGGGAATTCTCTTAGCAAATGTTTTTGCTTGCAAGGATTTCTCCTCATCATCCCTCTTGCCAGCATATCCTCTGTGTACAAAATCTACCTTCACTGACAGTCTGTAAAGTTCCATTTTAGGGTATCAGCCATTACATCCCTGTCAGTCCTCTGTGTTGCCTGTATTCTCAGGCTCTCTAGTCCTCATAAACCCAGATCTTGGCAGAGCAGCAGAATTTTCTTACGGAGATTTCAGTCTTCCCTGCATGTGGGTTTGTTTTGGGGGATTACATCTGGTTTGTGGATAAGGCTGCTGTTTTTTCAGCTGTGCCATTACAGAGAGCAGTGTAGATGCTCCTGGATGGCAATTTCTGTTCCACACTGAGTTTCAGGAGACTCAGGCCAGTCTGTGGCCACAAACAGCATCAGTTTATGCCTGTTTTACTATTTCATCCTCTAACAAGAGCATGAATCCTGATGAGTCTGTGGTGTGACACAAACCTTTAAAGTCAGTCTGAAGTGTGTTCAAATTAAAACCATTATTCTCCTCCCAGTTTGCATGTGTAAATGGGATTAGGTCAAAACAACAGAAGCTCCACACTCTTTATTACAACTGGACTGGTCATTTTAAAATGCAGGTTTGCCCTTCCCTGTGTCATCCTGGGAACAGTCCCTGTAAATGGGTTAGTTCTACCTTGTTAGCATCAAATCCCTCTGTGTCTCAGGTGTGAAGTGCAGGACAAGAAATTTTCCTCTAATTGGAGAGAACATTTTGTAAGTCATCTTTCTTCTCTTTGCTTAAACAAGTTTTTGCCCAGAGCATAGTAAAGAGAAAATAATGTTCTAGAGAAAAAAAATGAGTTCTGCTTCTCCCTGAGCCAAAATAAGTCTTCAGCTCTTTAAACCTCTTATCCTCAGGAATTTCTTCTGGGTAGTGCAGTAATTTTTCCCTTGTAAGGCAAGTTCATCAGGAGCCCTGAACCCTGGGTGTCTTCTGAGAGAGAGAGTTAATGGCATCTGAGGAGTAGGGGAGGGGAAGCATTTCAAAAGTGTCAATGCTAAAAATTACCAGCATGCATGTTAGCCTTCCTATTGTCTTTGATTTTGAACCTTTTTTCCTGAATGATTGCTACTACAGACTTTCACCTAATACTGAAACAGTAGAAAAACCTCAACATCTCCAACTGTGCCTTCAGTTTTCAACTGATTTCTAGCCTACAGACATCGGGTTCCTAAGGTCACTGGCCTACTGTCCATCTACCAGAAGACATAAACCTATTTGTTGTAGGTCTGAGTTATCCCATTGTGAGGAGAGGGGACAAACCCCTTCCTCTGTGACCAGCATGAGGGCATGCTTGGGAGCTTCTCATTCCAAGTACATGTTTTGCTTCCTTGCTGTGATGCTGAAGGGCTTTCTCAGTGTTAAGGCTGACAGGTACTGGCAGTGAATTTCAGTTCTAGTGATGAGCACACAGGCTCCAGGCAGATCCATCTGGTGTCCCTTGCCTTGGTACTGCCCTTCCTCGAGGCAGCCAGCAGCTGTACCCATCCCTGACTCATCAGGGAGATCAGGGCTTTCTCCCATATGCTGTTTGGAGCAGCTGTAGTCTCTGCTCTTTGCTGTCTGTTTGGAGTGTTCCAGTGGCTTTCCTGGGGAGTGCAGTAAATATTACAAGTGTGGGAGAAAGGAGGGAGTGAGAATCGAGCCATTAATTAAAGGCTGCCTGGTCTGAGTAAGACAGTGGTTAAAGCACAGTTGCCATGGCATCACTGCCCCTGGATGCTCCAGCCTGAGTCATGCTTCTCAAGCTCCCCTTTGCTGTGCTGGGGTGCCTGGCTGTCCCTGTGCAGAGAGGGTGACACTGCTCCCCAATGGCTTTGGTACTGCATCCCCAATGAGCTCCACTGGAAAACAAATGCATGGCCAGCAGAAAAATCTTCATTGACAGGCTAGTCCATCAGGATCTGTAGGAACTCCTACAATGAATATCAAGGGGACATCTATTTTTAACATTTTGTTGGGTGAATGGGAAAAAAGCATTAAATGTATCTGTACCTCAGTTTCCACCTCTGTAGTGTGTGAAGAATATGTGCAGTAGTCTTTGTTTGAGTACTTTTTAGTGTTTACACCAAAAGTGTTTGGCAAAATGCAGCAAACTATGATTTATTAATGATTTCATTAATGATAAGATGCTCCAGAAACTGAAATGTCACCTGTAGCAGTTACAGGGCAAGTGCCCTTGGTAGCCATCCCTTCCACGTACCCTTGTGGTATCTAAAACTCTTTGGGGGCAAATTTTTCTTTAATTCAGGGCAGCTTTGTTCAGAGGAAGGAGATTCAAAGGGTCATCCAGAGGGCTGATTAGTTTGGCATGGGTTTAAACATTTTCAAGTAAATTAGCCTGCTGAGATTTCTTTGTCAGGTTCCAAGCAGAGCAATTGATTGGGCTCAATGTGAACATCCGGAAAAGGATGCAGAATGTTGGTGCCAATGCTTTTTTAGTATCTCTGGCAGATCTTGTGTGCCAAACTGCTCATGTGTCCAGAGGTAAACCTAATCACCAACTCTGAGCTGATTCTCTCCACCCATCTGAGCTGATGGAGACATCAGGCTTTTCACTTCCTCTGTAGCAGGTGGCTTTTACCTTCAGCACATTAAAATATCTGCATATGTCACACCTAATTCATTCCTGCCATTGCATCACTTACTCTCTCGAGCACAGTTCCTGTGTCAACATTTTCCTTTTATTCTATATGATGCAAGTATTTGGCCTGATTAAATTATAGACTGGGTATTGGCATGTAATTTAAGGATATCAGAGACACAGAGGCCAGACTAGGAGGCCCCAGTAGTCCCTCTCATGGAAAAAGGAGACCAAATGGAATCATTACAAAGCACCAAGTAATTTCAAAGCAGCAGGCACTGACAGCAACTCACAGGCAAAGCTGTGGCCTGTGTCACTTGGTGACTGAAGTACCCATCTGGCCTTTGACTTACCTGACACTGCTGTGAGTGGCACAGCTGGGTGCTCCAATGCCTGTGTGCACCAGTGGACAAGCAAAAAGCAAAACCTTGTGCAAGTCTCCTCCTGAACACCCAGCTCTCCTTGGATATCCATGCAGTGATTCATTCTGACTCCAAGCTATCCAGACAGCCCAGTGAGTCCTTCACAGGAGCAGCCTGAGGTGCCTCAGCCAGTGTCTCTGGGGATTGCTGTCCTTCCAGCACTGGCTGTGTGCAGGTTGGAGTCCCTGCTGACTTCTCAGCATGCAGGATCACACTGCTTCTCCTTGGAAACAGTGTTTGCTGTTGTGCAAATATTAAAAGTAACTTGTTATGACTTGCTCATTTAATTATGGAGTCAGTTTGAGAGCTTCAGAAGAGTGAAGGGAAATAATATTTTTAATTGGATTTTCTCATTGGTACAGAAATAGAACAGGAAATATTTAGAAAATATTAAGTATGGCTGTCTCATTTTAATGAAAAATGTATATGAAATGAAAGAAAATGCGTTTCTATTGAAATGTCATCACATATCTTTGTTTAAACCTTCAGTCTTTCTCATCATAGAAATGATCTTTCAAACCCCATGAATCCCTAGTGCTGGAAGGGGCTCCAGCTCTTGGCAGGTGGCAGAACCACTTATGTTCCTGCTGGCTGGGTTTGTCACAGCTGCTGAGCGCTTCTGTCCGCTCATGACAATCAAACTTCCATTTCCCTTCTGTCAGGCACTCTGGTTTTTTTCCACAAATGCATATGAGATCAGTACTCTGCCAAAAAGGAGGGCAACTTAAATGTGAGGTAACCAGGCCCAGGTTCAATGAAACTGCTCTTGACTTTATTCCAGGCTCAGAAGAGATGCCATTAACTTCTCTCTGGTGCACTTAAGATGTCAGGTAGTTCACCTGGATCAACCAGCACATTTGGAGTGTGAAGGCAGAGAGAGCTTAACTGGAGCTTTCATCATCAGCCACAGAGCAATTGGTTCTGCAGAACAAAATTTTAAGGAGACTTTTTTGAAGGCTTATTCTTATTTCCAAGGGAGTTAACACATTAACGACACCTTTTTCTTTTTTCCTTTTTCTTCTCTTTTTTTTTCCCCCTCAAACAGCCTAAAAGCATGCTGGAAAAAATAAAAACCAGGGATGCAAGAGCTAACTGTGCTGCCTGGCATTGCCCACCAGCCAAAGGGTGTGGGGAGCCTGTGTGGCAGCTGCTGCCAATGGCTCTGTTTTTCCTGCTGCCAAGTGCAGTGTCCCGTGACCTGTTATAACACAAAACCACATCAGATCTCTGAGCAATCTGGTCCATGTGGGTGAAGAACACCAGTGTGTGCAGGGTGCCAGCATTGCTGAGTACAAGCCAACCATGGATGCCAATGCCCTGGTTCACCAGATGCTGGGCACAGTGACCTCTTTCTCCACCATCATCATCTGAAGGCTTTTAAAGCTGATTTGGGTGAATGATGACTATACAGCCTTTTCATGGACAATTAATGCAAGATACTCAGGCCTGGGGGATTCTTTAGTGTTCACCAATACAGATTGAGATCTAAGCAGCTTTTAGGTGACCTGCATCTGTGGTGACAGCTGGGAAATAAGCAATTCTGCAACTAGGAAATGTTACAGAATCACAGAACCACTAGGTTGGAAGAGACCTTAAAGATCATCAAGTCCAACCCATGCCCTAACACCTCAACTAAACCATGGCACTGAGTGTCACATCCATCTTGTTTTAAACACATCCAGAGGTGGTGACTCTACCACCTCCCCAGGCAGACAGTTCCAATACTTTATCACTCTTTCCTTAATTTTTTTTTCCTAACATCCAACCTAAATTTCCCTTCTTGCTTCCAGATTCTCTTCAATTTATTATCAATGCAGTCATTATCAAGACTGACTGTGAAACAATACATGCAATTGCTTTATCTGACTGCCTTTTCTCCTCCCTTGCTCACTGAATGAGTCTACCTAATGTCAGACTCAATAAAGTCAGGCAGCTGGCTATAAGAAACAAACAGACCCTCATTAAGGGAGGCCCCATTGCTGCTTTTGTTTGTGCTCATCTACTTTATGGGAAAAGAAAAGCATGAATATTTAAAGCACTTTGCTGTGGCTGGGAAGCAGCTGAACACAATTTTGCTGGTGTTTTGCCCCTCTGCCACCTCCTCCAAAAGGAAGCCTCAAAGGCTGTTGACCACCACTCTGCTCCACTCAGACAGAAGCACATTTGGACATGGCTGAAACAGATTGTTGGGTTTAATGTGCAAATGCTGTCCTCGATTAAAATATCCAAACATTGATTTGAGAACTGCATGGTTTTGTGGTTCCTGTCCAACAGCCTCATCCCCAGCAGAGTTCTTGCCCTGTGGTTCCTCTCTGTGCTCTCCTTGAGCTGCATTTGGGTGCCAGCCTGCTGCAGGTTTGGCAGCAGCTTGTGCTGGGCAGAGAGCACAGAGCTCCTGGCTGCAGCAAGAGAAACACACCAGCCAGCAGATCAGAGCTCCTGCAGCAGGGCACAAGATTTAGTCAGCTTGCACCCCATTCTTTGATGTTGTATTAAAAGTTCCTGGAGTCTCTGTTTCATTCAAAATTGAGACTTTACTTTTGGATAGATGCATCAAAAGAACACAAGCAAGGGACCTTTGGTGAGGCAGCAGCAGGGGATGGATGGGCAGTGGGAAATGCAGCTTCCTGCAGTTCAGGCTGTCACTCTGTATCATATTCATGGGGAAAATGACCTAGCACTCCTGGGCTTTGCACTGTTGTTGCTCAGGCTTGGGAGAGGATTGAACTGGTTGGAATAGAAGAGATATAAAGATGCATGCTCAGAGACTAAGAACAGTATCAGTCCTCTCTTTGTAAAGTCATTTTTCAACTGTATATGAAACTTCCATTCTGAAAAAAGCGAATGCAAGGGAAGAAGCTGATTCCTAAAATAAAGGTGCAGATTGATAAGGTGTGATACAGTATCTGTGTTCTTTGGCATGTACTGCATTTATATTCAAAATCCCGAGGGAATTGAACACAACCCCAGTAATGAATGGGATGCAGGACCAAAGCTGGTCTTTTTGTAAAAGCTATGAATTATGTAAAAATAAAACTCTATCTGGGAGATAGGAAATGGAGTGCATGACCTTGTGATCTTCTCTGCAGCTGTATTCGCTGATTGCCTTATGACTGAGGATCTGGGAATTGTGCTGCATAATTCCCACAAGCACTCTTCTGATTTAGGCTCTGCAAATCCCAGCAGAACCACTTACTGGGACACAGATACTTGCTTTCAGTATGAGATTTCCTCATTTTCTTGATGAGTTTCATCCACTTACTTATATTGAGATGAAAAGAATAAAGATACTGTGAGATTTCACAGTTAAAGTACTGACATAAGTAAAGACAGTCTTAAAATAGCTAGAGAAAATGTTTTGTTTCTCTGTGGGTTAACTGTGAAGTTCTCTGGGATTGTGGACAGCAAATTGTCTATGGGGAGATGACATTTCCTTTTCAATTGTCCTTGTGCACTGTGCAGTTATGTGTATCTGGCAGTTCTTTTATCATGCAGCACAGGTTCTAAGGTCAACCATGTCATTAACTCAGTCCTTGCCTTCAGGCACTCTGCAATGGGAGCCCCTTGAACCTTAGAGCTGGGGATACCATGAAAGAAATTGGTGTGTCTTGGTGTCAATTTCTCATGAAGTGCCAAATGGAAATCGCTGAGACACTGTGAGGAACAGAGGGCAGGGAATAAATGTCTCTCCACCTGAGAGGGTGAAATCCAGGAGAGTGAAAGCTGCAAGAGCCTCAGTGGAGAAAGCCATTTAATCTGATGTCAGAGCACCAAGGGGGGCTTGATTCAAGTCACAAACCCATAAAAAATTGCAAAACCCAAATCCATTTTGAAGGTTTATTTAGAAAAACCACAATGCTGGGGAGTCACTGTTACATAGCGTGGTAATTCTCTTCCTCTTGAGTAATATGCACCACACTGTGCGCATGCAATTACTTTTGTTCCAGAGATAACATTGTCATTTATACATGTACACACATGGTCCTCAGTGCACACTACACTTCACATGGATGTTAGGACACACACAAAGTTGAGCTTTCCCATGAAAAAACTGTATAAAAAATACAAACCAAACTGAAGCAGTCAACACGAGAAGCAATGTGCAAAAATAGACAAAGTTACTCCTGAATGTTTGCTTAAGATAAAAGGACTCTTCTGTCCCTGCTCCCTATTCAGCATTGACAATGCCAGATGTTGTCTGAAAGTAAGACATGAAATAACTTGTTACATCCTGCCCCCCTTCATGTTAGTTGCAGAGATTTTTAACCAGCTAAATAATCCTGTGTTAGTATGAAAATCTGCCTCCAAGCATCACCATTGTGTGCTGTCTTTGCATCCAACAGGTCTTGATATTGTTGCAATGTCTGACCTGTGACACTCAAGGCTGGTGACAACCAAGGCCTTGTGTGAAGCACACAGAAGAGGCAGGACAAAGACATCCCTGGTCACTGAGCCCCCTGGCAGGGGCTGGCAGCAGCTGCCAGGAGAACACAGCCAGGGATTGGGAGCTCTCCTCACACATGCTGGAAGGAGCCAGACTCCCAGTCCCGGCCGTGGGGTGCACAGCTCTGGCCCTGTCTGCTCGCTCATGGTGGGGCTGGTGTTTGAGATGATCCTCAGGGCGAGGCTCCTCCCTGCAGAGGAACCCTGGCTGTGCAAAGGGCATGGCAGATGGAGGGATGGAGAGCACACAGGGCTTTTCCCAGCCAGGTACTGGGGCTGTGTGACCACGTGTGTGGCTCTGAGCAAAGCTATACAGGACATGCTGCAGACACCGTGTCAGACCAACCCATCCTTGTGAAACTGCTGCATACAAATACCAACACTGTCAATGGCAAGTAAGACTAGAAATGGATTGCACTTGTTTCCCTTAAACACAGATACGTACCACTCTTAAAGAAAAAATAACCATTAAAAAATCTTCAAAGAATTGATTGATAATTGGGAGTCCCTTGGTTGGGTCAAAGGAAAAGAACAAGAAATTAGGGGCAGTGTGATACCTATCACTGAAGGTTATCAGTAACATAATTTTTAGGCTTTATGGATGAGGATTCTTCCCACCCATGAAAATTCATGGTGCAAAGCCCAGTATTCCCCTTGTAATCCAAATGTTTTTTAAGGATTCTGTTTAAGCTCATGCAGAGTTATGACTGTATTACAGAACTTTAATTTTTTTTTTAAATAGTATATCAAAGTTTTTCCCAGCAAATCCTGCATGGATCTAGGGAAAACCTTAGCAAGACTCCCCTGTGTGTTTTGTTTTTCACTTGCAAAGCGAAGGTTTCAGTTTATTCTGAGGAAGGGAAGAAGTGGAAATTGTAGAGACTGGGAGCTCTCAGAAGAGTAAACTGTGGCTACTGCACTTTATAACCCAGCTCAGCAAACCACTTCAGCCAAGTATTTTAAGTGGGATTTCAGTGAGTGTTATTCACTTTGGATCGACTACAAAGACCAGTACCCAACAGGAAGAGCTTTGCCTTGGACCTAGCCATTTCCATTATAAAAGGCACAGAGGGAGAGTTCATCCTGTTAGCTCACACCCCAGCAAGGTGAAAACATCACTCAGGGAAGTGTGCCAAGCATCCACCCGATGCTCTGGGGCTTCCCAGGTCTCTGATCCCTGCACACCCAGCTGCACAGTGCCCCACAGTATCCCTGCTGGCTCAGGAGCATCCTGCAGTGACTGTGGTGTCCAGCAGTGCTTCATCCCTGCTCTCAGTGTGCCCCAGGTAACGGCGCTGGCAGCAGGAGCATTTCTGTGCTTTCTGGAAGCTTGGGGTGTGTGACACACCTGACCTGAGCGTCCCTTCACTCTCACAGCACGCACATGTGGAACCAAAATGAACCTCTGGCTGTTAGTCAGCTCTTGGCAGTGATACAACTGTGCTAGAGAGTAGTTTTAGATGGTCAAATACACAAAATGAAACATCAGACTGAATTCTTACTGCAATTTCGACACTGTTGAGCACTGGGGTTAGCTGCTGCTTCGTGAGTGTTTTCCACTGGGTTAGGATAAGTCCAGCAAGTAAGTTAAGGCCATGATTTAGCAAAGCATTTGTGCATGTGCTTAAATCTGACCTTATTCAGATAAACACAGGCACGAATACCCGTGTGCCTTGTGATACAGGGACAAACCTCAACTGCAGCATATAAATGTCAGTTATGTGGCTGTCAAAACTACCCCTTTAATGTCTTTTCCTGGTAGCACAGTGGCTCTCCTGGATTAAGTATTTAATTAATCTTTATCTAAAAGGTCCTGAGAACAGTCCTATAATGCTAACAAATGTACATAAATACCAAAACTAAAAAAAAAAAGTCCAACTCATGGCTCAAAGCAAAACAAATATTGCTCAGAATACTTGTTTAGGTTAAGATCACTAGCTGTAAACTGTGCATTCTAGTAGCAAACAAAAACTTGTTGGCCTAGGAAAAAGAACCCCAAAACATTCAATGTCTATAGGATTGGCAGCACTAATATTATTTTACAACGTGGAGTAAGAATAAAAAACATCAGTGTAACATTGCAAAATGATCCACCTAACCTAAGCTTATGTAAACAAATACGCTTTGACAACGTTTATACGTCTAGGCGTGATCCTGCACTGGGAGCTGGACGGGTGGAGACCCAACAGGGGGGACAGGTGCCCTTCCAAGGTGGTTCCAGCTGCCCAGATCCCACTGCAGGAGAGAGGCTCGAGGGTGTGAACCTGCAAACCTGTACTGGCATCACTAGTTCTACTCCTGGGAGCAGCCCATTGCAGGATTCAGTTCAGCAGGACATTACACGTAAGTAAGGATTATTCACAAACATAAGGCAATGCAGAACTTGGCCCTAAAACTTCTATTTTCAGCAGAGAATCCCTTATCCATATACAAGGTCATATTTTTATATATCAAAAAGTGTCTAAAGTAAGAGTCAGAGTCACTATATATTTATGCTCAGTAACACAGTTAAGATGCTGCATATTGGCTTCAGGTACTGCAAACCATTTTCTTCATTAAAATCAAACCTACTATGAACCTTTCTCATAAGAATGAAATTAACCGTGAAAATTGAAAATGAACAGGCTCTGTTTTCAAGGTTAAAAGGAGACAGAAACAGAAATCAGCAACTCCCATGGTGATAGTTTTCCAGTGCCTTCCCTTGTGAGCAGTGAGCACTCGGAGACTGCAGCTGGTGTGGCCTCCAGTCCTGCCTGGTGTCCTCCGTGCTGTGCTACTGCCGCTCCCCTTCCACCCGCTTCTTCCGGACTGCACAAGGAAAGGAAAGGACAAGGAAAGAGAAACATTACTGCCTGCTCTCACACAGCCCCCCTTCCCTCTAACATGAGACCACAACAATTACACCCACTAATACCATCATTAACAGATCACAGTGCCCAACAAAACAATGGGACCTAAACTGCATGTTTTTTGTATTGCAGACTGTAGAATTTCACCAAGCGTTCATATCAATACATTTTCCACAAAAATCGCATTCTGAGCTAAAGGTTTTAGATGATAAAGAAATCTTGCACTTCCTTCCAGTGATTCCATTTAGATTTTTATTACAGTTTTATTGTTCTTTTAAAAGCCACAGTGTTCCAGCTAAATTGATACTGGTCTGTTCTAGTTTGCATGGCTCTGGATTATTTAAGCTTTAGGCATCAAAAATTAATAACTTCTGTAATTGCACAGTGTATACTGTAGGTAAGCAATAATCTTTTTTTTTAGAAAATAATTTGAAGTACTCTTACACACCGGTATCAGTGAATATTGGCAAAAAATATCATATTGGACCCTCAATCACCTGCTTAAACATCACATGCTCTGGCTGCATCAACCATCTCATAGTCAGTTAATTAACTCTGGTTTTTCACTGGAAACCCCACATAGGTTGAAGTTGCCATTTAGCAAAGCAGAGTGGTAAACCTTGTGTTATGGGCACGATTATTTTGACAAGCAGTCCCATATGAATTTTTGCAGCACTTAAGATACATTACACCTGGTATAGAGCAGGTTTAGTTGGGCAGCATTTACTACTCCACATTCTAATAAAAAGCACTGAGTCTTTTTTGACATGGCCAGATAAGATTTGTGAGGTTCTCCTGTTTGTGTGATACAAAATTTAGTGTTATGTCGAAGTGTCATGTCCTGTTTCTGATACTGAACAGCTGAAGCACAGAACAAAGCAGTAGAACTTGATGAATTAATGTTTTCACCACAGAAAGTCAATAACAACAATATATTGCTAAACATTCCATTACTTTACTAAGAAGGAGGTTATTTTTATCGTGCCTTTTTGGCAAACAGATACATTATTCCAAAGCCTGCAGTGTAGCATCAGTCATTTGTGTCTGCTTTCAGTGTTTTGTTCTTCATTTATTTTATTTTACTGAATTGCTTTAGGAATTCTGTCCTACAAAATCTTGAACAAAACCAAACAACACAAACACTGGAAAATGAAGGTTAGGACGTAAGTGTAATGGCGAGTGGTAAAATAACAGAAAAAAAAGAGTTTTTCTCTCTTTGTAGATGGGATAGTTCAAATACCCTTCTGGGACACTGATAGTTTTAAGAAAAATAGTATATAGTTGGAATGCTTAGGTATTGCTAAAAATTAAAATTTCAAAGCCCCAAAAGTATGTATGAAAGAAAAAGGTTTCAGCTCAACTTTTATCTTAGTTCCCACAGACAGAAACCCAAGCTGAAACCCACAAGGACATCATGGTTTGATACCCCAGTCTGAAGCAGAACTGATTAAAAATATAAAGTTTAATTTTTTTCCCCTTCTCACTCTAAACTTCTGCCCAGTCATCTCCTTTGTATTCTGACTACTGAGCACACAGAGCAGAGCATGTCACACCCAGGTGACACTTGCAGGGTTTTATTGGCTTTGGCTCTACTTGTCACACAGGCAGGAGGGACTGGTTTGCTCCCTTTGCTGGGCAGGCCTGGTCCATCATGGGCTGGACAACAGAACCAGGATTTCTGTGTCCTCTGAAAAAACAGGATGGGTTTGACTCCTCATTTACTGGCCAGAACAGCTTATAGAGCATATAGAGCAGTGAGAAATTTAGGACACTCCATGGAGAAGGCTGAAATAACTCCCCTTCCCAAAGGAACAAGAGAAAAGTAGTGGCTCTTAATCACAGTAAGATCTTTGCTGTTGTCTGCCCTAGAGCCTGAGGAGCTTTGCATCTCCCCTCACACAGAACAGCCTGAATGTTGTAGTCAGAATTCCAGCTGAAAGTACAGGGAGAGTTGTGCCAGGGAGGGTCAGGGCTTGACTCACACAAAGAAATGATGAGTAAATATAGTGGCATCTTACCCAGATCATTGTTTTTAGTGATAGCTGCTGCTACCCTGGTTCTTGGACCTTGTTTTGTGAACTGGTATCCAAACTTGAGAATCCTGGAGTTCTCCTCCAGCATCTTGGCAATCTCCATCTCTACAGCTGTCCCAAGCTGCTGCCTCTGTTGGCGATGAAGTGTCCCCAAAAGAAAAGGAAACATTTGTTTTCATATGAGAGAGAAGTAAGTGGCTGTATTTAAGTACTGGACTGAAAACTACAAAGAGAATCCCATCCCTGGAAATTTTGCCTTGGGTTTTGTATTTGGCTTTGAGTAGTTTTATTGAGAAATTTTTCTCTCTTTGGTTGCACTGACTGGAGACATGAGCTGCAGAATGACTGAGCCACAGAGGCTGCCTTGACTCTGACAGAGTCCCCAGGTAGAACCCCCTGGGAATCCATATAAAAGAGAAACAAAAGTGAACTTCCCCAAAGGACTCTCTTTACCTGGTTGTCAATTTTAATCTCTGTTAGGGATTCATTCTTTTTCAGTGCATCAATCAGAGCCAAAATCCCTGTCCCAGTGATGAAGTTGGATTCTACATTCAGACTCTTCAGTGTTTTGTTCACTTTCAACATATCTGCAAATGCCTGAAGGGTCAAAAAGAGAGATAATATCTTGAAACTTTCAGGGAATAACAGGGAATCTGCAAAACATAGCTTAGTACCAACAAGAAATAAAACATAAATATTCTTAGAAGAACATAGAGGTAGATCAGAAGAGATTATATTTCTGCTGTGCACAGCCATAGGGAATTCCTGCAAGGGAAAATAAAGAATGTATCCTAATGCAGACATGCTTTACTTAAAATTTGTTGTGGGGTTTTTTTTCCCAGTAATGTTAAAACTCACAATAGCTACAGGGTCATTGCTTCGAGTAGCTGCAAGGCTGAATGTCTTCACATGTGTGTTGGTTTCCAAGGCTTTTGCAAATTCTTTCAGCGTTGGAATAGGAATATTCTAGGGTAAGAAGAGAAATCCAGTAATTAGTAAAGCCAGTCACACTGCTGATTTTAATTATTATGAAGCTGACTGAGGAACAACCAGAGTCTGTGCAAGTGAACCATCCCTGGTGCATTGAGGAGCACATGGGAAAGGCCAGAGCAGTGCCTGCACCAGCCCTGCCTGCAACTGGGTCAGGCCATGGCCAGCACGTGACCATCCCTGAGCTACTTTCCTATTCCTCTGCCAGTTCTTCAGTCTCCACGTGCCAGCTCCTCCTCCAGTTGCCTGTGTGGGCTAATTGAGTTTGGCCAGTGATGATTACATAGCACCCATGAGACATCTTCCTTTACAATCTGCTGAGAAAGGCAGCCAAAGGGAGTCACCCCTTGGGCTTTTAATTGGCATTTAATTCAGTATCAGGAATTGATGACCTTGGAGCTTCTACAACCTTTCCCCACCCCTTCCCTGAGTGTCCTGCTTTTTCTGAACAGTAAAGAGAGACAAAATTTGAAAATAAAAGGCACAGGCTTTGGAAATATTTGAATAAATCCTTCTTCGATGACATAAACAAAACCACAGCATCTACCTTTATATTGTTGAGATTAATTTCTGTGAGGGTAGGATCATTTGCTTTTATCCTTTGTAAACTTGCTTCCACATTGGTTGGATTAGGTGGCTCCTCAAAGATGGGCTTGACCTTTTCACCTTTCACCACATCTGCAACACAAAATCTCATGAAATGTCAACTAAGGAACAGGCATCATCACCCTGGCTGTTCCATTCCCATTTAGCTTTGTACTGCAGCAATCCAGGAAGGGTTTATGGGAACCACAAAACCTGCAAGCAGGAGTATTATCCCCATTATCCCTGCCATGCCCTTTGCACCCCCTGTGCACCCAGAGCTGTCACTGGAGGCTGTGGTCACAGAGACTGGGCAGCATCATCACAGACAAATTCCTCCTTTATATACAAAACCCCTGTGCAATTAATTGGAGCCAAAGCAGCTTTGAAGGCTATTGTTTGGGATGTGATATACTGCAAGGGCTGCTTTGCACTTTGTGTAATATCTGTAAAGAAAGGTGTGCTCAGAACTTGCCCATTATATTAGTGAGAAAATGTCCCTGCACCTATGAGTAGACTGTGCTACATAAAGCAACATGAGCAGGAGGCCCCTCAGTTTCCTCCTCTTAGCTGATACTATCAGACTTACTATAAATTCAATTAGCTCTTGTAAAATTGCAACATCTGCACTTTCTAAATAATAAAACCATCAAAGCATGAAAAGTAAGTCTGTCTGCCAGCACCAAGATTTATGAAATCTTTGAGTAGTCATGTTCCTAAGAACTATGGTATTTAGGGCTGGAAGCTATGAGCTATAAATATTCTCAGGGATCCATAAAAATCATAGCTTAGAACACAATTAGTACTTCTAATTCCCACCCATACAGTTGTGGAGATTAATTTATTAACCCTGACCACCCAAGCCACTAGAAGCAAGAATGGAATATGTTGCTGACCACAAGTATGTTTGAATCCTTTTATTTTGTGCTGTAGACAGGGAGAGATTTTGAAGACTTGTGCTCAAGTCTCAGTGTACTTCACATTGCTGTTCACTGCAAAGGGTAAAAGTTCATGCCATATCATGGGCCAGTAGAAAACCACATCTTTTTTTAGAACTCATACTCATAGTAGAGATGGTCATAGACAAATCTTGAGCTGGTTTTCACTCTGTTCCCTTTGATACCAAAGCTTTTGTTTTGCTAATTCCCTGAGAGACCTCACATCAGTCAACCTTCCTAGGGAGCTGGGAATTGAATACTACATTTAGAGAATTCACCTTGGTTGCAAGAATAGAAAGTAAACAAAAAAAGCAAAAGCATATTTTGCACTTGTGGAAACACCCTGCCAGCCTGGGAGCAGGGGAGACACAAGCACCCTGTCCTCAGGTTAGACACCACAGTGTACTCTGTCTAAGGAGGAATTTTCATTTTCTACTTCTTGTTGATTTCCATGAATTTTTCTTGTTTCTTTAATCATGATGCTGTTTTTGCCACACCGATGAGCAAATTTTTACTGAAACATTTCACTTGGCTAAGGAAAGGTATTGCTTTTGGACCAAAGAATACAGTGATGGGATGGTGATTTTCTGGTTCATAGGTCTGTGATTGGAGCATAGTTTAGCTGACTCACATAGCTGACTTTTTGACTCTCTACAAAAAAAAATATTCTGAAATCTATGAGGATTAGTAATGCATGCAGTTGCCTGTTATGAGATAGATGGCAGCTCACACAGGGCCCCACTGGGGAGGCTTGAAGAGCAGCTTTATCCTCAGACAAATGAAGTGACACAGTGTCCTGTCTACTTTCCCACCTCCCCTTTAGCAATGGAAGATGGAAAGGAAAGCCTTTGGTAAAGATACTTGCTGTTCTCATGGCCTTAGAAGAAGAAAACATTTTTTTTGTACTGTTTTCCTAGGAAAGGGCATTCCACAGTTTTGTCTTAAAAATTAAAGTTTAGTGCCCTTGATATCCCAGGCCCTGGAGGTGACAAGCTCTGGATCAAGGCTTGGCAGCTCTCAAGAAAAGCTTGGAATTCAGATGCACCCATTTCTACCTCCATCCAGTCTCCTGTGGGAGGAGCTGAGCTAAGATCTGATTCACCAAAGGTCTGTTTATTTAGTGCAAACATTTCTGGATTTGTTTTTAATGACTACAGCTGTTTCTCTTGGGGAATTTCTGGAACAATTCCATGTGTCCCTAGGGAAGGCCAGGACAGGCACTGCTTACACACACTGCCACAGGAGCCAGGTGGAGGTGGGAGATCAGAGGGAGCACATCCATGCAGTCTTTGTCTCCCTGTGAATGCAGCTCAGGATGTCTCTGGTCACAGATGTGACTCTGACAGGGATTCTGCCACGTCTGAGCCCAGTGGTTACCAGTAATTTTTCAGGTGTATAAATGTAGGTACTTGGGGCAAGATGGCCTGGCCTGAACTGTGGCCAACTCTTAGCTACAGCTCACTCTGCTTTCTGCTTGCTAAAACTGAAATGGAATGGAAATTTATGTCTTGGCCTCTTAAGTACTCCCACTCTTTCAAATACCTCTGCAGAGCCAGATACTGCTCTCTAGGAAAACAAATTTCCTTAGGAATGATCTGTTTGTATACTGTTGTTATTTTAATGAATTTTAAGATTGTATTTACTTTTAAAAAGTCACCTTTCGTGATTAATTAGATCAATCAAAGTTAGGCCCAGTTACATTACACTAAATTAGACCAACAGACCCCACCTGCAGGTGCAGAAGCCCCTAAAGATGACACGCAGCCCACAAGAGAAATCTGCTTGCTTACTTCTCACGATTCCTTTTCCATCTTTACCGCGGGCTCCTGCTTCATCAAATTTTGGGTTGTTGACCATGTTGTGCACTCCAAGAACAGCTGAAATGTGTAAACACCAGCAAGAGGATACCATGTTAATGGCAGGAACTCAGGCTGCAGGAAAGTATCTGCTGCAAATTGTAGCTTAGTTCCCGAAACAAAACCCCCTTTATAAAACCTTAACTGTGTGCCTCATGCCTGCTTGTAGGGAGAGTCTCCTGGGCTCCAAATTCTGGAGATACAGACACTTTCAATATAGATTTTTGAACAATTGAGTCAATGTAGAATGCATATCCCAGAAGTGCCAGCTGGAAGGAACCACCATGGGTCATCTTGTCCAGCCTCTCCCTCAGGCAGGAGTGCTGCCAGCATTAATGGGGTCAGCCATGGCTTTGTCTAGCTGGAGTCTGAAAACACCCAGGGATGGAAATCCCACAACCTCTTTGGGTAAATTGTTTCAATGCTACACTCCAAAGCACTTTTATTCCAATATACAACCTGAACTTGTTATTACTCTTATGTTCTATTGTTTGGAGTATCTGAGAATTTCACTGTACATGTGATGAGCTTAATGCTTTGGCATTCCCAGCAGGGTTCCTTATGGAAGCACATCAATATTAATATGCTTGGAGAATAATCAGAAGTGGTGAAGATACCCAGGTCTAATCACCTGGCAACTGATTTTCTCATTCCTCATGGATTCAGGATCTTTATCCACTGCATGCTGTGACAAGTTTACCTGGCTATTTGGGATGTCAGAGTTGGAGGAGGTAGCAGTAGTATGCTACAAACCATGTGATACAGTAGGATCAGCCACTTCCATTACAGAGCCTGCAGCCCACTGTCCACCCTGCCCTTCCCCAAATCACAGGAGCTGGTTCACCTTCCCCCTGGCCTGACACATTAATTTTAAGTACAAAGTCTGAAATGCAGCAGCTGTCCAGTCACACTTCAATCACCCTGGGCAATGTGTGGCCCCCATGGCTTGGCCACCTGTAGAAAGCACCAGGTGATGAGGGGTCATCATGAGACATTCCTGGTGGCAGCTCTGGGCAGAGAAGAGCTGGACATGTGGGAGGATCATATCTACATGTTTTCTAACCTGCAAGGTCATAGAGCTCAGTATCTGAAGCACTGGCCAGGGCCTCTTCTAGTTCTGGATCCAGCGTCACTTTCTCTTCTGTGCGGGTTTCTACGGGCTTTTCTTTAGGGATAAATATTTTTCCTAAGATAAGAAAAAAAAGCCAGAGTGAGTAATGAATTATTGCAACAACTTCTTTGCCTCCTGGCAGCAGAGGAATAGGTCTGTGGCAGTGGAAGTGCTTGGAAATATTATCACATGCATGTTTTTCTCTTTCTTACTTGATGTTATCCTCCACACCAGGATCTTAATAAGTCTAAAAATAACAGGTTCAGATTACTGCTCTGTGTTGGTGATTGTTATTTTAGGAAATTTGCTCTCAGGAGGAGTCCCAGCTGGTATTTTTCTGAAGGTCCTGCATCCTTAAATAGGCAGAATCATGTCTACCCAAAAAGCTTGCAGAAATTTCATCCTTATATTTAAGTGAGGCATTAGGAGCAGTTAAGACCATTCTACTGCAAGAATCTTTCAGTTCATGAATTTTCATACATGATCCTGAAAGCTCAGCAAACAACTGTTCTCTTCCAGTAACTCAGTTCAATTCCTAGCCCCTCCAGAGTATTTTCTCTCTGTGTCCCCTGATGGTCATTTACATAAACAGCCTTACCCTGGTCAGTTGTGCATGCCTGAAAAGTCTGAACTGAACCACAAGTTGCCCAAGAAAGACCCCTGACGTATTTGTCTCTCTCTGTGTTCTGCTGATACCTTTGGGTTAGCAGATGTGTGTTTCCATGCAATATTCCCCCAGGACTGAGGTCATTGGCCTGTCTGCTGAAATGAGGAAACTGCAGGATAAATCCAGGAACAACACAAGTTCCACTACTCCTTCAGGCTGCTATGCTGGTTAACCTCAGTGCTGTGATGATGTAACTGCAAATGCTTGGAGTGAGAACCTTTAAATCAGAGCTGGAGCTGCCGAGTCACCAGCACTGCTGGGCTTTTGTCCCACTCAGCTTTCCTGACCAAGCCCTACAGTCAGTGCTCCACTGGATGATGCCACAGGCAACAGACAGTGCCATTGCTCCAATAACTGAGTGAATTCCCATGGTCTGCTGTCCAATGTGCAATAATTCCCCTCACCTTGACCCTAAAAACTACTTCTCAAGCAGGCTTTAATTTATCCTGTTGTAATGAAGCTGTGATGATCTTTGGTGCAGGCAAATCTTTGGCCCACTGTCAGCTTTAAATTTTCTTTTTGTGCAGATTTGTACACTCTAGATGTAATGCTTCAGACATTACATCTAGTCCTGTGACTTTATGAAATGTCTCTAAAATAGTTTAACTGTATTAGTCATATTGTTACCATTCGTAAATGTAATTCTCATATTTAGTATTGAATTACAAATGCTTTGCCTCTGGTTTTTCAATACTGTCATCCTTTTGTGGCTTCATTTTTCCCTGATGTAGTAATTTCCAATTCATTTATATCTTTTTTACAAGTTTGTCTACAGCCATTTTTATGCTGACAGCTTCCATGACTCAAGTCACTGAGTAAGCTCAGAAAAAAATTTTAATGGAAATTTCTGAAACTGGCAAGGTTTATTGATATATGATTTAAATTATTTACCTTAGAGAAATTTCTGCCAAGGCTAAACCACTTCTGAGTACAGAACTGGACGAAAAGTTATGTAGAAAGTCATAGTAGTATCATGGTATGATTTATTCTTCATGTGATACTTTAAGTAAGTAATATTTCAGAAAATGCTTCAAGAAGATAAAAGCCTTTGGTGAGTGAAAAGTAAGAACTGTTTTAACTGTGACTGCATTGGGTCACAGCAATTAAGGACAGCCATCCCAGCAGCATCAAACAAAAACCAAGTGGAAATTTGGGGTAAGAAAAGCTCTGCAGAGATAGGTCAGCTGTGTTCTCCAGATTTAACAGCAGCACAGGTGGTCAGAGTTCACTCTCTCTGTGCCACCACCTAATCTGAAGTGTTGGATGGCAGCTTACAGACACCACTGACCAAGACTTAACTTGATGCCAGCATGACATTAGGGAGAAAAAACATTACACTGCTGGAAGTTAGAAACCACAATCAGAACATCCAAGCAAACAATGAATAGTGAGGAATACTGTCCATAAAGTGTTTTCCTTTCAGATCACTGGTGGTTCCACATGAGTTTCAAGTATCATCATCAGCAGCATTGTTTGAGATATTTAGGGAATCCTGCTGACCTTTACCCTGCCTGATAACACTGCTCTGTAGCAGCAAACTCCACAGGGCCATAGCTCCTGGAGACAAAGCATCTCCATCAGGCAGTAAGTAATTCTGCACAGGCTCAAACCTGAGTCACACTTCTAACAAATACTGACCCAAGTCTGCACTTTCACACATAACATTGTAAGGGGACACAGGACCTTGAGTTTGGACTAAACTGGACACAACATTGTGGTGTAGTTGGTCTTTTTCTAAGGACTTTGGATATGTGAAGGTCAAGTATCTTGCATAGCAAGAAATCAAGGGGTAATGGAAACCTCTAGAGGCTCATACCTTCTCTGTCCAGTTCACATATATTGGAATACAATTTTAAACATTTGTTTCAGGCATATGTAATTCTTGGATAACAGCCTGAATCTTGTTAAATGTGTATATGATTCCCAGTGATAGTTTCATTTAATGCATTCTTGGCAAATGTTTTAGAAAAAAAATTCTATTATTGGTTATATGAAATATTTAAAGGGGCAAGGTCATGTCAAAGATAGTAATACATATCTTTAATGTATGTGGGCCTTACTGGCATCCAGTGGTGTTTTAAAAATATTCTTGTTACTGCTATCTAGATAAGAGCATTCCACTGTGAAGAGATGCTGTAGCACAGCAGATGGAGGTTAGAAAAATTCTCTATTTAGCATGTTATTAGGAATTTATTACCTGTCCACCAGCTGCAAAACTGTGTGTCTGTTTATAAACAGCTGTCAATCAGTTTTCCTTCTTTAATTAAGGACAGAGTTTAAAGATTCAGGAGGTGTCTCCTATTGCCACATTGTACATTGTAAATTCATTTTCCAGTGCATCACGGAATTCACTGACAAGATAAAATATGGATTGTGGCTTCCTTGATTCAATGGTCCAACTTAAAATTTATTACTTGGAAGAAGCCTTGGAGGAATAGTGACATTTTATTATTATAAAGTGAGATTTATGAAGAAAGGCTGCTGCTCTTGGTGTTCTTTATATTCACACTGTGTTTTAGGTGGTACTTTATTATTACTTTATTCTATGTGGTATAATTAATGTTGGCTGTGTTATTTTTTGTCTCCAGAATATGCTAATGTTCTGTACTAAGTGTTAATAGTAATAGCTTCACTTTCTACCAATCAAAAACACAGTGACAAAAGTTCTGTTTATACATAACTTGGGCTACTTTGCTGTTAACAAGACAAAAATAATCACACTTCTGTATAAAAAATAATATTTTTTTGTTTAACTGCAAACCAAAATTCAATTGCAGTATAATATAATTTTATTTTTACATAAGCATAGAAACCCAAAGTGTGTGGAATCCCAAGTGCTTTTTTTCAGTGTGAAATTTTAGGTGTCCATCACTGCAGTTCTCCTCTTGTTTTGGCCAAGCTGGGTCAGTGTCTGGGGTGCCCTGGATGGTGACTGAGGCTGCTTTTTACAAATCAGGGACTCTGGGAGGGTGAGTGCAGTGAGCAGAGTTCTGTCTTGGCTCAGTTTCACAGCAGACCTACTCCTGTCCACCCACTGCAAATACAAGACTTCTATTGAAACTGAAATATGATATGGTCCATGTTTTCCTCAAAAAAAGGCCAGGGGAAACAAAATCCACTGACAACCAGGGGGAAGGAGGATTCAGAGGAAAGCACTACAGAGAGACACAGAAATGGGGACCAAGGTAAAAGGAAAGCAAATTCTCTATAAAAAAAAAGAAATTCACTGGGAACAGTCATGAAACCATAGATGTCATTTTGCCTCTTGGTTCAGCCAGGGCTCTTTTCCTGCACTGTGCAAATGCCCCCAATTAAAGCAATGTCAGAGTAAAGCAAGGAAATGAGATCCCCACCCTCTTATTCAGTAATAATTAACTACCATATGCACATCTATAGGAGGATTTATTAACTGAGCAGGGAACTGCTTCAAGTGTATTTTCCTGAAGTGAGTTTTTTATTTATTGTTATATAAGGAGGGGGAGAAAAAGGAATTTGGACAGTGCAGTTGGTAGGATTTTAGTAGCAAGTCCAATCTAAAAACCTTTTGAGAATTTCACCTTTGTTTATAGTTTGGAACATTTGGAGCAGTATTTCTGGTATGTCTCCTCTATTCCTTCCTTTCACATCATTTGACTTTTATGAATAAATTGCCACAATTTTTATTTTAGTATTTATGTATATTTAGTATATGCTTGGTATGTATTCCCATTTTGCACAAGTCAAAACTGTACAAGCTACAACACAATAAAACACAGAACAATAGGAAATAAGCCCATTTATATTAGCTGTAAAAAAATCTCCTTTTATTTAACATCAGTTTTTAAGGATATCTACTTGATTTTATAATACAGATGAATTTTCTGCCATAACTGTAAAACAATTATGTACTTTCTTTTCCTATAAATTGTAGCTCAGATTATTGTACTTTCAAGAAAATACCTGGTTACACTTACTACTTCTGACTTCTCAATGAATCACCGACTACAGTGAGTGCCTGTTTGTTCTCAGTTACAGAATGCTACATTGACCTTGGGAGTGAAACTCAATAATCCTGGAAATCTGCCTTGCATAAATCACAGGCACCTGATTCACTTTTTCCATTTTACACTATTCTTTTCTGTTGAGGCTTTCTTAAACCCCTCCCTAAAAATATTCTATAAAAATGGAGCTAAATTAGTTCTTACCAAGAATAAATTTGTATTATGAAGAAGAAAACAGGCCAAGTTCAAGTAAGCGTGAAGCCGAACGCCAGTAGCAATAAAAATGCAGTATCGTAATTGTTGCTGTTCTGTTGCTCTTGGATTAGTGTCAGCATATTCTATGCCTTAAAAATTATGACAATGGAATAGGAAGGCTGCAAAGATAAGCATTCCAAAGTTATTAAATCTATTGTGCATAAACACAAAAAGTGAACTTAAGTTGCACCGGTATCCTTGACTTTGATCAGCATGCTGTGATTCTGCCACTGCAGCAATACCCTCCAAAGAACTCTCCTGGAAAGTATGCTTGCTCAAACAAAAATAAACAAAAGCCAACTTGTACTTTTTTAAAACAGAAGGAAGCCCAGAATTTCTTCAGACCCTCTCATGGATTATCACAAGTTAGGATGCAGCCTCTGGATCCTAACTGCCCACAGTTAGGGCAGTCCTCTGGATCACCCCCTGATCATCCTCTGGATTATCTCCTGGGTCACCTCCTGGGTCACCCACTCCACCAAGTGAGCAGAAAGCTCTTATGTCTGATGTGGAATGGTGGTAGAGGAGGAAGAAACTCAAACTGTGCCACCGATATCCTTCTGGACATCCAAGACCCTTGAAATGTGGGCAGGGCTGAATAGCACACTAGTTATGTTCTGCTTTCTGGCCTCTTTTCTCCCACCCAACATATTCTTCTCTTCTTTTCCTTCCCTCATTGCCCCCTGTGCCTTCCCCATTCCCTGTTCTCCTGGTTTTGAAGGTCTTTGAGTTCTGACCCTTCCCATCACCTCCCTTTGTTCTGCCCTCCCTTCCTTACTACTGCTCTTCTCTGCAGCTCCTGAGCCACATCTAGTCCTTCATCCTGGAATATTCACACAGCTCCTCAAACCCCCCACTCCCCCTCTCTTCCCCAGCCTCTCTGCTGGCTCTTTACTCTTTTTTCTCCCTTAAAGTGCCCTTACAAAGGGAGGGGAGCTCTGTCAGAGCAGGAGGGAGTCTCCCTGCCCTTGGTGCTGGTGTGACAGGGGCCTCTGAGATGAGGAATTCTGAGACCATCCCGAGAGCCCATCCACACCAGGTCCCTCTGGGCACTGCTGTGCTGCCTGCACAGGCAGGCTGGAGCTCTGACCAACATTCACAGCAGGGGGAATATTTGGAGAACGCTAGAACAAACTGGATGTACAAGAAAGCACAATATTTTGAGGATGCCAGAATTGAGTATATTTCCCTGGGGATTCCAAAGGGCATACATTTCATGTCCTCTCTTCAAAGCATGAAGGCACTGCAGGTCATAAAAAAAAAAACAGCTGGAAAAATTTACTCTAGATGGATAAAACAATGTGTTTTCTCCTAATCTTGTTCTTGGAAGCAGCTAAGTCCTTTTTGCTGACACTTTCCAAAAATTCAACTCGAGGCAGCCTCTCAGCATGGGAAATTTCACTGTGAACTGTGCAAGTTTGGCAAAGTCATGAGCAACTAAAAGAGAGTCTTAGAAAAGCAAGCCGTGAGAGGCACTGGCTAGAGGCATTACTGTCAGCAACTGCAATGCTTTCAATGCCTTAAGAGACAAACATCAGTTCTAAATTTAAGCCCTAAAGAATAGGAAAAAGGTGGCAAAAATGTAACTAAACCATTTAGGCATTGGGGGTGAAACAACTGCCATGTCAATGCAAGAAAGATGCTGTGTCTCTGTACTAAAGCCTAACTTTTAAAAGCAGTCTGTTAGACACAGTGGAATTGGAACTCATTAGCATCTACTCTAATACTCTGACCTTCTGAAAATGACTGTCCTTATTACTGTGCTGGGTATTGATACTCTGCTTGGCCCAGCACCACATGCAACATAGATGATCTCTGCCAGAGCAACTGAAAACACAGGTTTGGCCAAAAGTTCTCTGGTACTTTCTTCCCTTTCCCTTTTATCAATCAGCTGAAAATGTTAGTATTTAATCACACACAAGCATGTTCCCCTTCCCTTTCCAGCCACAAATAATAATAGCCCAATCTACTGGAGTTTTTCCATGACTTTGATGAGAACTGGATCCGATCCAAAATAAAATGGTTTGGCAAGGAGCAGACCTTGTAGAAAACAGGGACAGTGGTGAAGGATTGAAACAGCAATCCTTGAAGCAACCTTTCATAGCTAATGACATTTCACAACAGAAGAACTTTTCAAAATTGTGTTTCATTAGTGCCATAGAGTTCAGCTAACCCCTGCAACAAAGCAGAAACAGAAATGCTGTTAGGAGTTTATGTCTGTATCTCAGCTCTTAACTGAGGTCAGATGTACAGACTGCAGAGAAAACAGCACTGAGAGAGCTCTGGAATACTTTGTGCCTGCACTGCCACCTTTTCTTTTTATTCCTGGGTCATTCATGAACTTGAAAATGATACTTCACATGGGAGTGATGGAAGTCTGACAACCACCTGTCCCAGCTGTATGTGTTAAGTGCAGTGGGTCAGTCTAAGTAATTCCACAGACCATCAGGTTCTATGTAAGGATTTCTAGAACATCTATCCTAAGTAGGAACAAGTCCAAAATACACAAAATAAACACTTACAAACTGTCCATCACCATGGCCACAGTTATCAGCCCCTACTCTTCGCCTCCACTGCTCATTACTAACAGACATCTGTGTTGCACAAGAGTTCCTGAAAGCCACCAGATCATTTCAAACCACACAATGGGGCATTCAGATGAAGTAGCCAGCCCTGACTTGCATAGGGGAGGATGTGGGTAAAGCAGTCTGAAAGCATTTCTCAGTGGCCAGCTTTGGGTTTGTGCCTGTGATCATTTCAGCCCCGGTTCGGGCACACCCCGGCTCTCATTGAAGTCTGAGATCTGTCCCATGCAGGCTTAAATCCTTTTTGTACAGCAATTAGTGAAGTACCTTACCAAGCTGCACTGTGGCACAGGGCCAAAGCCCTAATGCATTCCATACATTTGATTGTTTTTGCCAAACATCTCCAGCCTCCTGAAACCACAATTACAATCAAAAACAAGGCAATTCCCTGCAGAATCAGCCCCCCTGTCTTGGGCTTGTATTTAACACTTCCTGTGTTTTAACCATTCTGGATATCCCTGTCAGCTCTGGAATGTGTTTTGGCTTCATTTCTAGGACAATCAAAACCTTATGGTTGCTCAGCATATGGAGACCAACACAGGCAACTGAGTTTTGTCCTTCAGCAGCTGCTTGGTATTGCTTCTTGGTCAAGAACTCTCTAATAAAATATTAACGACAAAAAATGAGAGGCAGTCACAGTAGATGAAAAATCATGATGTACCCCAGACTAGTCTGGAAGGGAGATATTTTAAATGCCACCTTCTTTTCAGCTTATGAATTTCCAAGTATTAGCTTTGTATGAGAACTGTAAGAACTGGTAGAAATGTCACTACACTTAGTAGAAACATCCCACTTCCTAAACTTGAAAAAATAAATGCTTTTCCAGTGGCAGACAAATATCATAGTACAGAACACTGAAAAATGTTCAAACAACAGTTGACATACTCTAATCCTACTGACACACCAATGTTCTTTGGTCATAAATACCAAATGGCAAATTGGCCTCAATACCTCCCAAATATACACAACTAGATGCATTTAGAGCTGTTTGAAAATTTAATTTTTAACTAGCAGAAATAGTGTCAAATTAATTTGGAGTTGTTCACAGAATGGCTACATTACAATGCTTCTAGAGTGTAAGGAAATACTTTAACAGAAATCCATATAATATAATCATATAAATATTTACCAATCTGTAAATACACCTTAGAGACATCAACATGCAGAAGGTGAGAAATAAGACTTTCCTCAAGAGATATCCTTCTTTAAAATTCTTCTGAGGACACATTTTAGAAATTTCAATTATTTTTTCCTGAACTAATCACTGAGCTTTGGAAGAATAGTAATTATTCTCTAATTAAAGTGACTTTAAATCTAGCATGTAGCATCCAATCTTGAAAATGTTATTCAGGATTGCTTTGTTTCCTTGCATGGGAAATATCTTCTTACAAATGTTAATCAAGTAATTTATATTTTAATACAGCCATCCTGTTGTTATGTTTTTTCCAATTGAGAGTATCAAAGTAAGTAACACTGCAAGCATGGATTCTAAGATCCAGGAGCACACAACATTCATCACGTTTCACCAGATTCAGCCAATTAGCAGGATTATCAAACAATCCATGGGGGATTTTAGTGCCTTTGGCAGATGGAGATTTCAGTGATGTGTTTTAGAAGGCTCAGCTTCTGCACTGCTGGAAGTCTGGTGGTGTTTCTGTGGGACATCTCCTGCCAAGCCACAGAGGGGCAGCAGGAATCACACTCCAGTACCAGTTCAGGATATGCCAAGCTCAAAATAAACAACTTTGTTCTCAAAGCCAGTTCCCTTAAACCAGCACAAAAATGACACTGTGCAGCCCATCAGTTCTCAATTGCCAAGGTACTGGACCTCATCAGATCTCGGATTAATTCAGTTATTTCTAACCAACAAAGAAACAAAGGGTATTTTCATAGTGTTTGGCCTCTGACTTCAAAGAAAATGTAGTGTAATTCTGTGTGTTTAGATTATAACTGTAAAATGACTGCAGAAATCACAGAACACATGGTTGTTTTCATTTGACTTAATCTGCTAAAGCTGATACTGAGGATTTTGTCATGAATTTGTATTGTACAAAGAAGAGAGGAAATTAAGGGAATAATTCCTTTAGCCTAAAATGCTGTCATTACCACATAATTGTAATAATTCTTGAAATTGTAATTTTGAAGTAAATGAACACAGTGAATCAAAAGCCAAATTAAGAACATCTTTAAATGCTAACAGGGCTGCATTCACCCTGTGCTCAGAGGGAAGTGAAATGTGTGGTTGGTTGTGTTTGCAAAGCAGTGGTATTTCTACACCAGAGACACCAGGAACTAATAAGCAGCACTAATAAGCACTTTAAGGGCATCTGGAAGCAAATGTAGGAATAGCATTGCTTTAGCTTCATCAAAAGAAAACTGAAATGGAATAAACAGCCCAGTCCATATAGTGCCACTGTCAGGGACAACACAGGGACTCATTTTGTACAGATCAAGGGCCAGTCCTATGGGTATATACAATTCCACACACTGCTGGGTTTTGTGCACTGATGTTTCAGGCTTATTTGGAGATCTCAGCTATAACTACAGTGAAAAATGCAAAATTTTAATCTTAAGTCTGTAAATATCAGTAAGGTGAGACGTGACTGAAGGTGTTGGTATAAATATCTAGGGACCTGCAAGCAGTGACTTGTACTGCTCTGACACAACAGGAGACTGGAAACAATTGGTAATAAATCCATACTACAGTAAAGTGCTTTCCTTCCTGCACAGTGTGTGCTTGACCACTGCCCTGTCACTGTGTGTCACTGCTCACAACCAGCCCTGTGAAGAGCAGTATGTAGGTAAAATGACACATCAATCAGATCTAGCTGGAAAATGTCCCATTTGTCTGAAGTCATTGTTTCTAAGACTGAGAACACAATGTAATGATAGTAACAACTCCTGCCCTATGAAAAGTTATATAAATAACATTTTACATCTTTGGTAATGGTACATAATGTTATAAATGCTTCCCTTTACTTGAAGTATCTGCTTTCCCTTAAGCAGATCCCATTGAAATAATGGCAAATCCATTCCATAGCCAGAAATGGAGCCAGACATAGGAAGTTCCTTCTTGAATGAAAGGGTTGCCTAAGGCCAGCATTTTTGTCCACTTTTTGTAAACAAGGAAAAGGAGCAAGTGGTGCTGAAGGAATATTGTTTGTTTAAATTACAACTGTTCCTGCCCTGAGGTTATCCTACCAGTGTTTAAATTATTAGAATTAAGTTTTCCTGTTTTTCCCCTTTTTTTCCTGTAGCTGTAGGACAAGGGTAGCAGGGAAAGTGTCTGCATGAATAGCATTGCCAGATGTGCTAGTAAACAAGTGGAAAAACACTTATTTTTTGTAACTGTATTCCCTGAGCTGTTAGTTACAGCAATTGTAGGCAAGATTCACTCAGAAAGGCATTTATATGTTTCCTCCTGAACACGTCCCCCACTGCAACACCCCTGCATGGGCCTAACGCTTAACGGGAACAGTCCCTGTGGGGCTGGTGAGGCACCTTTGTGCTTGAGTGCACCCTTTGTGCTTCAGCCCTTTTCTGGACTGGTGCCCCTGTGCTCCTGTACCCCCCACAGGCCATGGAGCTGCCACTGGGACTCCAGAGCAGAGACAGCCAGCAGCAGATAAACCTCCTTCACCTTCTGCTCCAGCAGCTCTGGATCTGAGTCCTGAGCCTCACCCTCACACCTTGTGTCCCAGCACAGAGCAGCCAGGCAGCAGAGCAGTCTGTTCCCCATGCCAGCACCAGGAGGGACAGTACCTTTCTTTTCCCCTGTGAAGGGTACAAAGTCTTCTCTGTCCTTGTGCTCCAGTGCTTGTTTCTCCAGGTAGGAGAGCAGGCGCTCCCTGTCGAAGGGGCCCGTGGCAGCTTTAGTGGTCTGGTCCTTCTGCCGAAATCCCGCTGGCAGCAGGGCATTCTGTGGGACACAGGGGCATGGGAGGGAGAGGCAGCTTCACACAGGGTTCCACATCTCATCTCAGTGCTGATGGCTTCTAAGTGAAATCACTCTGTGCATAATGCTCTTGGGTGACTGCAGTAACACACATTATCTAAATGTAACCACGAAACCCAGTGTATTGTTCAGTCTTCTTGATTTACTATCCATTAATATTTGTATTAACTATATCCACAGTCAGAGCACCAAAGAACTAAGTGAGGTCAGAGTCCTTTGTTACACATATTATAACCAGAGTTTGCAGTCCAGGTATATAGACCAGGATACGTTTTCTGAACATTTATTTTACTCTTTTTCCTCACCATTTTTCTCTCACTAAAAAAAAAATTCCTTTCATTCTCAAGCAGATGTCCCTCAGACTTCAGAAACGAATGGCATGCACTAAAGAGACTGGTGAATGAGGGAGACTCCAGCTATTCAGAATATGAGGAAGCCAGCAGGTAATTTCCACTTTCAACATGTATCTGTGGGATCCTGTGATCCCATCTGCATCCTGTAACGTAGGAATATGCATAAGGCCCCCATGTTTCAGTCCAGGAAATCCCACAATGAAATACAGGCAGGTGGACCTTGCAGTGCATGTGAGTAAAGCCAACATGTTGGAGGTGCCTCAGAGTACTTCAGAAACATTTCCTCCCTGGCCAGAACATGCACAGTAAATCTGTTCCATGGCAAATACCCTGGAAATTCTGAGCACATCCAGTGAAATCAAGTCACCAGTTATTTTACCTGTGCATGCACAAATGTGCCCAGAGGGCTCCAAATTAAGTGCACATATGTAGCATTGGCCGGAAATGCACCATGGACTGATTTATTTGCTTGGTTGGTGTTGCTTTTTTAATGGTTTTCTGTGTCTCCATTTGAGATGCCAGATACTTAAAAATACCAGAAAATGTAGAAGTGCTAGTAGTGTGGGAAGTGGCAACATGAAGGGAGAGAACAGTAAAGCCCCCCTTAACTTCCAGGCAAATTGGTTCTATAGAACTAGAAGCTATAAATCTATTGTGTTTCTCCAAATTCATTTTGCCTCAAGACAGAACATTTTATCTGACAGTTTTCAAACTCCTACATCAGTTTGAAGTTTTGGGTAGGTACATTCACAATTACCTGCACACTTGTGACTGTAACCTCATTATTGTAGGATCAAGTGGTTCTCAGACCAGAAATCTTTAAATTCTTTCTGAGAATGTCTTCAAATATCCCAACAATTCTTACTCTCTGGAAAATTACAATTGTGTATCTGAATCCTATTTTTTCTTGATCATGCCCAAATATGTTCTCTTCAGCTAAAAATGTATATGCTGACCTACATGGTCAACAGATTTCAGAAGTTCAAAAGACCTGATCTCCATAAACCCGTTATGTTTATTGCTGTGCTCAGAAATAGCAGCATAAAAAGCTTCTCATTGTGTTGCAGTGTGCCAACCTGATTAAAGATTTAGATTGCAGACAAGCCTGTGTCTAAACAGACATGGGATTGACCAAGAGCAGAGTGACTTTTAGAAAAGTAGCACATCACAGCAGGAATACAACCAAAATGTCCGTAGCTGAGCTGCTCACACCTTAGGGTACACTGTCCCTACAGTAACAGAACACAGATAGAAAATGCTGCAGCGTGTGGCATTTCTAACAGGCAGCATTGCAATTGTCACCACTAACCTCAGGGTCAAGGTCATCGAGAACATGCTCTAGCTGCTTCAGTTCATCCTCTGAGAGCTTGCTGAGTATTTCATCTTCGTTGATGTTCTTGTACTTCTCCAGCTCCTTCCGGAAGGGCAGAGACATGGCTCCAGCTGCACCGCCCCACTGCTGCTGCTGCTGCTGCTGCTCAGCTTTTCAACCATCCAGGGGCACCCAGCTCCTCCAGCCTCGATCACTGCTAACAATAGAGCATTGTGAGGATCTCCATGTAGCTGAGAGTCCTGGAAAGCCCATGTGCTCAGGGTCACATTGACACTTATTAATGAAAACAAAGCAGCAAGATGTCCTGGCACAGCACAGGGGGTGTGGGACGTCCTGGCCAGCAGCAGCCAAGGAACAGCAAGGACAGGTTCAGTATACTTGGGGACAGCAGCAAACAGCAGCTTTGAGACATAGGTAAGGAAAATGTTGGTAACTTTTCCTTTTTCATAGAAATATAGCTGGCTTATTTCATTTGCTTGGAAACTGTTATCTGTCTGATCTTTTGGCCAGAACCAAAGGAAAGTGAAGAGTCACAGACAACAGTCCAACACTGACAAACCAAACCCAAAATGTTGTGCTTTGAGGTATTCTATCTTAACCTAGCTTTGCTGGTGGCTAAAAGCTAACCCACATCATCTTGGCTGACGTTTTGGCACATTCTGGTTACCTAAGCATCTTTCAGGTACACTGGTAGTTAGTCTTACTTCAGCTTGTTTGGATACCAATGATAGCACTTATCAAAGTTCTTGGAGTGAGGACATGCTAGTTATAGCTCAAAATATTATCTGTAATTATCTGCAAACATGGGAGACCTGCAGAAGTTCAAAAGTCATGAAAAAAATATGAACTTAGTATTTCACAAATTCTTTTAGTTTTGAAATTTGAATATGATTCCTTGTTAGATGATCCCAACCAACAGGGAACAAGAAGATCTCATTTGCATGACCACAACAGTCATTGTCATATTATCTGTCATATGACAATATGACAAAGGACTCTCTGTCTTTACTTGATCTTTTTTTTTTCTTGTCCAGAGCAAATTCTAGAACCAGAATCAGCCTGTAAAGGGATCAAGTGAAAGAGAATTAATTTCTGATCAGGAGCAGCATTAACTGGGGACTTTCAGTGTGCCCAGGTTCCCAGAGCAGCACCAGCACTCTCCAAATGACACAGTTAGCTGGGCAGTCTGACAGCTGAGTTTTTGCATTCACAAATTTCAGAGTTATGGTTGATATGGAAAACAGCAAACTGGCACCTACCACTGACTTATGTATCAACCCCAACTCTAATTTCCTTTGGCCAGGTTTTTAGTTGTCATAAGCTGATAAAATCCATGGGGGTTCTGTTCCTTGTCATATGAGCTGGAAGCCTGATTTTTGTTCTTCTTTTATTCCAAATCTAAATGAAAATATTTCATTTACTTACAAGTTTCACTATTTTGATACTAAATATTAAAACATATCTCATGTTTCTTTTTATCAAAAAGACTAGAAATCAGCAACCTATTGAAAGGAAAGGGAGTAACAGGTGGATTTACAAATTTGACTACTGCAAGGCACATTAAGCCTTGACATGAAGCACTTAAATATCCTATTCGAAGAAAAAAAGTCATTATTTTGCCTACACACTTTCTTTTTTCCCTTATTCCTGCTGTTTGTGGCTGCTGTTTTCCTAGCACAACATCATCATCAAGCCATTCCAAATGTCAGGATAGAATTCAACCATTCTTTAAATTGAGAGTTTGTTTAGGGAGGTAGTCAACATCTGATGTTTCACAAAGTTACAACTGTTGTGAAATCTTCTTATAATACCAAAATTTCATCATATGCTATGAGTGTGGGGGGTATTTTGGCCAAAAACAGTACAAAAGAGCTAATGTTTCTGTGTACTTCATGATTAAGAAGAACACTAGTTTGGTATGTTTAATCCATACAATCTTTTATCAAAATTACTTGTTAAATAATGAAAGCATTTTATTTTAAAATGGTAAGTATATTTGCTTAAACTGTAAAACCAAACTGAGCTGCAGTACAACATTCTGCACTAAGGCTTCAGGTGCCTTCTTTAAGTTCCTTTGGATAAACTCATTACAAACATAACATTTCAGCTAGCAGTCATTAACTGAGCTAAAAATTTCTTTGAGGGGATTACAGCTGTATAAAACTATTTAAGTTTAAATGGCCATTTTATTAGAGTTTAATCACATCCCTGGAAAAGACAGAAATGTAATCCCAAGGTTAGGGTAATTAAATATTGTAGGAAAAAGGAATTTGTAAGAGTCCAAGAGATTTTCCCTGGGTGAGGGTCAGCACCCCAGTTGTGCAGGACACCTGGCAGTAGGACCTATCCCTGGGATGTGCAGCACTGCAGGATTACAGGGAGGAATTGTGTCACTGGGATCAGCAAGGCCACGGATCTGAGAGCTCCTGTGAGCTCTGCAAAGCTGAACCCAGGGGCTGGGGGAGGCTCTGCAGGGTGTGATTGTGTGCACCAGACACCCCCAAATTCTTTGTGAACATAAAGGGAAGGTGTGCCAGGAGACACTTTGAACAGGTGACAGCTCTCAATATTGTGACTTCTAATTATTAAGAAGAGAAGGTGTTTGACCATGTCCAGCAGGGATATCCCAAAGGGAAATTTAAACCCAGGTATTGCAGATTTATCAGCCTAACTTCTCTCATGGCATGAAGTGCTGTATTGAATAACCCTTATTAGACTGATACTGCATGGAAGAGCCTGGAACTGCACTTTTCTTGCCTGAACACATTTGCAACAGAAATTCCCTTAATATTTTCCCTTTCACAACAGAATCCTACTCCTTTGTGACTGAACAAAAGCAGAAGACACTGCTTAGGGAATTTCTTTGTCCATAATCCCTGAAAGCAGTAAAGCTTTTCTGGAGCTTTCACTCTGCTGCACAGGCTGCTGCAGGCTGGGCTGGAACACCCACTGCTCATGTCCTGGGTTTATGCTCTCTATCGACCTTTCACCAGTCACAGTATCAGAAATCAAGGGAACAAGTCCAACAGTTCAGTATCAGTCAGACTGGGAAGGAAATGCTGAACTCTTGATTCACACTGGAAACTGCTGTCTAATGTGATGATAACGATCTCCACCTTCCTAATTGGATTTGATACTGTTAATTTTGTGTATGTAAACAGAGCCATATGCTCTCTGTGCAGCTCCTTACTGTGGCCTGAGCGTGCACAACTATTTACTTCTTGCATACTACATCCATTGGATTTGCTTTGTTATGATTACTGTATGAAAACTTCAATTAGTTAGAAAAGCAGTTCTAATTCCAGAGCTCCCTGCTGCTGTTATTTTGAGCACACAAAAGCAGATCAGGTGTCACACAGCAGAAGGGAGATGTCCAATCTGCCCACAGAGGCAACACACTCTCGAATGTCACACTGCATTAGGGACACTGAGGGAAGCAGGATGAGGGACCATGGATAACACTGAGCAGTTTCCCTTCAAACTTACTGGGAAGGGTGAAGGAGATTAAGGAATGGGGGAGCACACATCCCATTTATTTTTCTCCACTGAGTTTCAATATGGAGTATCTCAATTTCTCATGGGCCTAAGCCCCACAGTGAAACAGCAAAGCCCATCAGGTGAGATCTGTGCTCCTTCTGGATGGGGCAGAACTGTAAGAGGTATTTCTGCTACCCACGTGCTGCTTTTAAACCTTTGTGGAGCACAGAGGTTTCACAGTGAGCTTCAAAGCTATAGTTGTATTTCTGATTCCTCCTAAAGAAAGAAATACATACAGTTTTATTTGGGGCAGCTTTTCACCTATTCCTGTCAACATCAGGATTCAAACCATGTTTTCCAAGAGAAAAGGGTGTCATTAGTCAGCCTACACACAGTCATTATCACTCAGTGTAGTTAACACCCGCTGTGATAAAACCCCTCTGTACCCTGCCATGTTCCATAAATACTTTTTTGTTATGCTTACACACTTCTGAAAGGGCTTTCTAGAGGAGCCAAGCTGTGGTTTCTGCTGATACCATAACACTGTTGTAATCTACTGCTGATACAGATGTTTCTTTCTGAGAGTGAATCACTCCTCTGCTGAATTAATGTTGAATGTCACAGGGGTCCCACTTGCATTTGCTTGGATCCCTTAGGAAGTGTTGAAACAACCTGAACTGTAGAATCTCCAATGGACCAGCAGCTAAAAAAGCACTTCAGGTCACTCCTGCTATCTAAAACACAGATTACACACTCAGAGAAACATCTGCCTCTAGGGTCCTGCAGAGAGGAGAGTACTGTAATACAGAGGATGTGAATTCCCAGGTTTGATAGTGTGCACAAGCTAAGAATGAAGCTGCATGACAATGTGCATTATGAAGTATAGAGAGATGCAATGAATGGGAAATAACCTATTAATAGAGTTCTTTGCACTCTTATTGGAAAAAAAATGTTTTTTTCATAATCAGGTTCAAGAAATTGTTCTCATTTTTGCAAACCATGGCAACTGATCTTTGGAAAGGAAATCCTGAAGCATGACCTATTTTAAACTACCTCTGTATCCACAGTGGTAGATATTTGTGTTTTGAAAAACAATTGTGAAACTGATTTGTAAATATGGAAAAAATCTTCCCTTTCTTTAAATAGACTCCTGTAGCTAAACATGAAAATAAAAACCAGGTGGAATTAATCCCAAGTTAAATTGATACTGGACCAAATAAATAGGATTGGGGCCATTCTGATTAAGAGCCGTATTTGTGCAACACAAGCAGATGCTCAGTAGAAGGAGGATGATTGTCCCATGCTGTCCAGGCAAGGGAGTGTCCCCATAATACACTGAAACCAGTGCCAGACAGGGAAAACCAGTGCTGTCTGGGTATGTCTATGAAAAATAAGGCTGAGCTGCTAAAAACTAAAACTTAAAAAAAATTTAAAAAATAGAAATACTCCATTGTCAGATATAAATAAGGTTACTTTTTAATTTTTATGCTTAAAAGGCAAGACAAATGTACCAATATACTTTCTAACCATGAACATATGGGGAATGTACACTGGGGGATCATGTTTTGCAGTAGGAGGTTCATAAATCTCAGGAAAGTAAAAAGGAATGCATTAGGGCCAGCACAGAACACAAGTGTGGTAGGAACACAGCATTACAAAACTGGGGTTTGTGTGTGCATGATGAGAATAGTATTAGCTACAGGTCCTGATGCAGATACAGCAGACATGTCAAAGAAATTCACATAGGTAGAAAAAGGAAGAGAGATCTGTAGAAAAGTATTGCCTCTTCTAGAATGCCCCAACTTTTCTGTCTGTTTCCCAACAAGAACTTCAGCAGAACTCCAGAACATAAGCAGTACTGAACTGCTCCAGTTCAGTCACCTTTCCTAACCCTTTACACTCATGATACAGCATGGTCACTTAGTGGGTCAGAGCACTCAGCAGTTTGAGGACTGTGGAATTGGGTCCTTCAGAGGGTGTCTCTGGGGCTGCAGGGGGGGCTCAGCTGCACTTGGCACTGCCTCAGGGCTGGCCCTGGGACAGTCAGAGTGTGGCCAAACCTCCTCTGTTCCCAGCACAGCTGCCATCCTTGCTCATACTGCAGCAAAGAACCCCTCAAAATCCCTGTACATTTAAAATGCTGTTTTTCTCCAGAGCTAATGTAGGGTTACTTTATGCTCTGTTCCCAGCAACTGGTTTAGTCCTATATAGAGAGCAGTGAATAATTAACAATTATGTTGTCCTAATATTAGACTAGGCCTGAAATTTTAGGATAATCATTCAGTGATGAAAACTCCACTTGATAATTGGATGTGGCATTCTGAACCTTGGTAATGTTTATGCTGCTCTATAGTCTACATCACAGTTGGCTGCTTAAATGGGGATTGATAACTTCCATGCAAATAAAATGTGAGACATTAATTCACTGTAATGGGACTTCAGTCATGCCCTTTATAAAAAAATAACCACCACGTATATTGCAAAATTACCCATATGAAAGCACCATTATTTGTAGAAGACATAAAGGGATGTCTCTGATTCAGATAACATGAAAGGTTTTTCCCTGGTGATTAAAGAAAGATGAAACACGGCTGCTTCTCCCACTGGTGCAGAATGTTACATAATGACCAATTTCTGATTGTTTCTAAAATAACATTAGTGGTATTACTCATAACCATTCAAAACATGAAATCGAGTCGTGGAAAGGAAGTATTTCTTCACAATGGATGATGAATTTGTAACTTGTTTCTGGGTATCATGATATTTTTAGTCATAACCATTAGATTGTTGCCAGACAAACAAAGGATGACTAATTATAGAGTGACCATATGATGATTTAAGTCTCACTTAAAAAAATCCAACCTTTAAATCACTCAATTCCTGCCTCCAAGAAGAGGATGACAGAACAAACATAAGCCTTGCAGACATTGGTGGGATTGTGTATGGTGGTCTGACATTTCAGTGAGGCATCAAGGACAGGACAACACCAGAGACCTGTTTGTCTGTTCTGTCCCTGGCAGATGAACCCTCCCCTTTGTTTCTAGAGTGCTAAATTTAGTTATAAACCAATGAAACAATCTTTCTGCTCATTGCTGCTGGTAACTTTGTAGAACTGGAAGGTAGGGTTCTTCCATTTATAGAGCCTAAATGACGGTTTGAAAATCTATGCAATGTTAATTAGCTCTTCTAAGATAAAAACGTAACAGTCACTGTCTGAAACTAGGGCGGTGTGAAGGGCTGGGCTGAGAATCGTGGAGGACAGAGTCTCTTTATACAGGCAAAACAGAGGATGAAGTGGCAGCTCCACCCACAATTTGTCATCGGCATGCTTCACTCTGAGGTGAAGAGGAACACCCTGCTGCCGAGCTGTACCAGCGGGGCTGACTGATGGTCCCTGGGATAAGTTGCCCATTTGATAGCAAGCAGAAGAAAATGGCCTCATTATCTTCTGTGGGGCACCGATGATATTTTAACCTCCTTCAATAACAACCAGACTCTGCAGGTTTGCAGCAGACAGGTGCAGATTTACTTGGAACAGGTAAAGATCTGCACCCCCTGGTCAGCAGTGCCCCAGAGGTGACATCTCCCAGCCCTGTGACACAGCAGCTCTGTGGTCCCCAGGGAAACACGGACCACACACATTACAGGGGTAGCTGTGATGTTTACAAGGTGGTGTCTTCATCCAGTTCAGAGTCCCAGCTTTTGTGTTGTGTGAAGAGCTGTAGTCCTTGTAATCAGCACATCCACCATGAATGCAAAGCAAAGCACACATTGGGGTAGGAAGTACCTGCAGCTTTGCAGAGGCAAACTTGGAAAGGCAAACCAAAGGTTTGGTATCCTCCTAGACCAATCCTATGTACCTGGAAGAGCTGCTGTGGAGCCCTGGACACCATCAGCCACATGAGAGCCTTTCCACTGCCCTGGCAGGAGAAAGAAATGCCTTGTGCAAGGTCAAATGGGAAGTCTGTGGGAAGATAAAGAACCATCTTCCAAGTGCCAAGCCTTGGACAGCTTTTCCTTTGGCTATGGGTCCCTACTTCCTTGGACATCTTGTACATTTAAGTGGATCTTTTAAGTGAACAACATACAGCAAGTGAAAACACAGCAGAGAGACCCAAAGGCTGGGTAAGAGCATGTACTAATGACTGCAGGACTGAGATCCTGAATAGTGAACACTGCCAGGAACCTTCTAAATAAACCTCTTTTTGCATCTTTCCTAAGCTGCTTTTTCTCATTACAATGTACAGAGACACCATAACTACCAACATTTTTTGCATTCTATCTGTAAACCAAACCCAGAATCCATGCAGGATGTGCACATCCCGACAGCTGAAACAACAAACAGGAGAAGGAATTACCTGGAAATTGACTTTTTATTTTTACAATGAAATAGATCAGACCAGCCCCAGAAAGGACAACACCAGTGTTTGTTTCCCACATGTTGGAAACATCAATAGGAAAAAAGGACACTGAGTAACATAAACTCCAGCATTGTTCCACCTGTGCTGCCAACAGATAACAAACCAAGGGCTACCTTTTTGTCACCACTGTTCTCAGATTTCCCTATTTTAGCATAGCAGCTGTCCCAGCTGCTCTTTGAAAGAAGGATTTTAAAACTACATTTACAGATTTCTGGGGCACCAAATAATGATGAAAAGTTAAACAGAGGCCACCACTACACTTGTCTGCTGTGGTCAGTAAGCAGAGCACAGGCATTCACCCCACAATTAACCCACCACGTGCAAATACCTGTGGCTACAGGATGCTACCTGGGGCCCCTCAGTGAAAAACCCTGCACAGCCACCTCAGTCAAAACAACACTCAATTACAGGAAGCCAGCAAACTAGGAGGTTCAATAATACAGGAATTTTACATTAAAAAAAAAAAAAAAAACAACAACACACCCTTAAAACAGCGTACTAACAGCAGAAATGCATAAACGTTGCTTGCCAGAAGTTGCAAAACACTGGAAATAATATTAATTTGGGGAAGGAAGAAAAGGTATGCAATCAGAGAGCAAAACACACCACTTTGAACAAAATTATTTAGATTATCAAGATAAGAGAGGCTACTGGCTAAGTTCAGACATAACCAAGCTGGATAAATGGGAAAAAAGACATTAGGAACTTAGGTTGGTGAAGTCACTAAAATGAGTCACATAAGTCTTCATTTTTCTTACCCAGTGGTAAAACTTTCCATAGTGGAAACCAGTTAAGATGTGCACAGTGTAAAGCAGCAGCACAAAGGCAGGCAGGCTGTTAGACAGCAAATGAGTGCAGAATGACATGGAAAGGACTGTGATATTGTCAGTATAATTCAGTGGGACATCACGGCGCATCCCTGAGATCAAGTGCAGTTTTCTACTAACTGCATCCCTTGCAAAGAATTAGAGGATGTGATGCCCACAGTACTAGCCCAGCTGATCCCAGGTGTTTCTTTCCCATTACATGTTCCTCTCTCCAAGAGTGAAAGGCAGAACAGAGGAAGTTCAAGGACAATTTCTGAGAATAATCAGGTAAAGAAAAGCTTTCATATGATAAGAAATTGAAAGATTGCATCTATTTACTACTACAAATAAGCAACTCAATAACTGGATGAGGATTTCCTCTACCAAACACCTTCAAAAGCATAAATCTACACAGTGTATAATTCATGGTATTAAAATATAATTATTTCTTCCAATTATTTTTAAATGTATATTTGATATTGACAAATTTCTGGATTTGTCTCATTAGTAATAATGTTAGAACTATTTTCAGAAGTTTATGTCACGGCAAAGCTCAGGATGGCTATGTTAATCTAAGCAGTTGCCATTTAATTTTTGGTGTTTATAGTCCTCAGTTATCTTTACATGTTTCTCATTGATCAACTGTGGATTTTCACTCTGGCAGAAGAAATTTCCCCGAAGTTTCCATTACAGCAAATCCCCTTGAATGAGGGCACCCTGATAATTTTTAATTAGATGACAGAACAGACAGTATGTGATATCTAATGCCAATGTGCAAGTTTTGAGGGTACACTTTGCTCCTAGGGACCTCGGAAACGTTCCTAAACTTCCTAAATCAGCGTTCTGTTCCTGAACCTGTTACTGGTTCGTTTGCTCTGACCCGCAGCCCGGCGGAGGAGCAGAACCGCCCTCCGCCGGTCCTGCCGTATCTGTGACATACAAAAGGCAAGAGATCTCCAGGGAGGGGCAGCTCATCATCATTGACACAAACACCTTCTCTAGGTATTTTATTAAACTTCCCCATCTAATTTCTGTCCTCCCACGCGTGACCCGGGGATGCGAGCGCTCCGCAACAAACAGGCGCGCACCCGCCTGTCAAAGCCGCGGAGGCGCCGGAGGCGGCCGGGGCAGGCGCCGCGTTCGCCGCCGAGCC
>WEIU01004720.1:134547-159356 GCA_013389925.1 Aegithalos caudatus
CCCGTGCGGAGGGCGCGGGGCTGAGGGGCCGGGGGGGCTGCGGAGCGCGCCCAGGTGCGGGAGTGGGTTGGGTGTTCGGCCAGCTCTGCTGCGAGTCCCGAAAACGGAGACTTTGGGAACTTCGCCTGTAGAGCTGGTGCCCGTAACTCTTTCAGTTTTCTGCATGTGTTTTCCACGGCTCACACTGCACCCGGGTCCCCGCAGTCAGTGACGGAGGGATGCCTTTCCGGGGCGGGGTGCGCTCTGTGCACCGGCACCGGGCCCGGCAGCTCCCGGAGCCTCCCGCTCGCCCCTGCACGGGGCTTGTCCCCAGAGCTGCGCACGGAGCGGTCGGGGGCCTGTTCTGAGAGCCTGGCGGTCTCTGGGTAGGCGCAAGGTGTGTTGAAATAAGTGATGTTCTAGGGAGCTTGCCGTGTGCTGTAAATTTGCTGTAATGTATTGGATCACTCGTCATAACTAAAGTTTGGCTGCGGTGTCAGGTGTAGAGGGCTTGAAAGGCAACCAGTAATGTAAGGGAGGACTTGAAATTGACTTGTACTCGGAAGTAATAGAATGGCAATGAGTTAAATTTCTTCCACTGTTCTGTTCCAGGCTTGTAAGTTTTGCCACTTTTCTGCAATGGATAAAAGATAACTGAATGTTTCAATAAACGTTCAGGTAGCTTGTATCTGATGTTTCTTTTTGACTAAAACACCAGCAGGCAGTTCCTCCAGGAGCAGATACTGTATATTAATGGGCAGGTTTCTGTCGAAGAACATCCAGGTATTGTCTGAATAAAATTATGCCAAAACATCCCTCATCCTGGCCAGTGAGTAACTTCCTGCATGTTGGGAGAGAAGGGACAGCTGGAGTGGTGATTCCTGACAGAAGAACTTCTCGGGGCATCTGGGATTTTTATCTTATCCCAGCTTTGTATTTATTTGAGATGGTAACACCTGCCCTGCAGCAAGTCTGGTGAGCGTGCCTGGAAGTGCCCTGGGTGTGCTGAACTGCTGCCACTTGCATGAGGGTTTCAGCTTGCCAGTCCTGGCTTTGGGGCTGCTGGCCTGTCACCCCTGCCAGTGCCTGGGCTGGCAGGGTATGGCCATCCAGCCCTGCAATCTGGGTGACCACTTCTCAGGAACAGGCACACAGGAGTACGTTTTTATGGGGCAATGCCAGCTTGGCAGCTTAGCCATCGCTCAGAGCACCCTGTCTGCAAGAGAACTGTGTCCCAGTTCTGTGTCATTGTACACAGGATGGTTAAAAGAGCAAAATGGGTTTTGGTTGCAGGTGCCCTCTGATACACAGGAGGAGCTTGCAGGAGGAACTGGAAACACAGATGTGTTCAGATTTCCTTCATTATGGAAGCATCTTCACGGTTTGTGTAGTTACTCTGCAGTAGCTGCCTGTCCCCCTCCACTTCCTGGGTCACTGTGTGGACAAATGTGAAGTTAGAGAAGCTCAGTTTGCCATGTATAAAGCTTATTGAATTGTCTATTTGAACAGAATGAAGCCGTGGGCTTGCTTTTCTAGGAATATAGCCCAGAATAGTTGTGTCTTCCTGCCTGGAAAACACAGTTTACCCTGATGAGAAGTGTAGGCAAAGACAAGCTGCCACCTGCTGGCTCCATGGGCCTCTGGGCTGGGGGATATCTGCTCATTCCCGGGGCAGAACAACCCAGATGCTGTGCCCTGCCACAGGCTGGGGGTTTGGAAGCTTTTCTAAAAGCTTTCTGCTAAGAGAGGCAGCATTGGGCTGTTCAGCAGACTTAAAAAGCATTACAAAAATATCCTTGGGAACCTGCTGGGATGATGGCAATATTTATATTTACTCATTTTTCTCCTTGCTTTGGTAAGTAAAGATAGCTCTTTCAAGTGCAGCACATTCTTCATAAACAGCTCTGTGTAATCTTGCACACTGGAAAATAGAATTGTTGCCATCGCAGGGGTTCCCTGGGGAAGTGCTCAGATGAGGCTCCCCCAGGCAGCTGGGAGTGGAGCAGGAATGCTGAGAGCCCTGCAGCCCCTGCTCCAGGCTCACCAGGGCTGGGGAAGGAGGCTCCAGAGGAGCAAATGAGATCGAAGTGAGCTCTGCCAGGGCTGGCCAAACCCAGCTCGGTTTGTTTTTCGTGATGTTGCTTCTATTTTAAAATCCAAGTCACGGAAGCCATTTACAGCGGACTTTAACAACAGTGCTGTTTCCTGTGGGCAAGTTATATCTAAAGAGTTTCTCCTGTTTGGGTCCCAAGAAATTGTGTTCTTGAATATAGCAATTTCAGGGGGGACAAGGGGTGGAGTTTTTGAAAGATAGTTGGAAGCTTGCTATTTTTAGACTCTTCTGGTATTTAACAATATACTTTCAGAGAGGAGGGGAGAAAAAATATTTTGACTTGTGGATAAGAGGTGTGTGAAAGCTGCTTGAGAGTCTTTCAAGTGATTATTCAGGTAATTATAAAATGCCAGACAAAAAACTTACCATTGCTTTCTCATTTATTTAGTTCTTCATTGATTTCCCAGGTGAGGGAATAATGGTAACATTTTTTTTCTCTAAGATGTCCAGCAGAATTTCTTCATTTCTGATTTTTCAGCTTCTCTTCTGCTTAACAGAGAATTGTCATTTGTTGGACTAGAACTGATGGATTTCTCTCCATTTCTCTAAATGTTTCTTATGTGACTATGAAGTTGCTGGAGTGAAGAACTTTATGTTGTAGTTGTATATCTGAAAAATAATATTAGCTCTTCGGACTTTTATGCAATGTTTTCATGGTAAAGCTAAGAAGGATACTTAGAAGTAAACTAGCTCTGCTCATAAAAAAAGAGCTAAGTATTTGCAAAGCCAAAATTGATGGTAACAGTTTTGCCCATGACGTTGCAGTAAAATCACACATATACATATATATCTATGTATGTATATACATAAAATGTGCCACAAATATTCACAGGCCAAGTAACTGCTCCTTCTAAAAGCTTGTAGTTTGTTATGCATGTGTCTCTATGCTGAACTGCTACAGCCAGTGATGGAAAGCAAATAGGGCCCTCAGTGTGTTTAATGGGAGGTGAAAGGCTTGTTTGATTAGATTAGGGCTTCAGCTGGCCTTTATGCCCTTTTTAGGCAATGAGAATTCCTGACACTATGTTTTAAAACCTGATTTTTAGTGTGTTGTATGCAAGTGTTGTATATGCTGTGTTTTCTTTTGTAGGGAATGTTTCTGAGAGTCGTTGCCAAGCAATCTCAGTGCACTGCAGACGTGCTAACCAGTGCTACCATCATGCACTTTAAAGGTGGCTCACATTAAGGATGTTTTCATATGTCAAAAAATATCCCTGATAGGAATTAGAAAATATGTCCAAAACTCTTTAAATTTGTATTTGCCAGGCCACATGTGATTCTCCTCTTGCTGAAGTAAAACCTCAGTTACAGAAACTTTTTTTTGTTGTTCTGCTGCTTTATTTTTCACTTTTCTGTGTGTTCGTGTGTGTGTGAACACTGTACCTGGGGATTTGACATGACTTCTTTGGTCATATACAAATAAGTGAGACTAAGGGCTGTGACCTCAAAATTAATTAATATATTACAAAGGATGAGTAGTTTTCCAATATGAAACATCCCAATGCAGTAAATAAAAGGTAATTAATTCTGGATGACAGCATTTTGTGACTATTAATGGAGAGGAAATATAACCTACGTGAAGATAATGTATGGTTATGCAGTGCTACTCTATTTCAGAGTTAGGGCAGCATTATTCTGCAGCTTGCTAACCATTCTGCTCCTTATAATTACCTATTAAAACTACACCTTTTAATATTTGAATGCAAATGGACATGCAGAAATGTGGTAAATAGCAGTGTCTTGATGTAGGGCTCGGATGGCGCAGCCTGGTCACAAAGAGCAATGTGTAATCAGCTGCAGGAAATGTTTTTCTCCTGTGATCCTGTGTAATGGCTTGAACTGTAAGGAAGGGCAGGACATTAAGGCTCCAGGAATGAGAAGTTCACATGCAGATTGTGTGGCATCAGCTAATTGTCCATCAGCTGCTTGCACCTGGAGAAACAAATACTACCAGACTATGAAAACTGTAGGAGGTGGCTCTCTAGACCACAGAGTCACTCCTTTAATTACTTTTGGAACTTAGAAAAACATAGGTGTGCTACCCTCTGCATTTTCTGCAGCCAATAACTTGGATGTCCTTAGCTCTGAAGCCTCGTGCAAGAGATCGGGGCTCTTCCAGGATGATTTGGTTTAGTTCAGAGGAACACAGAGTTCTTTTGATGTAATTTACCACAAAAACAAGAAATCCTCCTTATGTTTGAGAGAACTTTACAAAGGTCAGCTTCAGTCCCATCAGTGTCAACTGTAGTTCACAATAAAGCTCCTGTATTTATATCAGCAATACTTTGTTAAAAGCAGACATCCTGAAAACAGCTGAATATATTCCTCATTCAGGTGTAGATGTTGACAGGACCTGGAAATTCAGCGTTCTTGCAAAGGCAATTGTTAAAACCAGATTAATTTTACAGATGCACTTGACTGAATGGCGTGGATGAACCTCTGTGTGCTCATGTCTGTTTAATGTCTCTGAATTAAAATGTTACCATATGTAACTGTGGCAGCCAGGGAGACCTTTCTGGATGTAAACAACTGAGGTGGAGGAATCCTGTGTGCAGGATTCCATGGTATAGCATGTATGTATATACAGCCTGCCTTTCCCTGCTACTTAGGAGGCAGTGACTAAATTGATCTGGTTTTGAAGGACAGTGTAAGTGTGAATTTGAAATAATGCAGTTGTATTTATGGTGTGAGCATCGGTCCTTGAATTGGGGCTACTGGAGAGAAAGTGATTTTACTGTGTGTCTGGTCTGTATTGAGTATTTCTGTAGAGCCAAAAAAAAAGGGTTTAAGGAGACTAATGAACAGGAATGTATATAATTAGCTTTTGCTTCCCAAACACCTTATGGACTCTGTTGCTTACTTACATCATCACAATTACCTTTTTTTTTCTTTGTCTGTGGTCAACTTGAAGCAAGAATTTGGCTGAAAAAAAGGAGAATCCTAGAACTTCTTTCAGAAAAATGAGAGGAAACAGCTTGTCTGCTTGAACACTGCTGTGATTAACTGTTTTTTCCAAGACAAATGCTCAAATTGTGGGTGTTAGAAAAAATATTGCCTGAACTCTCATTTTCTGTGAGAAGTGCTATATAGACCATACATTTTGAAGGACCCTGGTTTCCTCTAAATATAATATTTAGTGATCAGTCACACAGTTTATTATTTTAATTTTTTTAATTTTAATTTTTTATGATAGCAGGATTGACTGGATTGCTGCCACTTAGGGGCTGTATTTCCTATGCTTTTCATCAAGCTATTGCAATTTTCCTTGGACAGAACAGAATGTTGCTTCAATGGTAGTGCTATAATTAACTTGGAGGCAAACTTCCTTTGTTTCCTCTGTAGGTAATATGCAGGGATATGAGTCAGTAATAACCAATTACCTTGTTTATAGTGAAGTTATCCTTAAGTGCCCTTGAACTGCTGTTCAAATGTGGAGCATCTTAACTCTTCTTTTGGCTTATGTGTAAAAAACGAAGGCACCAAACTCGACTCATAAGTAGTAGGATCTCCTCCCTCCTGCCCTACAACCTGCCCTGCTCTGTGGGAAATGTGGCTTTGGAATTCTTATCAAGAGGACTGGGTATTGACTTTGATCTGAAAATAGAAACAGCTTAATTACATATAGCTTAATTACTGATGGAAAAGGGCATGGTGGGACAGTGAAGAAACACTGTGCTCCAGGTGCTCCTTGTCAGCTGTAGAGTAACAGATATCAACACTGGGTGATAAAGCTTTCCTGTCACAGATGTACTGGAGGCTGAAGATGCTTTGTGGTTGGGATACTTGCCTTAACTCTGCTTATTTCTTTTTGAAAGTGTTTCATAGATCTGGATAAGAATTAAGACTTGAAGTGTTTGAGCAACTTGCTACTGCCCAGTCATGACGCTCCCATTTCGAAAGGACTTGGACAAGTACAAAGATCTTGATGAGGATGAAATTCTTGGCAAACTTTCAGAAGAAGAACTGAAACAACTGGAAACTGTTTTGGATGATCTTGACCCTGAGGTAGGCATTAGCCAAGAGAAGTTTTCTTTTTTTCATTTGTTCCATTACTAGTCTAAAATAAATTGAGGCTTTGTACAATATACATTTGGGCAGAATTTTTTCATAGCCTGCTGATGATCTCACAGATATATATGTGTATATAACGTTTATTTCCTATTTGTAAGGTGGACACAACTGCAGTAAAGGAGAACATAAGAAGGGATAGTTGGGAGGAGCTTTCTGGCATCTATTTATAAATAAGAATTGCTGTTGTTCATGTTCTTGAAAAGAAAGTTTATTTAGAAAGGCCTGTTTAACTTTCCTGTTTCCAGTGCTGTCTGATAAACAGCCCTTTTGCATCCATGTTTATTATTTCTGCTGTGGAGTTTGATGGGAGTGGGAGGGTGCCAACCTCTTCTAATGATTCCTGGTCCTGTATCTGGTAGCTTATATCTATTGCTGTCCTTATGCTGACCTTGTGAAGAGAAGACAAACAATAGCTAAACTCCTGAATAATTATGTCTGCATGGAGTATTGAATAAGGAATATTACAACTTTCTGCTACAAAGAGCTGAGTTGTCCTCTACAGATATTGGACCTAATGTCAGACTCCAAGACTTGTGTTTTCACCTCAGGTTCTCTGTTTTTGATTTAATAAAATTTACCAGGATTAGTTTAATCTTGATGCTCAGGGATTGATTCAGAATATTATGATCACCTATTTTGTTGCACTGCAAGATATTACTGATATTTTAAATGCCTTTGACTTTATAGATATTTTAACAGAGGAGAACTGGCAAAAGAGGCCGGTTGTCTTTCATGGCAGTCAGAATTCCTATACATTCCAATCAGTCTGTACCAATATCCTTCTTTTTCTCTCTTTAGTTGAAATACCTTGATGTTATCAAAGAAACATCCTACCTTGAGTTAGGTCAAAACCAGAAATACTCTTTGTTAAAATAATAGTAGTCTTAAAGTTATCTTAAAGACTTAAAGTCACATGGATGTAAGTGACAGAGGAAATGGTCTCTTGCTGAATGTCTAAACTGTAAATAGATGAGTTTTATTTAGTACTGCTCATTTAAACAGTGCCGATTCTAGCAAAAAAATGCAAAGTAACTGGCAAATTGAACGCTGGGAGCTATTGTACTTAAAGAATTGCTTCAATCCTACTGGGAGTGCAGCGGGCTATATTTTCATTATATTCTCCATGTCTAGATTACCTTGTGTCCTTCCCTGCCCCAAAAAAAGGAAGTTGGCAGGGGATCAAAGATTGCCTAAAAGATGATGTATCAGAGCTGAACCTTGCAGAGAGAGAGAAGGAAGAGGGAAATGAAAGTAAGCAGGTGCTCACGCAGACTTTCCAAGCTGTTCCCTGCTCCATTTGCTTTGCAGAACGCGCTGCTGCCTGCAGGTTTCCGGCAGAAGGACCAGACTGCCAAGAAGGCCTCGGGTCCCTTCGACAGGGAGCGGCTCCTGGCGTATTTGGAGAAGCAGGCGCTGGAGTACAAGGACAGGGAAGACTATGTGCCTTTTACCAGAGAAAAGAAAGGTAACACCACCCTTTCTGCTGTAAGTGCTCATGAAACCTCTGAAGTGGATGAGCCAGAACTACTGTGAGCCAAATTTGAAGCACTGGCAGCTGTAATGCTTTGAACTCGCAGCATTTCCAAATTGCTGCTGCTGTGCAGGGCCAGGAGGCTTCCTGTTCAGGTGTTTGTGCCACTGGGCCTGGTGTGCTCTTTGTGTCTACACAGGAAGGAAGTAAGACTCAGAGATTTTATCATAGATTGCAAAGTTGTGATGGGCATGGTATCCTCAAAGTAAGAGCTAACTCTGATTTATGTCAATAATAACAATGCTGTCATTGTGCCTGTGGCTTATGCCTGGTGCTGAATACAGACAACAACCTTTGTAACACTGTGCTGGATGTTGAATGATGATGTGGTAGGCAGTAATGTTCAAAGATGATGTAGGCTGACAAGGCCAGACAAGTGCTGTATGCAGTCATGATGTTTTTCTAGCATCCTTACTGAAAGGTTTAATAAGGTTGCAGTTACTCCTAACTAATTATATAGTTAGCATCACAGGTTTTGAAATCTGGCAGTGGTTTGTGGTCTGAAAACCATGGACATGTTATTAAAGCCTGGGATTTAAACTTTTTGCTTTGGATCTAGTGTTTTCATTGACTTGATAGGAAGCATTTTCCTTTTCAGAAGAAAAATTGAAAAAGAATACACTTCTTAAATATTGTAAGAACAGCTCTTTTTTTTTCCCACCAGAACAGAAGTTGCCAAATTTGTCGTTCCTTACAAAGCACTATTGGTAGGCACAGACACTCCCAGACCTGTGCAGGGCACATATGTGTAGGAGCAGGCTTTTAGCTGTCACCACAGTGTTTGAGCACTGCTTGTGAATCCTGGCTCATGTGAACCTTCCCCAGCAGCAGGGCAGATCTACTGCACTAATACTTCAGTAAATTATTTCCTAAGTTGTATTACAGCTGCTCAAGATGAGCAGGCCCCTCTTTTCTTACAGGTTTGAAACCCTTTAATTCTATTTAATTATCTGGTTTGAAACATTGCAATTTCAGAACTGAGTCTTCATTCATCCACTAAGTTTGTGTATATGATTGTGGGGTCTCTTTGGTGAAAATTTTGTTGGGGGTATTTGCATTTTCTCTGCCTGTTCCAGGTACCTTTACCTGGCAATGCTGGTGCCTCCCTTTTTTTCTTGAAGTAACAGAGAGCTTGTGACTCTACAATGTGCTGCACTGTGTGTGATGGACTTCCTTCATGGAGCATTTTTTGCTCTATTTTGTAGTTAACTCCCTTTGTGTTGTGAGATAACTGTGACACTCCTGTGCTGACAGGAGAATAGGGTTTAGTGACTGAACCTGCAGGAGTTCCAAGAGAAGGACAGTGCAATGGATTGACTGAAGAAGGCAGAGGCACCCATAGCAGCAGTGCCTTCATGGTTCCTCTGCTGCTGCCAGGCACCTGCTCCTGATGTGTTTGGCTGCACCCACCTTCTGCTGCTCTCCTGACACATCTGTGGGACACACACTGATGGTTAAGGGGGACAGAGTTTGGTATATTTGGGGCTCATAGGTGGTTGGGGAACCCCTTGTATCCTGTGCACTGCTCCCTCAGGGAGTGAGCTGGGCAAGGAGGATGTGTTCTGATGTTACATTTTCTGCTGACTGCTCATGCTTCTTTCACATAGATGGCTCTCAGCTTACGTCTACATGCACACATAAAATATTTGCTTGGGTAGATAAAATCTGTGAGAATCTTGTAGAGAAACAGAAGGGTCCAGCTGTAATGCAGAGCTTCATTAAGAGGGATCAAATGTCATTTCCTTTATGTAATAAAGTATTACTAAATAGTCTGTCTGCATGTTGCAATGAGTCATACCAGTGTAGTTTGTAAATTTCCTCTATCTTGTAAAAAAAAAGTTAGCATTTAGTAACTTCTTCCATTTATTTTAGTGCTATAGGAGAAGAGAAAATAATATGAAAAATGAAATGTAGATTACTTTCATGAAAACTAAAAATGTGGAAACAAATGTTTAGTATCTGAATTGATGCTCTGTTGAGTGGGCAGAAGGCAAGAAGGTCAAGCTCATGTTGTAGTAGGTGAGGGATAACCTTTTCTTTTCCCCTTGTGAAAGTATTATGGTTCAACTTTGACTTGCTGCCACATTTGCACAAAAATAGCAAATGTAAATAACTTGTAATAAAATAAAATGTAACTTGTTGCCATTTTGCACAAAAATAGCAAATGTAAATAACTTCATTTTTTAAAATCAAGAAATAATTATATTTATCTGGATGTAGAACTTGGAAAAGGCATAGGATGCAACTTAATATTTGTGTAGGATTTTTTTTTTCTATAGGGGGCTTGTTATCCTAATGTGCTTTTCATTAATATTAAAACAGACCAGCAGAAAATTAAGCTGGGTTATAATTTTTCACTTCATCTAGAAATATATGCTGTGGAGAGGAAGTTGTGGAATAAGTGTAGGTGAAAGTCTTGCTTGATTCTCCTGTTAATTTAGGAGAAATGTGACAAATATAATCTTCAGTTCCAGAGGTTTTGGGAGGAGAGAGATGGCTTGGAGCTGCAGCTGGTTTTTTTGGGTCAGAATTTGCTAAAATATTTCTGTGTCCCTGTCTGGTCTCATTGCTCTAACTTGTTCCAATTATTCATTTCATGGAGCAAGAAGAGGAAAATCTACCCTTCTCTTTCCTTTTTCTATTTTAGTAGAACTGATGTCCTGCATGGTGATTTGGTCTGCAGATTTATCAAAGAAGCTTACCCTAGGTTAATTTTACATATTCTGTCTTGCTACTGATTTTAGTAACCTTGTTTTCCTACTGTGTGAAGGAAAATACTCTCTTCCAGATGGCCCAAGTACCTGATTTTGGGGTAACGTGTTATCAAAATAATGTTGCTTCTCTTTCAGTTATAGACAACGTAATTTCTCCAGGTCTTTGGAACCTCTTTTGTTTTGTGCTATGGCATGTGGAAGATCTGAAATAATGTAAAGTGTCTTGCTGTGGTGAAATGAACAGTGCTAAAGAAATGTGAAGTTTAATCCCTAAATTATACTCCATTCCATTTTCCCAGTGCCTTGATTTTGTTTCTAAAAGCATCCTTAAAAACTTACTTCATTTTAAAACATGATTTAATGACTTAAGTCACATTCTGTTCCAATTAAGTGTTGAACCATACAGTAAACCATTGTTCAAGAGATTCATGAGACCAATGTGGTAATAATTGCAACAAAAGTAGCTCTGTCTCAATGTGTGTATGTAAGTATGTCATAAAGATTTTACAGGGTGCACTGCAAGGAGAAGGAGCTCTCATGCAAACAGTAAAGCAAGGCTTCAGCACGGAAGGCTGTTGCCCTCAAGTGCATTCCACTCATCTGACCCAGTCTGACCAGTGCTGCTCCTCCTTCTCCCTTCTCTTGGAACAGCAGAGGAAAAGAATTATTGCAGCTGAGATAAAAACATATCTGAGATAGTAATGTACTTTGTGCTGTATAGTGCAAGACACTAGCCAAATATTGTGTAAACTAAACTTTGCATTTCTAGCCTTTGCACTCCTAATTGTGGCTTTCTCTTCCCTTTGCATTCCTGCTGGGGTGTGTTTGTTCTGTGTAGATTTGCAGTTCACGTAACTTCTGCTTTAGGCTTCGTTTGGTTTCTCCCTTTCTCTGTCACCCAGAAAACAGACTGAAACTGTAGCCACCTGGCTAAAGCTCTTTTGTTGGCACCCTGCTCAGTTGTTGCTCTAGATCACCATTGCCTTCTGTTGCAGCAGGATTTGGGATGCTGTGTTCTCTGTTGGCCATTGAATCACTTTAAAGTCTTTAAAGGAAGGGTGTTACATGTTGTGAAGTGAAGCTAATATCCTGTAGGAGCTTTGCAGAAAGAGCTTGTCAAATTGATACTCTCCATACAAGAGCACTAGAACAAAATAACATGTGATACTCCAGCCTTAATGTAAAACTGTTTTCTGATTCACTGCTATGTGGCCTGTAATCAGATAGCGGATAACAGCTCTGCTTCTGCACTAAGACATTGAGGAACTTGCTTGTAAGTTGAATTAAAAACATTAGAATTAAATTGTGCTTACAAGTGAATTAATAAACCTAAGTCTGTTACATGCTAAGAAGTGGAAATTGATGAAGTGTGGATTATATAAATTTCTGAACTAAGGAAAGGTTAAGGAACATAAGATGTAAGAAATACATCAGATGTTGCTCGCTTTTCTTCACAAAGTCAGTGATGAGAAAAGCTTGTATTCAGTTATTCTCAGGTAGCACTTGATTTGTTTCCCCAAATGGAGTACCCCAAAAGTGCATTTTAGACTTCCTTCTGCTGTTTGGGGTGTGGCTGCCTGTTAGTGTGGGGTATGTGAGAGTAGTACCAGCAATGTGCAGGGCAGGGGCCCCTGTACCTCTGCAAGGGACTGAGTCCCACCTTACATACTGTGAATCTGTGTGGGAAATGTCCAGGGCACTTCAGTAAACACCATCCAGTGTTCCTGCCTACAGAGCAACAAAAGTGGGTGGAACTTCATTCTGTGGCAGGGGAGGCCTGTGACTTAATCCTGGATGTGCATCATCTGACATGTTAGCTTAAAGGCATGGAACACCTGCCTATATAATTATTACAAAAATTATGTGAACATCCCTGAAATTTGCCTCTTCATGTTGTATTGCTTAATCTTTGCAGTATCCTGGCTTACTGAAAAGGGGCTGTCATGTTCCTTCATGTAATCAAATCCCTGCTATTTGGAAATGTTCCACTTGAGGGCCAAGCAAGCTGCACATCTCTTGGACGCTGCAGATGTATAGTGGTTTTTGGTTTTATTTAAAGCTTGCTTTAGGAAGGGGGAAGGGACTTGCTGAACTGTATTGGCAGCAGGCCTTGAGTGAGATCACTGTCCCCAGAGACACAGGGGTCTTACCCTTCTGGAAGTAAATTCCTTGCTAGAAGTGGGGAGTGGGGAAGGACCTACCTTGTATGTGCATTGTAAACCTCTGATTTCTGGTCTAGGACAAGATGAGGCCAATGAATGAGAAATTATGTACACAAGGGTGTGACTTGTTTTATAACAAATACTGCTCCTGACCTGGCTCATGTGACTGGAGTTGGCTGCAGCAAACATTTTGGGAGGGCAGTGGCTTTTAACATTTTTACTTTATTAAAAAGTGATTATACTTCTCACTCTTCAGCTTTTCTAGAGTCAGGCATGTATGGATAAGTTTAGTATTACTCTTAGGAAGCAGATATTTGAACCAGGCATCTCTAACTGATAAATTTAAGAATTACTGAAAAGCAACATCAGGAAAAGTAGTTCTTTTTTTTTTTGTGAGCACTGTGGGATGAACCAGACAGGAGGCTGAACTAGGTTAAAATACATTTTTACCAAGTTGCTTTTAATTGAGATCACTTTCTTTTTATTGGACTCTTCCTGCTGCCCTGATGCTGCAAATAGGATGGCTGAACAAAGGCTCAGTTGCTTGAATCCTGCTGTCCTTCCTTGTACCCCAAAATCCTCACCTTTTTACTAGCCCGTATTACTGAGGGAAAGTAACACAAGCATAGCTGCTGAAAGGCTTCAGATCATGTGTATGCTGCTCAGAGTGTTTCATGGATTAATGAAAAGCTTGTCAAACATTCTTGCATCTCTGCTATAAACTACAGTTTAAGTTAAAGGTTAATCTCTCCCCAATAGGTGATGCTGATAAAATAAAATTACAGAAATGTATTGTATCATTTCTATCAAAACAACCTGAAACAATTGCTACATAAGCCTTCAATTTATGAAGATTTTCTTTTAATCCTGAATCACCAACAGTTTCTTTTGCACTGTCCATCAAAGCTGAGGTATGGGTGGTAATGCATGTCAGCTGCACTTAACTACTGTTTGGAATCAATACAGTTATGTAAGGAGGATTATTTTCTGCTTCTAAATATGGATAATGACCATTTATACAAGTTTCCAAAGAGATAGCAACCCAGGAACAAAAATACCATGTTGCTACCAACAGCTCATGGTCATCAGACTGTGTTGTCAGAGAAAAACCTGATGTGCTTGTCTGTAATCTGTGCTAGTGGGAATGCATTAACTTCCTTTAAATGGAAAATGACCACAAACTACTGTAATCTAGAGAAGATATGGAATACATGATTTGGGGTTTAGTGATGCTAAACTCCCCCTACTATCACTGTAACTGGGCCGTTGGGATGAGGATGATTCCTCTGTGGAAATACTTTTTATAGCTATGGGTATGGCAGAGGGTGGGCTCCTGGATTAGGACTGAGACTTCTTAGGATGATTATCAACAGCACTTCCTACTCCAGGAAATAACAAAAGGAAGTTGGAACTCCTTTCCCATTGCTCTTTCTGCTGATAGATCAGGCAGCTTGGAAAGTTTGAAAAACTTGAACCTTAAATAGCTGTTAAGATTTGATTCACAGTTGTGTAGTTGCAAGCAATTTCTCTCAAATGCATCAGTACAAGAGCTTTTGTTTGCTGTGTTAATTTGTCCTGAACCTAGGCACCCCTTACCTGTCCTGGCTCTTACCCAGTGGAAGTCTTCTTTGCCCTGAAGGAGCAGTTCTAAACCATTCACAGCTGAGCTGTTAGAAAGGCTTTCTCATATTCTGATGTCCTACCCTAACTTCCTAGCTAAAGGTGTATGCAGGAATTACAGTAATTACACAGACCTCTACCTAATTCATGTCTTTTAAAATAAGTTCTCCCATTACCTGCCTGTCATAACTGAAAAGTTGGTGCATAATGTAATATTACTCTTGCTTCTTTTGCCATTAAATCTTGGATGACCTTTCTAAGTACCATTTTAGAAAACAGTGTCACTGGCAGAGAAATCTGTTACCATGTTTTGTACCGTTCACAAACCATGGTTTTCTCAAGCAGCTTTGATTTTTTGCTTCAGAACTGAGGTTAACATGTGAAATCAGAAATACTGTGTATGGTGTAAAAACTGCAGTGAATAGTCAGGTGTGTGATTTCAGATGACTTTGTGATGTTCTTTCTCTGACACATTCAGATTACAGTTCTGCCTGGGTCCTTTTTTCCCCTGAGAGGAAACTCAGCATTCTTTAGTGATAGGAAATCTTTCTTAGACTCTTTCTAGACTGTTCAAAATGTATAATGCAGGTTTATATGTTACTTTCTAATCCTTAAGAGAAACAAATAAGGTTGGAATAATGATCCGGACTCCTGCAAATTTATTCCTGTTCGTGCTGTTTCCTCATCTCTGACTTGCAACACCAGAAGAACCTTTTAGATTGTCTGTGGTTCTAGTAGTCACTAAATGTAATATGTATTCTTTAAGTACATAGTATTTGAAAGAGATATAGTACAAAGTAACATCAGACTTCGCATTTTTTTTACTCCAGGGAAAATATTTATCCCCAAGCAAAAGCCTGTACAGTCTTTCACAGAAGAAAAATTCTCTCTTGATCCAGAATTGGAGGAAGCCTTGACCAGTGCCACAGACACAGAACTAGGGGACCTTGCAGGTGAGGTTTTTTGAAGGATGAATGGGCTGGTATGTGCTTAGACAAGAAAGGTGAATAATTAATGTGGTGGTGTATTGATCTGACTACAGGATGTTATAGTTGTTATAGAAACTAGATAATGCTGTTTGCCAGTTTGCTTGAAGCATTTCACCCTTGTTGATTTGTGACAATTGGTGAGGAAGTTAATTATTTTGGCCTGGAAAAGATACCTGATTTTCAAATTCTTTCAATCCATTCCTTAGACTGGCTGGTTTTTTACGTGTATGTGACTGCTTTTTCTTGTGTATAACAATGTGTTTGTATGGGCCTGTATTCCTAAGGCTTCATTTTGTGACTGAGCTGCACTTTTTAAAGTTAGTGCTTGAACCTGGTGAAGTCAGAACTTCCTAAGATGTGAAAATCAACTAAGATGTCTATAGTTATTTTTTCAAATGATTGATATCAAATGGCTTTTTGTACTGATAACTATTATACAAACATCAGGTTTTGTTATAAAGGAACTTTGCATCTGAGCTGAATTAATCAGGAACAGTAAAAACTATTTTTTCCTTTTTCTCCTTTTTCAGCAATACTGGGAATGTCCAACTTGATAACTAACAGTCAGTTCTGTGATGTAGTAGGAAGCAGTAATGGGGTTGACAAAGACAGCTTCTCAAGTAAGTGTGTACACAAGTGCTAGAAAAATCAATTCTCTGTACTGCACCCAGTTACTGTAACATTCACTGTTTTCTGTTACACCAAGATTCTTTTAGACTCTTTAAGTCTTAGTCTGGAAATGTGTATGCCTATAACATTGCTAATTGAGTTCAGGCAAGAGTGGAATTGAAATATATGTACACTAAAGTATCCCCTGCATTTAAGTTGCTTTTTGGTGACAAAAGTAGGCATAAGGGTGCATTGTGTATGTTGGTTCTTAGGATTTATATTTGTGTTTGTAATTCAACTCCTATGTGCTTTCTGAAAAAAAAAAAAAAAAAAAAAAAGCAGAAAGGCTGTAAGGAATTTTGAAAAAGAATTTAACTTTATGAAAAGATGATCCTGAGAGGATGGTATACTTTTTTGGTGGGGGGAGAGATGTAAAGACTGATGAAATGATCTTTAAATACAGTAAATATTTAGTGTGTGTGTCATGTATTCACAATGAATGTGTACAACCTGATTGAATGCCTTACTTTTCAGATATAGTAAAAGGTGAAAAAATGTTGCCTGTTTTTGATGAACCACCAAATCCCACAAATGTGGAGGAGACACTGCAAAGGATTAAAAATAATGATTCTCGTCTTGTTGAAGTTAATCTAAATAACATTAAGGTAATTACCTAAGGCTGCAGTAAATATGCTGCTTTTTCTCAGTAGAAGACACTTCAAGCTGCAAAACTCTCTAAGGGAGCATTATACTTATTTTAAGTACAGCAGTCTTTCTGCTGAATGTTGCAGTGTGTGTAAGCTCAGAACCTGCAGCTAAACCGATAAGCCATCTTGGTTTCTTTGCCAAATGTGTATTTAAAAAGTCTTAGACTTTCTCACTGCCAGCACAGATTTCTGTTGCTGCCAAGCTGGCAGCAGTTCCAGCAGTTCATTATCGTGGAGTTAACTTCTTTGTTGAATCCTTTGTCCTTGATGAAGCAATGTGCTCTCAGTTTGTATTGCAAGCAGAGGGATATTTGTGCCTGACATCCTTCTGATTCTTGTACAAAAGGGCTGGTGGAAGTTAGGGCAGCTTCTACTCCTAAGTGTAACAGTTGTGTTTTTACACGTGACAAGCTTTTGTATATTTGCTTGAAAGAAACCAGAACTGCAGCACCCCTGACTTGCAGTGTAAGCACCAGGGACTGCCTTGCCAGCAGCCAGGGCTGCTTGTTCCCCTTACTAAGGGGGGAAATAAAATCCATGGTTTAAGAATACTGTGTGACAGGTAAATGCTAGCCAAAATATCTGCCTAAAAAGGCAACAGATCAAAGTTTCTGATACAGTAAACTGAGACGTTGGCTACCCTAATTAATTCTTTAAAATGATTCCTTTTAAACTTGGTTGCTACTATACTGTAAAAATGATTGCTTTATAGAATTGGTGACACAGCCATTGCTGTGTGTGGGTGTTCACTGTGAGACTTGCTGGAGGGCAGGGGCAGTTAATATTGTAGGGCATTTTGCTGTAAAGAGAGTAAGAGAGTGGGAGAAGTTGGGGGGAGGGAATAAACTTGTCTATCTCAAGAGAGTGAAATGCTATTTTTAATTCAAGAACATACCAATTCCAACGCTGAAAGAATTTGCAAAAGCCCTAGAAACCAACACACATGTGAAGAATTTTAGCCTGGCAGCCACCCGAAGCAATGATCCTGTTGCTGTTGTAAGTATTCATGGTAACAGCTTTAAGTGGGATGCAAGGGAAGGTAGGATGGAAAGGCAATGGTAAGGGATTGAATTTAATCCAGTTTAAATATTCAGGAATGAGAATGTGTCCATTCTGCTATGCTGTAAAGTATGTTTTCTTTAATAAACCTTTCTTGTATCTAAGGTGGTAAATGATTACTAGTAACTTAATATGCAGCAATGCCTCAGATGTGTGAGGGAGAATTCTTTTTCCCAGTCCCTTTGCCTGATTTTTTGTTTTGCTAACCTCCTTCCTTTTTTTCTTTCTTTCCTACTTGTTTAGTTCTTGCTGTTCATTCCAGTAGCCAATTTATTCAAAATTAATTTACAAGAAGCACATTACAAACAACCATAATATTTTTCAGCTAACTAGAGTTTTAGTTGAAGTTGTAAAATACCTGTTTCTCTTTCTCCCTGCTACCAAAGACTGGCTTAAAATATTGGTATATAAAGCATAATATTAGTTGAAGTATCTAGTTTGATACAATTGAAGCATAATTTGTTGTCAGGTCGTGTTTTTCTATTTTGAATTAAAGCAGTTTCTTATTTAATTACAAATAAAGAGGTAAGAAAACAAAATTGTTTTGCAAGGACAATCTTTTGCACTTGTTTTAAATTCAAATTAGAAAAAAGCAACTAGTTTGAAAGACTTATTAAATGACCATTTGAAAGCTTTGGGTTTTGGTCAATTAAAAGGTTTCTTTTCAGCAGTTCTAAAACATGTGATAAAAATTTATAATTGTTTCTTTTCTCAGGTGTGGGTTTTTGGGTATTTTTGTATTGGGACTTGGTAGAAAAAAATGCAAAGGGTACAGATTTTCTGACAGTAAACTCAGCAGTTAGCCATTCCTGTTTTCTTCCTTTCATTCTCAGAAATAACATCAGGTATAAAAGTGCCTTTAGCTACATGCTGGTACTATGCTTAGAGCTTTGAATTTTACCCCTTCTTCCCAAATCTGTAGACAAAAGCATTTTGAAAGTCAGATCTCCTGTTTACAAATTAACCATATCCAATTCTCCTCTCAGTTGACTAATGCCCTTTCTTTGGCATTGCTTAGCAGCCTGCATTGCTGCTTGTGTGTTGTGAAGGCTTACAAAATGGAATTGGTCCAATATGCTAATTTCTGACAATTTATATTCTGTGTAGCTTTTTAGTTTGTAACAAGAGAAAGGCTTTTTATTGGCTGAATCCTGTTTAAAAAGGGAATGTAGGTAATGCCTAGCTGAAGACTCATCTCAGTCTCAGAAAGTGAAAGCTTGCAAAGTTACACCTTGCATCTCTGAACTTGCTGCTTCCATGGTACTGGTTAGTGGAAGTGGGTATTGCTCTGTCCTGTGAGCCACTGCAGCAAAATTCAAGAGTTTAATGATGCTTTCTTATATTCAAAGGCTCTTGCAGATATGCTGAGAGTAAACACAAAATTAAAAAGTTTGAACATAGAATCAAACTTCATCACTGGAGTTGGAATTCTGGCATTGGTTGATGCACTGAAAGACAATGAAACGTTGACAGAGATCAAAATTGATAATCAGGTAAGTGAGGTGGTGGTGATACCATAACTAAACCTAGCAGTCCTAATTGACTGAATACTTCTGGAAGACAGCTTGTGACAAACTCTTCAACTATTTTATGTTTAAATATCTTAACACCATCAACAATTGCCCTTAAGATTGTCAAAAGCATCCAGCTGAGGTTAATTCCTGGTCACTTTCTCTGCTTCCTTGTGCTTTAAAGTGTACAAACATATTTTAGGACCTTCTGCCTATTTAATTAACTAGAATGAAGCCAAGTGTTTATTGACTGATACAGGAAAGTATTTTGATCTCTTTCAGGAAGAACACATATAAACTGTAGTCTTTGTCTACCTTTTATTTTAACAGAGGCAGCAGCTGGGCACAGCTGCAGAAGTAGAAATTGCCAAGATGCTTGAAGAAAACAACAAGATCCTCAAATTTGGATACCATTTCACACAACAGGGACCTCGAGCCAGGGCAGCTGCAGCTATCACAAAAAACAATGATCTGGGTAAGACCTGTCAGTATCAACTGAATGGGTGTGTGACACAGGCTTTAAAGGTGTCTGGTTATTCCCCTTCTCCCTTGACAAAAGGAGCATAGCACAAGATTAGTAGATCACTTTTAGGCTTCTCCTGTGCTTTACTCCTACTTTTTTGTTGTTGCTTGATGTTTTCTGTTTTGTTGCAGGGTGTTCAGATATATGAGTGGAGAATTTTTAGCATAGTCTAGAACAAGAGCATTCAAATTTCATGTGAGTTGTGGCAAAGGGAGTGAAAACAATAGTTTTGATCACTCAGTTGTATTCAGATAAGATTAATTTCCTCTTTAAAAGCAGTACTTGAAATTAACAGTGCAGGAAGCCCTGTTCAGTGCTAGTATCCCAATGTCACTGGGATTGCTTGAGCAAGGAAACTGAACATATGTCATGTACAGGGCCTGGGACTGGGAAATCTCTCCCTTGGTGGTTCTGTTCATGCACAAGTAGCTGATAGCAGTGGCATCTTTATTTGCTGCAGTCAGGTGTGTTGGAGCTCCTCAGTTAGAATCCCAATGAAATGGATCAGCAGAAAAGTGGTTAGTAACACAGCACATGAACAGAAATCGTTTGTATAATGTCAAATACTTGAAGCACTCAACTACAAAATAATGTCCATCTATTCAAATAGAACTGCATTTTAAAACTATTTAATTAAATCTTTTGGTTTTAGGTGCTTTATGGTGACCTCTTGTAAATGTGAAAAGGGGACAGGCAGTCTAGTAACAGTAGCAGTAGTTAAAGAATATATTAGAGGGAATTACACAGGAAACTGGAATTTGGTTTAAAGATCTGATTCTCCTCGGAATAAAGGTTTAAGTGAACTAAGGTAACTAGAATAGAGCAGAGAGATAAGAAATGCACTCAGACACTGCATCATATCTGTTTGTCAAAATGGATTTCAAACCAGTTGGGTTTTTTATCATGCTTCAGGTGTCTCACAGCTTTCTAAGGTTTCCCCTCTCACTAGTTCTCTTATTAGTGCTTGACTGTTCAAACTCTATGCTTCTATTGATATCTTGTCTATTTTCCTTTGCTTTCTTAGTCTGGAGTATGCGAGTAAAAGTTTCTGCAAATACCTTTCCATCTCTCCAGCCCTGAAGCTACAGAGAAGGTTACTGAACACCACTTGGGTGCTGAGCACTCACACCGAGAGGTGTTAGAAGTCTCTCATTTCTGTCCTTGTATGTTCGTTCTAAAACAAAGTCTACATCATCTTCTTTTTTCTTGCTCCCACTGTGTTGTACCACTTCCCTGTTCTTTGTCTGTGTACTTTTAACTGCATGATTGGAGAAGTGTAGGGCTGGGAATCCTTTTCATCTGTTCTTGCAGTTTGAAAGCAGGTATGAACAACTTCTGCCACCTACCTTCCATTGAGTGGATTTCAGAACAGATTTACTTTCTTATAGAGGTGTGCTTGCTTCACTTTTTTAAACAAAATGGAGATGTCCTTTATATTTTGTCCTTTCTGTGTCCTGTAAGACCTTTAGTGTCATTTGCTTTGTCTGCACAGAAAAGGAAAACATAAAACCATAATTTGATAGGATGAAAACATCAAAAGTAATACAAATGCTGAGGAAAACTCCAGTCATTCAATCAATATTGCATATTTTCAAATCTTAACAGCATGAAAGCTTTTAGTTATTTTATTCACATATTTTTATTGCTCTTGCATGTTCTGACAATTGAACGTTTATTAATAAATGGAAGGATTTAGGCTGTGTGTGTATAAATTATCTTAGATACACTGTGAAACTCTTGCAGTGTTTCTTTTGATGCTGTGTAAATTAAATTCACCTCTAAAAAACTGCAAAAACTGTAAAAAAAACCAATTCTGGCTAAATCTGCTTATCAGAGATAAGATGATTAATGTTTTTCACAAGTCCTTCCTTGGAAGTATTTGCAACTGTTTGTGAATAAGGCAATAAGCTCAGCTTATTTGCTTAAAATGCTGTCTAATGCTATGTGTTAACTACCTTAATTTGTGGTACTTCATGTGACAAAGTAACTGTTCATGTTATAGAAGCACAGGAATAGGTAAAATGCTAATATAGCAAAACTTCTCTTTTTTGTCTCTCGTTGCAGTTCGGAAGAGAAGGGTTGAAGGAGACAATTAGCAAAGCTGATGTCAGAACTGTGGAGTCAGCACGGGCAGCACCGTGGCTTTGGCAATCTTGGACTACATTGACCTGGGTTAGAAGGGAAAAGACTGGAAACCCCATTCCTTTTAAAGCAAAGCAATAGAATCATCTGCTGGTGTGCAGCATGGTTTTGTGTTGGATGGAGACACAGTAACTGTGCCAGTCTCTGTACCATAGGTTTTGATTGGGCTTTTTTTAAGGACTTTTTTTTGTATTTCAAGACTTTGGCTGTGCTTTCTAAATGTAAAAATTTAAAAATGTAATTGCAAATCAGTGGTATAATTGTCTGTAGTCAAAGAACGGGACCTTTAAGATCATTGGGCAGATCCTGACCCAACTGAAATGATTGTAAGAAAATCTGGGGGTGTGTGGAGGGGTGTGTATACTCCTGACAACAATGCATTAGTGAGAAGGGATTCTTCACCCAGCGGCTGGACTCATGTAGAGCTGTTCAGCTTTGTTCATATGCACTGAAGAGAAATCTTTCATAGCAATGTTATTTGTAATTCTACTGTTTTGTTTTTTACTAGTTCTTGATACTGTGATCCAGTTCAAAGACATCCTTTTAAGCCAAACAAAAATAAATTGGCTAAGGACTTCTCCCAAGAGATTAGAGGGACTAATACAAAAGTGGAAGCCTTGCAAAATGAGAGTTTTTCTGTTACACCTAAATCCTTGAAGTCTTTTTCAAAAGATCCCATAACTGTGTCTTTCTTTATATTTAAATTGGATGCGTTTTTAGACTGATATCATGTGTTCATCACCATTATTTAGTTTATATTCTTCGTTTAAAAGTTATCTACATTCATAAGTATCAATTTCTCTAGAAGTAGTGAACATTCATAATTAAAATACTGCATAACTGTACAGGAAACGCAGCCTTATCTGTAAGACCACTGACCTAAGTTGCATTACATTAAGCTATTTGTACTTCATACAGATCTAACAGTTTTTAATAATGAAGTAACACTTTCAAGAAAGGGTTTTTCCATTCTGTATCTGTCATGATGTTTAAGCATGCAAAAGACATGCAAAGACTAACCAATATGTAGTGTCAAATCTCTAGGGCATAGTCATTATTAAAGTGTTTAAATTTCTATAAGCAAACTAATAAGGTAACAAGAATCACTTCAACTTCTGTACATAATCACAGTACACTTGGAAATATGAAAATCTAGAAGCTTTCTGGTGTAGGTCTGTTTGGACTGTCTTGTGTTAGTTTGCTTTGAAATCACAGAAATATTCTACAGGACAGCTTGGCTGTATTTACAGCAACAGAGAATTCAACTGACAACTGTTTTCGTCCAAAGATCATAACATGGTGACAATTTATATGTAGAAAACATACTGGACTGAGATTTTTGCATCAGGTTGTATATTCTATAAAAACAGAGCCTATCTCTGACACTCTGCCCACTTCGTTGCTGCAACTCTTGGTTTGGATCTTTAAAGACAGATGTTATTCTGGAGGTGGCTTCAAATTTTACTGCAATTGTACAGAGAATTTTGAACTATAGTGCCTTCAGTGAGGATGTATATAACTGGTGTATACTCATGAAAGAACCTTTTTTCCCCCTATTTCTAAATCAGCCTTTTATTAGAATTACAAATAAATACGTGCTCTGAAAACCAATTTAGAATTAATTCAGTTAAAACCAAAGACTACACTTACTGTAACCTCACAACAACATCAGAAGTGTTCTGAATCGTAATAAAAAGGCCTTCTTTTGGCTTGGGCTTTTGTAAATTTTCAAGAACTTTTTATATTTTGAAGTAAACTTCAAAATAGTTCTAATACAATATGCATACAGTCACAAGTTAAGTGTCTTTACAGACAGACACTGCTGCATAGACATGGCCAAAGCATGTCCATGTGCTGAGTTGCCTAAAGCTGTACTTTACTTTTTATTTGCTAGGCACCATAATAATTTTGTGTCAAAAAACAGACTGTCATGTCTTCCTTCATTTATTGAAGGGTTGCATATTCACAGAATCTGTTCATCTATTAGGATTCTATGATGAGTTATTTTATCACTACCTAAAAAGATTAGGGAATTATCTCCTATTTGAAAATGCGGGAGAAAACTGAAAGGCTGGATTATGGAAATAATAGCCGAAATCCCTTCATTGCTTTTACTAAATCAAGTTTGGCTGTTTAATTATTTATATTCCAATCAAAGGCAGGGCCATTTAAGTTGCAGGTGTCCTGTCACAAATTATAGTATTGGACCCTAATGAATGGTTTCATTCTTTAGACAACAGCTAAAAATTTGACTTTGTGTGACTTTCAGGACAGATACCTGACAGGCTGGGCATGGAAAATAATTTTTTTCAACTAAAAGGGTTTAATCATCCAAATTGTTGCAAGACCTGTGGCATGGTGCATGGAACAGCTAACAGCAATCACTTTTGTGCCTGCAGTGTGTATCCTTTTTGGAAAAAAAATGAAGACATTAAGTCCGTAGCCAGGAATCTTCAACAGTCTCAACAGAGTGATGTAATGCCAGTGAGTGTGGTGAGATCCTGTGTAGGACTTCTTACTTTGATTAGCAGTTACCATAAACACAAGGGCTTGTTTCCAAGAGCTACTGTTTTTTTGCTGATTATTTTTCCGTCTTAATGCAGAAATCAAATGACCACGTATGTTGATTCTGTTGGTTCCAAGCTAAGCGTGGAAACATAACCAATATTTCAGAGCAATTACATATTTACTCTTGTATTTTAAAGAAATAGCCTCATTCTCTCTACAGCTTGAGTAATCCTACGTTTGTAAGCTACAAACGAGCAAGCGTTCAATTTAAATTTCCATTGGGGAAACAGGTATTGAGTATTATAGCATATCAGCACTATATGCTGTCAGATTGTAAAACAGTTACTAATTTTTGGATGATTAAAGTACTGTATTCTTGTTGTGGCTTCGGGGTTTTGTTTATTCGCCTTTTTCATCTGTGTACTGATTTGCTTGAACCCGTTGTGTTTGTAGCAGCAATCCCCCGGGAAGGGAGGACCGGTGGCGCTGAGGGGGGCGGGCTTCCCTCAGCACGGGGCGGGGCCATCGGAGCGCGGGAGCAGCGCCGCCACAGCGGCACCTGCGGGGCCCG
>WEIU01004720.1:159534-175120 GCA_013389925.1 Aegithalos caudatus
CTGCACCGTCCGCCCCACCTCGCCGCCGAGTGCGGGTGTCAGGGAGGGAGGGAGCGGGGCGAGCGGCGCGGAGCCGCGGGCCGGGGGGTCGGTGCCTGCAGGGGAGGTTGTTCGCCGGCAGCTGAGTTCCGGAAACCGTGAACACCTGGTTTAAGTTCGTGACGTTTTCAAAGTCCTTGTCCGCGTTCCTGTAAATTACTTTTCAAGGCAGCTGTTCTTTGTATTCCTGTTGGAAACTAGCCTCAGCACTGAGGAGTAGCTCCATTGTCATAAACCTCCCTGGGTAGATGACTTGGATTAAATACAGAGTGACAATTTTGGATTTGTAGGATCTTATAAGCCGCGTCTATGTAGTTACTTGTTTAAGCCCTCACTATTCCAATTACTGTCTTCGTTTGTGTAATTCTTTATTCCTTTTACAGTTTTAGAATCTTCGATCACAGCCTGTGGTTTAAAACTTACTGTGACATCCATCATTTTCCACTGTGCTTTTCTTTGGCTGTGCTTTTATTAGCAGACATTTTATTTAGCTATTCTCAGTAACTTTGTTATTCTTGCTTCCAGTTCTCTAGGTTCTCTCTGGGTGTTGGGTTGTGTTTTCAGCGTTTTTGTTGAAGCAATGAACATCATCTCTTGTATATCCTCAGAGGGGCATCCTGGCTCTGGAAAGGGTGGTGTCCATCCTGGCTCTGGAAGGGTGATGTCCATCCTGGCTCTGGAAAGGGTGATGTCCATCCTGGCTCTGGAAAGGGTGGTGTCCATCCTGGCTCTGGAAAGGGTGGTGTCCATCCTGCCTCTAGAAAGGCTTTGTTTGTTTTGCAGATTCGGATTCCGGCTCTGATTCCGATTCCGACCAGGAGAACGCCGCCTCTGGGAGCAATGCTTCTGCCAGCGACAGCGACCAGGACGACGACAGGGAGGCAATAAAGCCCAGTAACAAGGAGCTGTTTGGAGATGACAGCGAGGACGAAGGGGCTTCCCGTCACTCGGGGAGCGACAACCACTCGGAGAGATCCTACAACCGCTCCGAGGCCTCGGAGCGCGAGGACAACGAGGACGGGGAGCAGTCGGACGGGGAGCAGCACAGCGCCTCCGAGGCCGCGCACGACGACGACGAGGACGAGCGCGAGCACGGCTCCGAGGAGGGCAGCCGTCATTCCGAGGGAGATGGCTCCGAGAAAGCACACTCAGAGGATGAGAAATGGGGCAAGGAGGACAAGAGTGATCAGTCAGACGATGAGGAGAGGCAGCAGAACTCTGACGACGAGGAGAGACAGCAGAACTCTGATGATGAGGAGAAGGCGCAGAACTCGGATGAAGATGAAAGGCCACAGGTGTCTGATGACGAGGAAAGACTCCAGAACTCGGACGAAGAGAAAATGCAGAACTCTGATGATGAGGAAAGGCCACAGGCCTCGGATGAGGAGAAGATGCAGAACTCTGACGATGATGAAAGGGCCCAGCGGTCTGACGAGGAGAAGATTCAGAACTCTGATGATGAGGAAAGGGCCCAGCACTCCGATGAGGAGGAGCAAGAGCACAAATCTGGTAGGACTGAATGCAGAAATAATGATTTGCTGCTGTTTGGTCTCTCCTTACTGTTTCGTTTACGTTGGCCTGAAAAGATTGAAACTTCAATGTAAAGGCATTAATTACGTAGCTTTTAACTACGGTCATCTTTGCGATTTTTTTTCATGCAGCGCTTTTAGAGCTTATTAATAGAGAGGAATTTTAAAATGTATGGACCGAAATTTTTAATTTGCTGAGAATAATTATGCTCCTTAGCAGAGTCTGCAAGGGGCAGCGACAGCGAGGATGAAGTTCTGCGAATGAAGCGAAAGAAACCAATTGCATCAGATTCAGAAGCAGAGAGTGACACAGAAGGGCAGAAAGGTAAATGGTGAGGGGCTTGTGGGGTTTTGGGTCCTTTAATCCTCCTCTTAAGTGTGCCATTCATCAGCAACAGGGCTTGATAGAAGTGGTAGCATTTGCTGTGCTGTGCCATGGAAATAAAACAGGCATCAGGAATTCTCTATGGGTGGCACATGCTGATCCTCTCCAGTTAGCTCTGTCAAGTTTTTTCTTCTGCAAATGTTCTTTCATGCATTTTTACTGAAAGATATTGAAAAAGGGTTCCTTGAATCAGAGCAGCCCAGGGAACCTGTACTGTGTTTTGTGATGGTTTAGCTGGCTGAGGAAGAGGCCTTTATTTTCTGAGAAGTAAAACCTCCAAAATGCATAAGGAAATTTCTTTACTTCTCTTCAGTTACTTGAATAAGGATTATCTTACACTCTTCTGTTGCCATTTTTCAACTTGATCTCCTTATTTGATAAATCTTGCATTAAGGCTGTGTGTGCATATGTATGTGTAGTTTAAAATTGTAATTTTTTTGCTAAAGAGCATGCAGATGTCATGGATCTGTTTGGAGGTGCTGATGACATTTCCTCAGGGAGTGATGGAGAAGACAAGCCACCAACCCCAGGACAGCCCATTGTGAGTGGACTTAACTTTTCAGATAATTAACATGCCACTTCACTCTGAAACACCAATTGATTTGGGTAATACTCTAGTGATAAAAAAGAGTAGTGACATTAAGTAGCATTACAGATAATTTTGTCCCAGTTGAAAGAATTATTACAATTTTAGACATAATACTGAATTTTCTGCCTTACTCATCCCTGCTCCACATTTTGTACTTTAAAAAATATAAAGAGTAGTTTGATTACTACCAAGTAAAATACAAAGCCATAGCTGTCTTTATTACCTTATTGCAGCTATTTGAGAAATATTTTCTTTTTTATGATAACTTTTCATCTTTTGTTAATAATAGATAAAAATACCTTTTTAGTCTTGTAGAAAGTGTCCCCCAGTGCTCAGCTGAAAGCTCTGTTGGCACCTTTGCTATTCTTTATTGTCTTTGGTCTCTTGAGTTTGCACTGGTGCTACAGGTTAAAGTGCCACTTGACAATGCTGAGTTGAATTCCTTTCAATGAAAATGCCTGAATTATTTTATCCAAATCTTCCTGATCTCTCTGTGCCTATGAATGACTTTTCTTTAAGTAAAATGTAATTATTAAGGCAGCAGTAGCCAGATAATTTTTTCTCACTTATGTTCCTGTTCTTTTTTTTCATTAGGATGAGAATGGATTGAGTCAAGAACAGCAGGAAGAGGAGCCTATTCCAGAGACCAGAATAGAGGTAGAAATACCAAAAGTAAACACAGACCTGGGTAATGATTTGTATTTTGTGAAGCTGCCCAACTTCCTCAGTGTGGAACCCAGGTAATCACACGTTAAATACAGGATTGATGAAGTCTTTTAGTGTTTCCCTATATTGCTTTTGTTTAGTAAAACAGTTAAATGTGCTTGGCCCATTTAAAGTTGTTGACATTAAGATGCATATTTTGGGTTGTGATTAGTCAATAGTAATGGCTGCTGTTTTCTGATCAGGTAATTTTATTATGAAGTTGAGTTTCTGCTTGATTGAATAACTTATTGTCTGTAAAAAACAGACAAAAATGTGGTTTAATTGAAAGCACATGCTATCAGTTGAATTATAAGCATAAGTTTAGGCTCTCCGAGATGTGAAAGGCAAATGCACATGACCTTTATGCACTTTCCAGTGTTTAAAAACATCATTTTGAATTTCAGAATATGGCCTTTTATATTTGTGTATGTTAAATGTACTATTTATGGAGAGGCTAGTTACTTATTTTCCTATTCACCTAACCCAAACTGAAGACATTTACTGGAATGCATAAGGAGCAGCAAAATCAATTATTAGAGTTGTTTGTGACGTTAGGTTTGGCCCTAAAGGCCTCCTTCAGCCCTTGCAGCACAGTGCTGTTCAATCTGGGTGTTTGCTGAGCAGCTTTCTTGCCCTGTCCCCAAGGTGCAGTTTTAGCTGCCAGCACAGCATTGTTGGGGTCACACCTCAGCTCAGTCATTCTCCACTTGGGGCTCCAAGCTGTTTCAGGGGAGAACTGTTCAAAGTCTGGGTAGTGGCTGATGCCAGTGAGAGAAATCCTGCTGATCTCTGGATCAGTCAGGCAGGACTGAAAATAGAATTGTACAGTAGCAGGGCTTGTTGATCACTTTCCCCTTGCAGCAGCCTGGGAACTATTAGGAAGGAGGTTAGGGAAAGGGTTCCCCCAACCCACTCCCAGCACAGTCATTGGACTTTTTGATGGAAGAGAGGAAAAACAATCTCTTCTTCCTTTCTCTTTGGTTGGTTTTGAGATTGAAATAAACAAACAAATAAAAAGAAAAAACTAACAAAGATTGTGCTCTTAGAAAATCCCCAATTCACCTCATTTATAAGATATTTCTTTCTTTTACTTTTCCCTGTACGATCTCGTGTATTTTTTGTTCCACACTTAACCCTGACCTCATCATGCTGATATAAGGAAACAGAATTTTCTAGGGCAGACTTGTTTTTTTCAGCTGGAACCATTCCAAGGGTGTGAATGTTACCCTGATGGTAGAGAGGACACTTGGGTCAGGCCCCCAGGCTGGGAATTAGTGCAGTGAATTTCCTGGCTGCAGAAGGGGCTGTGCCACACTGCAGGGCCTGCTGTTGTGGGCAGGGAATAAACCTCTCAAGCACCTGTTAACTTGCACAACTCTGCAATAATCTGGATTCATTTCCTTAGAAGAATTAAAAATGTTTTAAAATTTGTTGCAGACCTTTTGATCCCCAATATTACGAAGATGAATTTGAAGATGAGGAGATGCTTGATGAAGAGGGTAGAACTAGATTAAAACTCAAGGTATAATACTGATTTTCTTTTTGTTTTTTTGTACTTACCTAAGCACTTTTCTTCAAAGTCTATTTCAGATCTTTTGGAATGTTGTTTTGAGTTTTCAGATTATGGAGTGTGGGCACTGAAGAAAGTTGATCTGTTTTAGTCAGAAATTTTTTAAAAGCTTGACAGCTGCATTTCACCTATAAAAGCAATACTTTTCACCTTTATTTCTTTGCATTATGCCACAAATTATCAAAATCATTTCTAACTGCAATTCTTAACCTATATAGAGTATATTTTACCACACTATTCCTTATGAGCTAGAAAAACAGTTTGCTTTATTCCCCCTACAGGTAGAAAACACAATACGATGGCGGATGCGACGAGATGAGGAGGGGAATGAGATCAGAGAAAGTAATGCACGGATAGTTAAATGGTCAGATGGAAGGTTAGTGTGCACTCTGTGTTACTGAATAATGCAGTTCTTGCTGTGACATGCAAAATTGGAAGGTCAGCAAGTCAGACATCAGTTCTGCACAATACAAATTATTTTAGTCTCAGTGCTTTGAAAGGTTTATGCTCTGCTTAGTTTAGATGGAAATATAATTATTGGCTAGATACAAAAAGGAAACATGAAGGCTTTCTCCATTTATAAATGAGGCAAAAAATAGACTGCAGTGTCTTTATCAAGTAACTGATGTGGGAATCTCTTTTAAGCATGTCCCTCCACTTGGGCAATGAGGTCTTTGATGTGTACAAGGCGCCGCTACAAGGAGATCACAATCATTTGTTCATCAGACAAGGGACAGGCCTGCAAGGACAGGCTGTGTTCAAGACCAAGTTAACCTTCAGGTAAACTGCTGTTCTCTATCAAATGTGGATACTGTTTTTGCAATTAGGTGTTGTAACTAGTATATAAAGATTAGATATATATGTAAAGCTTCAGAGCTTCACTGGTTAGTAACAATGTGCTATTCTTCAAACTTAGTTTTTCAGTAAGATTTGTCCTACATTAGGTGTCTAAGTTGGGAATGTTAATGTGCCATTTCCTGCATTATGTAGGCTACATATAGGTTTTTTGTATATATGTTTTAATTTGCATTTTTACATGCAAGTACTCATTTGAGTCAGAAAAAATATTACTACTTCCTGAAATTAATCTTTTGTCTGAGGTACAGTTGCTGTCAAGATGGCAACTGCTCCTTGAGACATTGATGTGAACTGTGAGGATGGATGTTTAGGTTGATACGGGTCAAAGGTTGTAGGATTGTAGCATCATTAAGGGTAAAAAAGGCCTTAGAGGTCTTTGAGTCCAACTGTTAATGGCTGGACTGGTGATTTTTGAGACTTGCTGTCTCCAGTAGCTGTTACAGTGTACGTAAATACTTTTTTAAAAGGGTTGATGCTTTTACTTTTGTGCAGATGAATCTCTGAATTCTCAAGTATGCTGGCTCTACCATTGTCTTTTGAAAATGGAAATGTTCCTTAAAGAAGTTTTTAACCCCTAGCAATTTTTTACCAGGCCACACTCTACAGACAGTGCCACTCACAGGAAGATGACTCTGTCTCTGGCAGACAGATGTTCAAAGACCCAGAAAATTCGTATTTTGCCAATGGCAGGCCGTGATCCAGAGTCTCAGCGCACAGAAATGATCAAGGTATTGTGGCATGGAACTCTCTGCTCTGCTGGTTTAATCTAAATTATCACAACTGTAATACAGCTGGACATTTTTTAATATTGTATGATTTATGAAAAGCAGTAATGTTTTGGAGTTTTAAGCAAGAGCTACAAGCCATGGGTGTGGCTTGCTTAACCTTGCAGTTGGCAAAACAAGGAGAATATTCGCCGCCTTTACACTGCTGTGAGATTATTTTGAAAGCTGCAGTAGAATAGGAGGTGCTCGTGAGATGCTTTGGGGTTTTGAATCCCTCAGTCCATTGCTTTTTTGTTTGGACAGAAAGAAGAGGAGAGGCTGAGGGCTTCCATCCGCAGGGAGTCGCAGCAGCGCCGGATGCGGGAGAAGCAGCACCAGCGGGGGCTGAGCGCCAGCTACCTGGAACCCGACCGCTACGACGAGGAGGACGAGGGGGACGACGCCATCAGCCTGGCAGCCATCAAAAACAGATACAAAGGTGGCATCAGAGGTAATCAGAAACCTCAGCAGCAGCTCACCAGGGCCTGTCGTTCACATAGAGTAATTGCACGGGGGAGCCCTGGTTAGCCAGTTCATTTCATACACGAAGAGATGTTAATTCAGTTTGTGTAAGTTTATTTCGTTCACTCTGGACTTAGGTTCTGCAGACATTTTGTGGCACTAAATGTAAGACATTTTTAATATTCTCTCTTCCTCACCAGTTTCAGATAAACGTATTTGTCTTTTTATTTTTTTCTGAAATGTGCAGAGGAACGTGCTAGAATCTACTCCTCTGACAGTGACGAAGGCTCAGATGAAGATAAAACCCAAAGACTACTCAAGGCAAAGAAACTTAATAGTGATGAGGTAAGAGAAGGACTTTGTTCTTAAGCTGCTGATTTTTAATGAGGAACATTGCCTTCACTAAATCTAGTGTTTAAACTTGGGACTTCTGTGGTTTCATTTACACCCTGATGAATGTGTTATTTGACTTGGCATGCTTTCCATGGTAATTAATCACCAATTTCTTATGCACTGCATTAGTTCACAGACCTGAGTGATTCCCAAAGGAGGACACTATTGTTATTGCTGATTTAAAGATGGAAAAATTTATGCAGAGTTATGTAAAATTACCAAAATTATGCAAGGAGTAAGAAGACTTAATGTTGGAATCCTAGTGCAGTGTTACCTAAGTTACATGGTCCTCTCCTGTTTATTATGGAAATAACGGAAGCATTTTCATGTGGTATTTCTGCTCTTTTTAAATTAAAACAAAAGGAAAAAAAAAAGAGTTAAAAAGACTTACTGTTTTTTTACAATAAAGAAATTGTAAACCAGTATAATCTGAAATACTGGGCCCTGATCAGATTAACAGTTAGCTACAGCAGTAGTGCTGTTTCCTAATCTAAAATGGTGTTTTATTGGTTTGTAATTTATGACTGCTGAGTATTATTAAATGAGTCTTTGTGAACATTGCATTTGAGGTTTAGTTCAAATCCTGTCAGTGCTGATACAGCACTGCAGTGTTACACAAGGAATAAGCTGCTCTCATTTCATTTCTGTACTGTGTTTCCTGTAAAGTCCCTGGGAGGCCTCATTCCCCAGCCCCTTGGGTGTTTTCTGTGTGCTGAGTGCAGGTTCTTAGTGCTCCTACAGAGTCAGCTGAGTTATTTGCACTAACAGGCATTGTAATGTGAAGTGGAAGTAACAATTAATTTTGTCTTCTAAACACATAGATTCTGGCTTTGTATTATACATCAGGAAAATTTAGTATTTCAGAAAATACAACAGCCACAGTGACTCATGTAGACAAAACTGTAGTTTTGTGACCCTGTGAGCAATTTGTTAGTAGAAACTGAATTGTTTAGGACTCTTACTAGATGTGTTAGCTTGTGATACAGCAATGTGAGGGCTTGGCAGTTCCATTCTCTCAGAAGGAAAGGTCTGATCAGCAGCATTTCTCTGCTGCTTGAGCCTCCATTTTAAAGAGTGACTGGGAGGTAATGCTCCTCTGGGGCCTTGGAGTGGAGCTGCAGCACAGAAAACCCCAGTGGTGCTGGAGTTGTGTTCATTCCCCACAGGGGGAGTGTGCAGTGCACACCCACACGTGTGGAACTCTGCCTTCCTTCTGCACTCGCTTTTACCTGCTGCCAGTCAACAGCACAGCACAAATCTTGGTGCTGATAACAATTTGTTACCGTTACTGCAAATGTCAGTCTGTTATTAATAATGCACTTTATCACCACACAGCAAGTAGTTTCACTGTTGCTGCAGTTAGTGGGGATATTCTGCTGAACAGGGAGATGACTCACTGAACAATAGCCCAGCTAGATTACAAGAGAATGTTTGTTCTGAGGAAGAAGCTATAATTGAGATTCCCACCCCTGTTAATTTCTGTTTTCCATGCTTAAAATTCTTTTGTAACTGCAATCCTCCTGGTACTTACTTAATACAGAATCAAATGCTTTTGGATAAATAATTATTCATTAGAGTTCTGAAACTTTCAAGTTCTAAAACTCAATCTTTCCTTCTTAAAATCTAAGCAAGTTGCTTAAAAAAATAAACCAAGGCCACACTTCAAAACCAACAAATGGAAAAATGGATGAGGCTACTTAGACCTGAGAGTATTTTTAAAGATACTCTTCTTTTTCAACAACAGTTGAGTTACCAGTTGTTCCTCATGTCACAATTGATGAGTTTTGCATGAACAATTTGTGATTATAAGTGTTGTTTGGATGGACAATTCAAACTGAACTGGTGGAAATGTACATGGAGCAAAAAGTCCATGAACTAAAAACTGAACATCAACCCTATAAAAGTCTTTATGGTATTGCTTGTAAGCAGGTAATTAACTCAGTGATTTGAGTTCCTTTAACCAGCTCTTTGAAGCCTCATAAACTGTTACATTTCTTGGACTGTAAACTGGTGTTGATTCTCAGTGCCAGTGATTCCTCCTCATTTTTTTTTTTTCTTTATGCCAGAGAGTGGTTAGTTTAGTTTTGTTTTTCTAATGAACAAAATGCCTGTCCACTTCCTGAATTCCTTCTTTGCTTCAGCAGCTCTGATTCAGGCCATACAGGTATAAATAGTTGGAAAACTTAGCAAAGCTGCAGGGGCTGCCTGAAGGGAATGTGTCTGTATGCTGGAAAATTCAGTGCAAATTGGAGGAGGTGTCCATGCTCATGAGCCCTGCTGAGGTGCCCCTGCAGATGCTGTAATGCAGATGATGCAGAGGCTCTGTGCATGCCATGCTCAGGCACAGCAGGTGTGGATGCAGGAGCTGCAGCTCCTGGACCCTCCTGCTCTGGGGTGTGACACTGGGAGCACCCACTCAGTGCTGAGGGTACCAGCCCTGCTTCACAGTAGCACTGAATGGAAAAAACAGAACTAGTGATTTTGCTTTTCTTATAAGAAAGACTTAGAGGTCTTTTTGTTGTTCTGTTTTTTCTATTTTAGCTGGAAATATGGTGGTTTACTTTTGTCCTTTTTTTGCCTTTAGGAAGGTGAACCTTCTGGAAAGAGAAAAGCAGATGATGATGACAAAGCAAGTAAGAAGCCTAAGAAATATGTGATCAGTGATGAAGAGGAAGAAGATGATGATTAAGGAAGCGCAGCAGTTGATTTTTTTGTTGGGTTTTTTTTATATATATGTTTATATATATTGTACAGTTCTGTTAGAGCACAGATGTAAGTAACCATAAGGGGCTTATTTTGATAAAGGAAAATTCCCAAGTCTGCGTTTCTGGTGTGAATAAAGTTTTTTTGACTTCCTTTGACTCCAAGAGTTTTGTCTCAATGCAGCAGATGTTGCACCAGGGATCGTCACAGTGCTGATTTCTATCTTGCACAACACATTTCAGTTTTGAGAACTGTCGTAGGTGGTTACCAAGTGGTTGGTCAGTAATTTGGTGAGTTCATTAGGAGAAGCCATGCTAATCTCAGTGGAATGCTTAAATGAGAAGTTTGCTTGACCAAGGGTATGATGATAGAGCTTGCTAAGAACATACAGTGGTACAGTACAACTCTGTTTCTTCCCTAGATATTCCTTATTTCCTGTTTACTGGACAGTACATTGCTGTGCTGGTATAATTTGCTGACTAAAAATATTTCTAACCATGTTTGAGTAAATCATTTTAAGTGCGTGAACGTCACAGTTAGCTGATCACAGAAGACATTTATTTTTCATGCATTGAAGTCCAGAATGAATATCTGCATCTTGCCTGAGCAGTAATAATAATAATAACAACAATAATAATAATAGTCATGTGCTGGTGATGTAAATGTCAGAGTAAAAGCACTTATTTCAACAAAACTGACGTTTCTGCAAGCAGAGCTGAAGGTCTTTAAAAGGTGAGATGCATCAGTGAGATGTGCAAAAAATGCAACATGGCAATAGTGTCTCAATCTCATGTGGTGGTGCCACTCTTATGGTGCCATTTCCTTGTTTCTGGTAGGTTTTATAAATGGTTTTGTTTAGCTGGGATGTCACTGGAAGAGAATACTTGGGACAGAACCGTTGCTGTGTTTACACTTTTTGTAAACACGGTTTGACGATGCAATACCAGCTGTAAAGCAGTAGAAGAAATAACTGAACTTTTCCACTCTTCCTTTCAGAGATGAAATACCCATGTGCAGTTTTCCTCACTGGTGAGATAAGCATTCATATGTTATCTGTGCTGCTTTTTTGGATGACTTCTCACAGTTCTGCAGAGCCTGAATGTGACTTGAAGCTGAGAAAGCAGAAGTAGCTGAGCTCCCTATAAACAAAGCCATTGAGTGATGCTGTGCAAGGTTTATGATGTGGATTTGTGTTACATAAGCTGAAATAAAGTAGCTGGTAGTTACTGAACAGGGACTGGTCCCCATCTCTCCTGCCAAACTGAATTTGGCTTTTTCCTAAAGCAGAAGGTAGAAAGTGCCTCATGGAGAGCATTTTGCTTGTGACATTCCCTGGCTCTGAGTTAGAGCTTTCAACGTGGACATCTTGCTTTTGTCATCTCTAGGATAGTTTGCCACAATGCTCTACCTCCACTTCTGTCTGGAAGGCACAGGAGTGTTCTGGCTGCAGAACACAGAGCTCTCCATGTGCTGATATATTCTGCTGAGCAGCTGACTGCAGTGGAGACTGCAAGTAAGGAAAAGGAGGGAAAAATTTCAGCTTGGAAGTCTGAGTGCCTGAGAAACTTTTTTTTCTTAGATAGTTATCTGAGAGTTTCTGTGCCTCTTTAATGTGCAGATAAAGTCCTCCAGCTGCTGGAATTTTGACCCTGTAATCCTCTTAGTTTAGACCTCTGCTGAGAGACTGGTTCCTTAAATGAGGTTACCTGCTCTCCATTGGTAACTTTCTCAGGAAAAAGCCAGCTGTTTAGGAAGGGACTCATTCTAAATGGATGTAACATGCTGTACTTTCACATAAAAGCCTCCCAGATACCTCTAAAACAACAAATTTGGCATATGGAAACACAGCACCATTTCACTGGTAATGTGTTTACTTTTATATCAGTTTAATGGAAATGCTGGCTATTTTTATTTTTACTACACTCCTAAGAGTGAAAATGTTTTAATCACTTTCGTAAGTTTGATGCTGACTAAGCCTTTACTAAGTAAATGGTCCACTTTAGCTTCCAAAAATGAGGCTTTCTGTGGATTACGAAGATGAAAAGAAGTAATTTTTTACACTGTCATCTTTTGTAAATTGCTCTTTTAAAGTCTTATTTAAATGTGGACTTTTAGAAAGTGTTTTCTCAGCTTAAATTGGTTTAACAATCATCTTGTAATTAAAGTCACTTGAATGAACTTAGCCTTATCCCCAGTATTTTTTTAGCTGTGAGTCTAATGTATGGTTTTATTTAACTGCAAGACAATTTCTGCTCTCCCTTTTCCCAGCCTCCCAGTCTGTCTGTTGATGGAATGAGGGTGCATAAAGCCTGCTCTAGTGCCTGGTGAGTACTTAGGGTAGGTTGGTAGAAGATTCAGGTGTGTTGCATGGTGTCCAGAGAGCTCAGCCCTGACTTCTCACTGCCTGTGGGCGCTGCTGTGAAAGCAAAATACTGCTCAGGTAGGGGTGGGGGCAGATTCCCTCAGGAAATAAGCTTTCTCCTTCCTAAGTAGGATGTACAAATGAAGCTTTCTTGGGAAGAAAGACGAGTATCTCCAGTGGAAAGTACAGGGATTTATTATTACTAGATGTTCTCCAAAATTACCAGGACAAAATGGTCTTTATTTCAGCACTCAGTGCAGCGTGCAGTTACAGGCTGTGCCTGGTCACTGTCCATGTTCATTTCAAGTCTGGACTGAAACCTTTCCCCAGGTTTGCCAAACAAGGCAGGAAGCAGCAACAGAGCTACCTCGGGCAGGTTTGAGTAGGGCCTGTCAGAGCCCAGGGCATGTCCCAGGGAGCCACCCTGGCACTGGGATGTTCTGGGAGCTTGTGTAGCCTTCAGGTCAGGGCAGAGCAGCCCAACTGCTCCAGAGGCATTGCTACCCACTGAGCCAGAGTATTCCATTATGGAATTACATCTTCAGATAAACCCAAGGGCACTTCCTTCTCTTGCAGTCATGGATGGTGGGAATACATAAGGAATATACTGACTTTTATCTTGACAGCCAGCTAATTTGATCTGGCTGCCCTTACTGTAGACATGCTGGATAGGATGTTGCTGTGAATAAAAGTGTTTGATGGGTATTAAAACAGCCACGTCTGATTTTAAATATCCTTAATTCCAGCGGGATGAAAAAAATATGGGGCAGGGGAATGAATATTCAGGAGTTGTCTTGTAGTGATTGAATGAGCTGCAGAACTGCCCCTGTTCTTATCACAGAGGTAACATCTGTGCATCTATTTAGGTTATTTATGGTGCTTGTCTGGTTGATAATTAGGTTTGTGTCTGCTGTGACTGGTTAGGTAATGTTTTCCCAGGATCTCCACTTGCAGATGGCTGGGGTTTGCTTTTAGAACAACAGTGTTGTAGGGAGCTCCTTCAGAAGGGTTCCTTGCTGCCCTTCAGCTCACATCAGGGGGTTGATGCTGTAAACTGAGCTGTGTTTTCCCATCATCTGAGGGGGCTGCATTTTCTTTTGGAAGCAGTGGGTTCAGAGTTGCCTCGGGTGAAGGCTTTTCTGTTGTGAGCTGAGTGATTGATACTGCTGTTGTCACAGTAGTGTCAGTGCACAAAGAATTAAGAGCAAAGACAGGCAAGTTTCACACCTAAGTCTTTGTTAAGGCCCTTGTGGACAGTGAGCTGTGGGAAGCTCTTCAGAACGGGGAGTTGCTGCAGCTGCAGGTGTGGTTTGGCACATGGAATCACAGGGAGCAGAAGGATTGATGAGCTCAACTCACTGCTCCTCACAGGGCTGCTTGAAACTAAACCAGAGGGCTAAGAGCATTCACACACTTCTTGAGCTCTGTCAGGCTTGGTGCCATGGCCACGGGGGAGCCTGTTCCAGTGCCCAACCACCCTCTGGGTGAAGAACCTTTTACTGAAGTCCAAGCTGAGCTCCCCTGCCACAGCCTCCCCCCATTTCCCCATGTCTGTGGCTCTCTCCAGAGATCAGCCCCTCTGCCTCCCTGCTGGAGAGAGTGCTCCCCTCCATGGCTCTGCTGGCTCTGGGCCACTTGCACCTGGGCATCATTTTAATGAATTAATTGTAGATAATACCACCTTGGACTGTATCTTTCTAAAAAACTGCTGCTTTGATCATGTCCTGAAGTTCCTTCTCCCAAAGAAAACCTTGTTTAGGAAAGTTGATTGCTAGAGAATGTTGATTCTTTCTGTACTAAGGAGATGATGTGAGCTGTTGGTGTGTTCCCTTCGCCCACAGCAGAAGAACCTTCCTGTAGGAGTGAGTCAAAATTCATGAGGGGTAGATAAGGAGGGATTGGTGTTTTATGAATACCACTCCCAGCTTTTTCTCACATATATCCGTATATATGAATGTATATTTTCCACTTCTCATGTCTCTCATGGTCAAAAACTTCTTTTAAATCTACAGATGAAAACACTTACTGGACATGATTGCAAAGTGACCACATTTAAACTGAAAACATTTCACTAATCTGTGGATATGTTACCCTTTTGCAAATCCTGTTTGATCTCTCAGAAATAAATAGGATTATTGTGGCTCTCAGACTTTCTCAAACACTAAACTTGAGTAGCTGCTGGCATGTAGCAGGCAGCACCATGTATGTGGTTGTCTGTCTAGAGATTTAGTCCTGCCACAGCACAACATGGCTGGATACTGGGGAGAATAAATTTCTGAATGCTGCACTACTGGTTTGAAGACTTGAGTCACTTTGTAATTTGGCACTTTGCTGTACTTCAGGGCTGTTGTGTTTCTCAGCTATTTACCTCTGCTCCTGGTTTTTCTTGGGACAACTTTCCCTTCTGTTAGCCAGCAAAATTTTTGAGTAAACTGGATTATCTGAGATTTTTCAAGCCATTTAAATGTCCTTAATACATGTGCAATGACATTTATTAAGGGCATTCTGGATTTACATGATGGGAATTACATAAATGTGCAAAGCATTGTGATTGCAGTGTGTTCCTTGCAAATACTTACACCCCTGCATAAGTCTCACTGTGTGGAGCAGCATTTTTAAGTCTGATTTCTGTCTCTGAAATTACTTGACAGAGATCCACAGCATGTAACTAAGAGGAGCTGGATGGCTGGGAAGAGGCTCCTGCTGGAAATGCAGATGAGCTCATGCTACTGTGAAGAATTGAGGCTGTGAGTTGGAAAAGGTTGAGAATGCTGACCTGGATGCTTGGGACAGTTCATGGTTTGGATATAACATTGGATATGGCAGTAGTTTTCATCTGACACTCACTTTCCTGCCCAGAAATATGATTCCCAGATAAGTTGGAAAGAAGCTTGTTTAGGGAAAGAAGTTGAGTGTCATGGACTCCTTTTGAGCCTCTCTTTACCTCTGTTTCTGTTTTCCTTCTTGCCTTCCTTTCACAATTTATTAAATCTCTTCAGACCTTCCTGGGCCAAGCAGGTTTCTGTTGTTACACAACATCATCCAAGGCGTGCTGGTAGATCAGCTCTACTGCCAGGGATCCAGAGATGAGATCTCCAGCTCTGACACAGCTGAGGTCTCACCTTTGAGCTGTGTGAGGGGATCTCTGGGAGGGGTTTAGGACTGGTGTATTGCATGCTCTGGGGCTGAACTCTGAGCAAATCTTTTTTTTTTTTTTTTTTTTTTTT
>WEIU01004720.1:175132-229458 GCA_013389925.1 Aegithalos caudatus
TTTTTTTTTTTTTTTTTTTTTTTTTTTTTTTTTTCCTGCAGACTGTGACTGTAAAATTTTAAAAGAGCATATGGTCTTTCCAAAGTTATTAGAGATTTTAGGTAGATTGGCATTTCAAAGGGCTTTGCTCTTGAACACATCCAGCTTTTAGGTTTTTCTTACACCACGTTGTTTCAAAAACTTTAAGATTAAAGGAAATCTGAAATTAAATAGAGGGGGGAAAGCCTTGTTTTTTTGGAAGCAGGGAAGGGGCAGAACTCAGAACTGGCAGCAGGTGTTTAACCTCACAGAGGAGCTCTGTTGGCTGAAGCTGGGCCTGTCTGAATGTGCAGCTGCCTTCTGCAGGACCCACCTGGCCTGGGCAGGGTCTGCAGAGGTGCAGGAGGGGTGGCAGTCCCTGCCTTGGGGGTGTGTGCCAGATCCTGGCCTCTCACACAGGGGCTGCTGCAGCCAAGGCTCGGAGAGGCAGAATGTCATTTCTTGCTCTTTGGGAAATGTGGCAATTAATGAAGAGTGGGCTCACAAATTAAAAAAAGAAACAAAACCCAGGCATGTCCCAGCTTTTTATAAACACCCTAATTACTCAGAAGTACACAAGTAATCTGCCAGAAGGATGTGTTTTTCAAATCATTATTCCAGATAGTTCTTTCCAAGCCATATAAATATATGTGTTTTAAAACTGGCAACAAAGGCGGCTGTAAAATAAAATGAAAACTTGCATTTTTTTTTTTAATTAGAAAAGAAAGGAAGAACACATACTAATGCAATTTAGTACATAAGGGAAAAAAAAAATCAGTATTCATCCAGGAAGGCATGAGGCATCTGCCTGCCTGCCCAGCCCTGGGTGCCGTGCCCTGGCAGCTCGGAGGGAGCGGTGCAGCCCCGGGCTGGTGCTGCTGGAGCCCGGCGTGGGTCAGGAGCTCTGAGCCCGACCCGTGCAGCTCCAACACGTGCCTGCCTCCCATTACTCACTGTTTTATCCTTCCACCTGAGGCTGTGTGCTCGCCCTGTGCTGCTGCTCCTGCCAGGCTGGGCTGCATTTCTAGCCTGAAGTGTTTGGCTGTTGCCTGAGTTATGTGTGTTCAGCGTTTCTCAGGCAAGGTGTAATTTTATTCTGCTCCAAGATAGTTTGTGGGAAGGGTCCTGTGAGCTGTGAACAGTGGTGGGGTTTAGCCTGTTGTGCTGGTTTTGCACACATTTGCTGGTAAACAATTCCAGTGGGCACTCAACCCACAATATCTGTGTGTGAAGGCTCTCTGAGGCTCAGGCCGTGAGTTTGGGGCCCTGGTGTGGCATGGCAGGACTGGTGTTGCATGGCAGTTTGCCTTACAAACCCTTTATAGTTTTAGAAAGCAGGGAAATGTTTGCTGAGATGTGGAGAGTAGCAAATCTCTAAAGCTAAGACTCTGCAATACAGAGTACTGAGTGCCTTGGTCATTGGGTTGCTTGGCATGAAACACTAGTGGGTTTAAGTTCATAGAAAAATAGGTTTGCACATGGACCTCTGTCCTCTGAGACAGAATAAACTTGATGTACGCTTTTCTGACAGATTTTAACCTGTGATTTCACTGTGCTGATTGTGCTGCTTAGCTGTCTCCAGTTTCACAGAGGTTTTCTGAGTCTCAGCTCACTTTTTGCTATAGCTTCAGTCAGTACATTTTCTACGTTTTGTAAACAAGGGCTGCATTTTACACAGCTGCTTTTTGAGTATTTTCGTAACTGGTGGCATCTCTCTCATTCAGCTGTGGACCACCAAGCACTTGTCAGCTTCCATTTGCTCAGACCCCTGGATTATACCTGCTTCTGGGAAAAACAAAAACAAAAACAAGCAAACAAAAAGGTGACTTTAGGCCTTACAACAGTTCTGTTGTCTGCCTGTATGTGGGGAGTCTGTTTTGTGAAGATGAAGCAAGCCTGCACATTGCATGAGGTCATTTGGAGGTGGGAGATGAAATATCCTTGTGCTTTAGAGTGACCTTGATAAAGCATTGGCAGAGCTTAGATGTGAAAAGTTGAGATTGCTGCTGTGGGCCAGCTGTAACTAGTTCACGTTGTTGTTCATCAGTTTTAGGGTTTCAGAAGGGAACAGGACAGATTAGGAGAGAGCAGCACTCAAAATTCTTGTCATTGGGCAGCTTTTTGGTTCTTGTGACTGGTTTCCATAGCAGGAAAATACGCAGCTTTGGTTAAACCTGTTGCGTGTGACTTTGTTGTTGTGCTCTAGAAAGATTCCTGTACTTAACAGCAGCGTTGAGCAGTGTCAAACCTACTGATGCCAGATAGGGAGTGGGTGTTGTGCCAGTGTGTTTGTGCAGAGAGGAGCTGCTCCTGCAGCTGAAGGGCAGCTGGCAGCGCTCCTGCCTCGTCATGCGCGCTGGCAGGCGCTGCGGGGCTGATTCACCTCCCCAAAATAACCTGCTGGGCCAGGGTGTTCCTGTGAGCCCCGTGTGCCTGAGCAAGGGGACACAATGAGACTCCCTCTGCACTGCTGGGGCTTTGTTAATACCAAATAAGAAGTGGATTCACATTCTGAGCTCTAGGTCCCAGCACACGCTGCGATTCCTCTTCTCCAAAGCCACGCAGCTTTGGGGAAACAAGCAGTGGCCGTTTTCTTTCCAGATCTGCTGAGGTGATCCCACAGGTGCTTCCATGGAGTTGGGTACAAGCACGGGGGCTCGTGTGCCCTGTGTGCTCTTTCACTTGCAAGAGAGGGTTCCAATCCCAGTGCTGATCAGGCTGTCACCTGTCCAACAGCAGCACTTCATGGCTGGTTTTCTCTCTTTTTCTGAAAATCTGCCAACTCTGTACAACCAGAAGTGTGGTTCCCAGCTGCCATTTAGAGAAAGGTGGTGGCAGGAAAGGATTTCAGATTTTGTAGGAGTGAGGGGTGTCCCTGGAGAAAGTTTGTAGTAAAACCTGATAATTTTGCCTTTAGCAAACCCAAGGCACTGCTTCCTGAAGGGGTGGCCCATGGAAATTCCACCCTGTGTGGATGTGGGCAGCCCTTGAGCCACAGCAAGTCTTTGAGTGGCCTTGTGGGGGGTACCAGGGCAGCTGTGCAGAGTGGCCTCTCCCCAGGGCCCCTCCTGTGCTTCCTGACTGCATTTCCCCCATTGCTTTTGGTCTTCTGACTCCTCAACAGGACTCAGCACCGGTAGCTTCATTGTGATTGTGGTAAATTCCAACATGAAGTGTGTATTTAACAACCGTTTTAGTATCTTCAAAAAATAATGTTGTCATGTTTGTTTCCGTTTTCAAGAGCAGTTGAACACCTTGTTTCTCCCCAGCCTCCTCCCACTCCCCCAGGCTGCCGAGGAGCAGAGCTGCTCTCTCTGCGGCTGCTTTTAGCTGACAATAGTTAATCACCACCTTTTGCAAAATGGCCTGCAATGTATTTTCTTTCTGCTGCTCTTCTGCCAGCCTGCCCCGTTCTCCCTCGTTTTGATTTATAGCTGCACACGTGGCTGTGCTAATGGCAAGCCTTGCAGGGACAGACGGTGTGTGCTCCGACGCTGCCGGAGGAAGCGTTCGGCTGCCCGCATTTCCACGGATGCGCCGCGTTACGGCTCAGTGGAGCGAGCGTTTAATTCAGTAAATGTCTCTCCTAACCTGTCACAGAGCTGCTTGTTTTCACTGCAGCATATGCTCTGATGGGGGCTGTTGATTCAGCAAAAGTAATGGTAGCCAATAGAGCTGATCAAATGCTCCAAAAATAGTTTACCACATAAATAATTCAGTGGCTGTTGGTGTTTCTTATCACATAATGTGTTTGACCACTTGGAGGTTGGTGTGCTCTGGTGCCTGAGCCTGCTGAGGGGGCTCTTCTGCTTCACTCACCTCTGGTGCAGGTACAAAGGTTTCCTGTGCTCTTTGTGGGTGGAGAGGGAGGTGAGAGTCAGGAAGGTCTGGTAAAGGCTTGAAATCTTCTTCAAACAATTCCCAGTTGGAGTAAGGCCAGATAGAGCCTCTGACGGCTGCTAAATGTGTATTAAAGATGCCACCCTTCATTTTTGCCCCAGAGTTTGACCCTGCCACAGCTATTTCAGTACAACAGATAATTAATTGAACCTGCCCTGGGTGGTGACCTCGGGTAACCCAACTGTGTGTGCCCAAAGCTGGGCTTGCACAACCCCTGGGGCTGATGGGGCCGTGGCAGTGGCAGGGAAGCTGCAGCAGCAGCCAGCAGGGCCCTCGGTGAGTGGGCACCTGGCTCTGCAGCAGCACGGGGCTGCACAAAGCTCTGCCAGCAGAAAACAGCCTTAAGGTCTTTTTGTGGGTTGGAGAGATTGTGTGTCTTATGTTTTTCTACAGAAAGTTTGGTTGCTGTCTGATGTGACATGTTTATATTTCTATCAGGACTTGGGGGTTTTGGTTTTTTTTTGTTTTGTTTTCTGGACCAGGTGCATCAGTCACTTAATGCTTAGGTTCATTACACAGGTATAGACCTTCTAGGATACAGATAAGTGGCTTAGGTATCAAGTACTGAGGGCACTGTGTAAAACTGCACCCAAGAAAGATCCTTTGTTATCTTCAACCTGTGGTTTTCCCTGTCACCTGCCTGATTTGACTGGGTCTCACCACAGGTGCAGACTTCCCATCCAAGGGCTAGAATCTACTTATTGTTGATATGCAACATCAAAACATCTTATGGTGTTGACAGGCTGAGAGTGACAGGGGTACATCCAAGATTTTGGATTTTTATTTTATTTTATTTTTTAATTTTCATTTAAAATAGTTGGCTGATCCCTCCTCTACTAGTGGGCTGCTGGCAGTGCATTTACAGAATGAACATCAGTGGTGAGAACCCCAGTTTCCCTTCCAGCAGTGAGAGAAGATCAGGCCTGTGAGCCTGTCTGGGACTGTAACTTGCCTGTGCATGGTCAATTTGCATTGCAGATGTGGTTTCCTCACAAGCCAGGGGCTGGAAGGCAGGCTCTTCTCCCCAGGCATCCCACACCCATCCTTGTCTACTGGGCTCTACCTTGTCCTTCAAGCAGCCTCTGCAGTATTTTAACCCAGGGCTTTTTGTTGGGTGAGTGGCCAAAGCAGCCAGTTAACCCCTGCCCTGCCAGCCCAGCACCCTTCCCTCGGTGTTGAGATGCCTCTCACACAGTGTCTGGTAGAAATGTTGCTTTCTGTGGTATTTTAGATAAATCCTCCCTTGCATCCTGTTTGAAACAGCCCTTAAGGATATGTTTGTCCCCTCAGATCTGTGCAAGCTGTGGCAAGCAGCCTGTGAAGTTGTGCTCCTGGCTGTGCTGCAGGACACTGTCAGTGTAAGATCAGGGGCACCACCAGCAGCATCACCTCCTGTAATGCTGCTCAATTCCATGGCCACCTGCTCCACATGGAAGAACAGGGGAGACAGAGGAGCCTTCCCTTGAAGGGCTCTGGGGTGTGCTGAGGGCTGAGGGCTCTGCTTCACTGCCCTGCCTGGGAGGGCTCTGGGGTTGAGGTGTGAGCAGCTCCTGCTGCTCAGTGCTGCTGCTGCTGCCTCAGAGCTTCTCAGAGCCTGTAGGGCTGGGACAGGGCAGTTCTGGCAGTGGTTGGTGTGGCTGTAGTCTCATGCTTTGGGGACAGTATCCTCCACTCCAGCCTTGGCTTCTTGTCCTGAGCTCTGGAACTGAGTGATCCTCTCCTTGTGGTGACACAACTGCACATTGAGACTCTGCAGCTCTGTGTTTAAAGGAAACACAAAGCTGATATTATGTTACTGCTTTTAATATTACTAATTTTAAGGCATAGATTTGTTCCTGAATTAGTGAAGCCCCATAAAAGTCACTGAGAGCTCAAGGAGCAGTCAGCTGTGAGGTGAGGAGGTGCCAGCCTCTTCTGCTGCCCAGGTGGGGTTAACCACACCTTGCTGCAGAACCAGGCAGGACTTTACCTTCCTGGAGTATGACCAGCCCTAGGGTAGGTGGAACTCACAGTGAGAGTTTCTGTGGCAATTTGTGCAGCTCATACCACCTTGAGCACTGAGAATTCAGCAAACTGTCTGGAGAATGAAGGATTTCAAAGTCACAAGAGCCAAATGTCTCCTGACGTTACCTCAGTGCCTGCAGTCAGCACCCCTCACGTGCCTCCCGGCTCTGGTGCAGTGGGAGTCAGCCAGCTCCTCATCATTGGCCTGTGCAGGGAGAGCAAGTGGGAACTGCAGCCTGTGGGAGTATTTCGTGTACCAGAACGTGACTCAAGGTGCAGCTCAGTGCCATGTTTTCTTTAGCAATAAAACTTTCTGACAAAACAAGCCAAAGCCACTTAACAAAACTGTTCCTGCTCCAACAGCCTGGGTTTTTCCTCTTGTCACTGTGGGACTACAGTGTAAGAGGGGGTACTGAAATAGTCAGAGTTAAGTTTAAAAAAACTCTTTAAACAGAGGAAAATTTGTTCCTGAACTAAGCTCCTTCATTCTTGAGCTGCACAGTCCCTCAGCATCTGATAACATTGTAAAGCAGAGGAGAGAGCACTGGCCTTGCAAGTGTGTGTCTGAGGAATCTGTCTCCACCCTGAAACCAGGGGGAGGAGAGGAGGAACTGTATTTTTGGCACAGGTTACTTTGTGTATTTACATTTTCTGCTGAGATGAATTGCCTGTAATGGCCAAATATGAATGATTCAATTAATTTGGGGTTCTTTTCCTCATCCAGCCTCATGGTAGCTTTGCAGTGCTGCACAGGGATGCAGATTTGAGGCTGTTTAAATATGGCTTACTTTTTCAGTTTATCACACCCCTCTTTGATCTTTTCTCCTGGCAGTGAAGCAGTGTGTAAATAAATACGTGTCACGAGTTCATTGTTAGGGTAAATTTGTTGTTAGCAGCTGAGGAGATCACGCTGAACTGCCTCAGCATCCTTCGGGCAGTGGTACTGACTGAGCTGGGAAACTGCAGCAGGGAAAACCCACCCAAAAGCCAGCTTGGGAGTGATGGCTGAGGCAGGTGTGCTTAGCTGAGCCCCACGGTGGTTGATCAGGGCTGGAGCTGATGCCCTGCTTCCTCAGGGGCTGTTTTGGAGCTGTTGCTGGACTTCCCCTTGGCAGTGAATCCTTGTCCCAGCCGCAAGTGCCGGGGCTCCCTCTGTGCAGCTGGCAGTGTGTGTGGAGAGAGGGCAGTGGGCACTGCAGGGACTCTCTCTGCTTACACTGGCTGCTCACAACAGCCCTTGATCAGGGTGTCTCTGCCAGCCCTGAGGTGCCTGGCAGCAGAGAGGACAGAGCAGGAGGCACGGAGTGCAGAAGCACTCGCATGCCAATGCTCAGTGTGCTATAGCTGGGTAGGGCTGACCCTGTTAGGGGAAAGATGCTTCTAGAAACCTGGGCCACCTTCCCACAAGCCTTCCTGCTGCACTGGTGTGCCAGGTAAGCAGGGGTGGGGGCTCCTGAGTGGGATCTGGCATCAGGTGAGAATCCATGCTGGAGAAGGGAGCTGCTTGTGAGTCTGTGGGTTACAGGACAAGGTGTGAGGCACCCAGGCAGGCAACACTGCAGACATTCAAGTCATGCTCCAGAAGGTATGTTGTTATTCTGACTTGCAAGAGGTGACTGTGACCAGGATTTTATTTCTCTGTTATTTTATTAGCTGAATGAACCTTTTTCTCTCACGAGAGTGTACTGCACTAGGCAGAAAGGAGTTACCTCTTTGGAGTGATACCAGCCTGGGCAGTGCCAGGTCTTCAATGTCATGGCAAAGGCTCTCAAGTGAGATGGAACCTTCTCTGTCATCCAGTTCAGCACTAAAGGCAGCATCCCCCAGGGACTGAGAGTCCTGGATCCATTCTGGGAAAAGCGGTGACGCTGCGGGGCCGGGCGTTGCGCACAGGTAACGAAACCCAGCTGGAGTAAGGGGAAACTGCCTGCAACACGAGAAGGTCATGTTTGCTGCTCCTCTGGTTTCCCAAGCTAAGGCCCACTCTCTGTCCCTGAAAGACCTAGGTAAAGCTAAAATTAAGTCAGTCAGATAAATATTTATAGTACAAATGTTGGAATATAATCCTCGAGGGGTCTGATTGCTCTCTCTGTACTCTGAAATGTACTAAAGGGGAAATAATAGTGCTATAAATACAGTCATGTTTAGCTGGGTCATTACCTTGGGGTGTTTCTGGTCCTTCTCTGGGGACTGGAGTTGCAGCAGTGAAAAAATGAGCAGGGAACTGAAAAACCAGTGGAGTGATCCCTTTGCCAACGATAGTTCGTTTGCAAGGCCTCCCCAGTTGGGCAATGATTTGTCATTACAGTAGCAATCAGGTTTAAAGTCCTTGTATGTGCAAGTCATGGCAGCAACTAGGGCAGCCCTTGTACAGGCTGGTCAGACTGTTTTTTGCAGATTTCTTTGCAGAAGCCTCTCCCATCAGATCCTTTGGGTTGTTCGTGGTGGGGTTTTTCTAGTTTCTTATCGCCTGGTATTAGAAAATAGAGCAGAGCACAAGATTTGAGGATTCAGGAAAAAAGTAATAAAATGATGATTGCATTTTTCAACTGCCAGTTTCCCACACCAATTGAAGAAATATACTCCAAAATATTTAATATCTATACACAAACAAAGTGTAACTTTCTGTAGTAGAGGGGTTTGATTTGGTTTTGCTCTTTCCCTTTATCAGAGCAAGACTTGGTGCAGCTGATCATGTGCTTCTCCTGGACCAGGCTGCTCCAATTTCAGTAATGCAGCAGGTAGTTTGCAAGAATTAAAACCAGCTTGCACAGAAAGTGAAAGGACCAAGCTTTGATAAACCCACCATCCCCAGCTTCTGTGGGAAAGACTTCGAGGTTGGCGTGCTGCTCCTTGGACCATGAAGTTCCTGGTACGTGCAAGCCTTGCTGGGAAATGTTCGTGTTTTATTTGGTCTGAGATCCCCCCGTGGAGGAGGGAGGCTGGCTCCCTGCACTGGGAATGTGCCTGCTGCCTGGGGCTGCACAGCCTTCCTGCTTCCCTGTTGGGAAGCAGCTCCAGGAAGGCCAGGAGGGAGCTCTGTGAAACAGTGCTTGCCTTCTTTTCAGAGGAGGAAACCAGCCTACCTGCAGGAACTCTGTATCCATCCTTTATTCTGGCTGGTAACTCAATCCCAGGTTATCTCCTTAATGTCATTTCGTTTGTACTTGTTAGCCCTAAGCAGCCTTGCTGCTCTGACTCCTGTTGCTCTGTAGCTCACTCTGAAACTGGGGCTGTGCAGCACAGCAGCCTGTGCAGGAGTGTAGCACTTTGGGGTTAGCAGGTACTGGTTTTCCTGCACATGACACCAGCACTGTCACAGACCTGTCTGGCTGGTGCACTCAGAGTGTTCCACTCTCTGCAGACAGTGCATGGGGTATATTTAGGGTCATGACTATATTTAGTACAGGGTTCTGAAACATCTGACAGCCAGAAGGTCTGGGCTGTAGCTGCTTTGGTATTTGAATACCAATGGTGAGCTGGAACCTTCTCCTGTGTCATCATTGTTTGGGCTATGCAATCAGCAAAGAATTGCTTCTGCTTGAATTTATGTCATTGCTCTGATGCTGATTTTCAACTTCTCTGTGACAATAGGAACTCTAAAAGAGAAGGAGTAAAATCCCTTTCCTTTGCCAAACTTAGTAGCAAAGATGTGCAAGAAGCAAGTGGACAAATTGTGCTGTGAGGGGTGTTCTGGCCTGGGGTTCCTGGGGTCAGCCCATTATCCCAGAGTATCTCAGTGTGTGTCACTGTCAGCATGATGGAGGAGAACTTCTAGCAGGGACAAGTGTCACCCAGAAAGAGAATTCAGTTTCCCTCCTGTAAATCACATCTGGCACAAGTTTCATCTATTGTCATCATTCATCTTCACACCTACCTTCCTACATGCCTGCTCCCTTGACTGCTGTTTCAGATCTTTCTCTTGTTGTGTATTGTTACATGGAATGGGTGGCTGCAATCACTCCCAAACACCTGCTGAGCTCTGGAAATTTTATCACACATCAGTCAGCATCACATGGTAGGACTAAATTATACTGAGACAAAATCTTTTTTTTTTTTTTTTTTTTTTTTTTTTTTTTTTTTTTTTTTGGTTGAGGTTTCTTTCCCCAGGTGGATAGCTGAAAATAGCCTTGTTCAAAACAGACCTCCCACAACAGTCTGTATGAGTCTGGCAGACACTAGTGCTTGAAAAGTGTTTCATGAGTTCATTTTGACTTCATAATTTGTATCAGCATTTGAAAAAAAAATAACACTTCTTCTTCACTGAAGAGCTTTCAGCTTTGTGCTTGACAAGTGCATTTATCTGATCATGTACAAGCAGGCTTATTTTCAGGTGATTTTCTTCTGATGTCAAGCCATAAAGCAGCCTGTAGTCTGATCCCAGAGGACCTTACCCAGCACTGGATGCTGGCTGCAGCAAACAGCCATTTCTTGCAAATAATTAAACCCCTGTGGAGCATCAATAGCTGGGTTGCTGATATTGCATTTAGATAAGAAAGAGGAACTGTGGGTGATGCAGGAGAGTTACTTTGAAGTATTTGTTCTCTCTCTAAAGCACTTTCTAACTGAAAGCAGATGTCTATCAAATCTTCCTCTTGCCAATTAAATTTAGCTCTGAATTTGCTGCTTCTGTGGCATTTCAGGAGGTCCAGCCCTCACAAGTACATCAGCTTGTTGTTCCAGGTGTGTTGTGGACTGGAGCAGGCTAAGGCTGTGATCAGACAGGTCCCACAGGACCCCACACCTGGCGTGTCCTGCCCACTCCTGCAGGTACCAGGGCAAGGACTGGGATTTGCCTTTCTTGGCAGGTGCAGCCTGTTCCTGTCCCTGCTCAGGGCAGCCCCGTGCTCAGGGCCCATGGCCACACTTTGGAATAGGTTTCCCTGAGCATTTACTTGCCCCTCACATTGGGAGTTTGAAGCTCACTGACTGCACCTGGAGCCTCCTGCCAGAGCCAGGGTGTGCACCCTGCCTCCCCTCATCAAACTGCTAAACACCCACAGCTTCTGCTGCAGCTAAGGGGAGCTGCAGTAAAAACTCAGCCATCATGAAAATCCAGCCTTCAACTGCACTCTTGGGAATGGAGATGGCTTATCCTGTCGTGAGCCTTTAAAAGCCCTGGTAGTGCAGTGGAAGTGGTTTGTAATAGCAGGAATTCATTTGTTAATAAATTATCCCTTGCTTGCCCTGACACTAATTCAATGGGCTTCAGCTTCAAGGTATTTGGTGCTCACACCAGGGAATAGCAGCTCAGGATTCCAGGGATCTTGGTGGGAGTCACAGTTCTGAGAAAGTGTCCTGGCTCATTTCATGGTACAGATGGGGTCAGACACAGCTTGCTCAGCCTCTGGTTTCCTTCTGGAGTACAAGCTGTACATAAAGAATAGTGACTGTGATCATTTTAGGAGAGCAAGTTTAAAAAAAATACATGGGAAAGAGAGATTGACTTTAAAAAACACTAACAGGAGATAATAGTGCAGTGGCAGGGAGAAAAAAGATGTTTTAATAGACTTTTCTGATTATCAGTACTGACTCAATAGAACCCTCTACTCTCCCTAATGAGAACAGGTGAACTCTCCTGTCTTTAGTGACTTTATCAGTGACCTACCCATGACATCTTTTCTTGAGGCTTGAGCCATGCTGGTGTTCCTGGAAGAGGTGGGAGGATTCAGTTATTTATGGCTAAGTCCTTTGAAAGAAAATAAATGGTACTGCATCAGAATAACTCATTGCATCTCACCTGGTACTTAGGCTGTCCTGAAAACAAAAAGTTAACCACGTAATCAGAAATTTCAAAAGTAGTGTTTCTTTTGTTAGTTTGTTTTGAATAAGTGTTGCTCTTAAAAACTAGAGAGAGTTAGGAGGCTGGTGGTGCTCTTAGAGTGGTTTGTTCATTTGCAGTCTGGAGAAGTGCTGCAGAGCCCCTGTGACAGGCAATGGATCCATCTGGGAAAGGATGGCAGAGCAAAGCCACTGGCAGTGTAAGTTTCAGCAGTGTAAAAAAAATGGAATTCTCTGCAGGTCCTTATCATGCTCTACACCTAACAAGCCTTGGAGCTGAAGGAAGGCAGCTCCCCATGTCCCCTGTGGCTGGAGGGAAACAGCAGAATGCTTTGTCCATGTGGTCACAGGAAACCTCGTGTTGGAGCAGATGTAAGAGCCTCGTGCTTTATGCACAAGCCTGTCCTTGGAATGGTGTGTGTTTCCTGATGCTCCTGGAAAACCATTTCCTGCCACTCCTGGAAAACAGTTTTCTGCCCTGAGATAACCAGAAGCCGTTAACTTTCTCTAGGATTTGTGCACACATCCGATTTACCAGTAGTACCCACATGGGAGCTGTGGGAACGCAGGAGGCTGTTGATGTGCCAAATTCTTCCATGGCCTCTTCCAGCAGGAGCAGGGCAGGCAGTCTCTGCCTGGCTCACACTGTTCGAGGGAAGAGAGGAGGCAGAGGGCAAAAACAGAATACAAAGCCTGACTTTTCTTTCCTTCATTTGCATGTATTTTCTGGATGTATTTTCCTGCTCTGACTCAGTGAGCCCTGGGTGCCCAGTGTGTGATTGTTCTCTGCTGATAGAGGAGGAAGGAGGCTGTCGTCATGTGCTGTTGGTGAAATGGCCTCTGACATTTCTCTTAACTTGTTTAAACAAATACATCTCAAAACCAGTTCTGTTTGAGAGGGCAGCACACAAAGGTTAACTCTCTGTGTGCTATGAGTACTTTTATGTGATATTCTGCTTTTTCAAGGAGTCATAGGTGTGTTTTCATAGAAGTAGAGTTCCTAATTCTGGGTTGTTCAACAATATGTAGCTCCATTGCAAATAAATTAATATGAGTGCATTTTCTGCTAGTTGTGGAGTTTATCTTGTTCTTTAAATTAATTATAATGAAAATATTCTGTTTGCCTATCCAGACTTGCAGGTATTTTCATTCCTGTTTGTGAAACTGGTAAGATTACATCATAATAATATTTTCTGGGTTTTAAGAGGGTTATGAAATGGCACTATTATAAATGGACAAAAATTACCAAAAAAAGCCTGTGACTGTTTAATAGCAATGTCTGTGTCTTTTGTTACTGCAGGCTTGTAGTCTGCTTTCTCCCAACAAATTCACAGCACTCATTTTATTCTCGTGTTCATGCATGTCTTGGAGAGTAAAGGAAGTGTAGCCTGTGAAGAAGCAGCTGGAAATCAGGAGAGATGTTATGAGCTGTTTCATGTAATTTGTGTTTCACTGACCAGCTCCAGTCTACCAAGGGAGCTGCTGCCACCTCTCCAAAGCCTGGATGTGAGGAGAAGCATGCTCTGACTGAAGCCCCCTGTTTTCCATGCCTCTGGAACAACACCCAGAGTTTCCAGATGACAAGCAAAGGGTTTCAAAGTGAAATAATGCCCAGGCTTGTTCTGTTCCTGACATCAAGCCCCTGAGTTCTCACTTTGGCATCTCAGGTGTTCTGTGGAGCTCAGTAGCCTGTACTGTGCCCTGTGTGCAGCAGGTTTGCCAAGGGCTCTTGGAAAGTCCCTGACAAAGACCTTCCTTGGTGTGCTGAGATAGAGAAGTCTTTTAAGGACGGGAGTTAGCTAAATTGTGATAAGCTGCCGGAAGAGATTTTTGGGTTGCATGGAGCTCAAGGGAAAAACTTTTAATCCACAAATCATACCCTGCTGAAGGAGGTTTTGTTTTGCATAGCTGGTGAAATAGCAGTTTGCCTATGTTTTCATTTTTGTTTAGAGCTTAGGAAAAACACTGACCTATTTGAGCCCTTGAAATGGTTGTGCAGAGTCTTACAAAAGGAAAGACCTTCTCCCTCAGAGCAAGGAGCCTTTGGAGTTGGTGTGAGTTATGTAAAGGGCAAAAAACGACTCAGTAAAGGTGTAAACTCAGCTGATGATTTGGGACCTGGAGAACAGAACACTGCAGAGAGCTGCTGGTGATAGACAGTGGTCCAAGAGGATATTCCAGTCCAGGTTTATTCTTGCTTTTGGACTAAGAGTGCTACTAATCACAGAAAGTCACATCTTTCCACTGAGGTTCCTCTCCTCATCCTCCTCCACCCTCAGAGAAGGCCACAGAGGTGTGTTTCAGCTGCAGATTTCTCAGTGTTTGAGGAGATGCTTTGGGGAAGTGCTCTCCTCAGGCACATCAGGTGGGGTGGTGTCCCTAACCTGTCACCTCCCTGCTGAGGCTGTCAGCACAAAGCCAGTCTGTGAACCCTGGCAGTGGCTGTGTGACATGCTGGGTGGGTCAGCCTGTGGGCCATAGCTTGTAGTTTTGGAAACATTTTGAATTTAGGAGCTGTGTTTGTGCCCATAGGATCCATTTCTATAATGTGCTGGCATGCTTTGCTCCTGTAGGAATCTGTCTCCTGACACCTCTCCAGTGCCCACTGGCATAGCAGGAGAACCTTTCCAAAGATCTTGTGTTACCATTATTTTTACAGCTGAATTGCACTTTCTTCTCTGCCAGGTCAGCAATCCTTCCCACAATGCATCCTCCTTCTTGCCTCTTTTTTTCCCCAGGCAAACATGACCTGCAGGCTTTCCAGCTAGCACACAAATTGTGTGTGGCTGCAGATGACCTTGGCATCAGCAACAACAGCTTGTGTTGTTGATTGTCTTGCACACATGTGTTTGACACAGGTATTCAGCTGTTTGAGATTAGAAGAAATCCAGGCCGTGGAGGCAGAGTCTGGATGAGTTCACCCTCCCCAGGGAGCTGCCTGGGGGAGCAGAGCACACCTGCAGAGAGCTCTGCACCCTCTGGGGTGCACCTGAGCTGCAGGGCAGGACCATGGTCCTGTGCCAGCCCTGCCTGCACGGTGTCACACAGCCCTGGCTGCCTTTGGGGGAGCTGCTGTGGAGGAGGTGCAGGCTGTACCCCAAGGGCTGCTTGGCACCTCTTGATAACAGAAATAAGGCAGCAGAGATTCAGGGATTAGGAGTACCACCTTCCAAGAGAGAGCAATGAGTTAATGCCAGTTTTCTGGCTCTCCCAGTGAAACTGCACTTCAGGAATATTCTTTCTGAGGCTTGACCTGCAAACAGCTTTGCACCAGTGTAGCTGAAGAAGGGGTTTAAAATCAATAGAGCACCAATCCTCTCTGGCTGCTCATCCACCGAGAGCTGGTTTATTTGTGTTTGGCTAGTCCTGGGAGAAGCTTGGGCAAATGCCTTCTTCTAGCTCCTGCCTTCAAAGCAGAGCCATCTGCTTTTCCAGAGGCTCCCTCAGATGTGCCACTGCAGCTGCACAACCTCCTCCAGTCAAAATGAATTGGTTTTGGAGCTACTGTTTATATCTTTATACGTATAACTTCTGTGTGCAGATGGACTCGCAAAGCTTACAGCAGCTGTTTTGCTATAAATGTTGCTTGCAAGCTTTTCTAACAAAGACCAGCCCTTGACAAGTGTTTCACAGCCCCCCTAATCATATCACAGCTTGGAGGGCCACATGTTGGAGGCCTCTCCTGTGGCAACAGGTTTTGTAATCTGCACTTTAATGCCTTGTTTCTGGCTGCTGGAGTGAGGTTTCCTGCTCAGTGCCGCAGGAACAATCAGAGCTTGTGTTTGACCCTCTGTTCAAAGCCAGCCTTGTGCCCCAAGCCCTGCTGGTGCTGCTCAGGAGTCCAGCCTGGCACCCAGCTCCCTGCTGCAGCCATCTGTAGGGGAGCATCCTCAGGGACAATGCAGAAGGGTGAGGCTTTCTGACAAAACATTTCTTGAGGGAGTTGTCCAGTCTGAGAGGAGGGTTTGTCAGCATGGCTTTTCCTGTGTTGTCTTTGGGACTCAGCGTGTGCTGGGAGCTCCACTCCTGCCAGGAGAGCAGTCACTGGTTTCAGTAGATGGCCTTGGGGGAGAGACCTTATGACTCCATGTTCTGGTTTTCCTTTCTCTAAAATATGGTTTGTGATGCCTCCCTCGCTGTCACACTGAATCTGTCTGGGAGAGAATGACGCTCTCCGAGGCAGCAGCGAGCACAGACTGTCATTGTGGGATGGAGTCACATGAAGCTCTTCAGAAAAATGGAAAGAAACAGAAAATCACTTCATCTCTCACTCCTCTATTGTGAACAATCTTTTTAGGTAATATATGAGGCAACTGAGATTACAGAGTAGTCTTTGCTCACAGGTATTACTCAAGTTCCTCCTTCTGCTGTTACAGACCCATTTATAAGTGGTGTGAAATGCAGCAAGTCACTTAAAACATGTCTGAGCAGGCAAAAGAAAAAGAAGCACTTATATTCTGGGAAGGCAGCAGATGTAAAGCCTGGCAGGTCGGTATGTCAGGCATACCTCAGCCAGCTCCATGCTGGTTAGTGCAGGTAAGACAGCACCCCAGTTCATCAGGGCAACACAGCCCACAGGAGCTGGATAAATGAACACATATGCTTAGCCCAGGGTAAGAGTGCAGGTGAATTTCTGCTGTAACCCCAGCAGCTGTGCTTCACTGAGAGGTGACAGCCGTGTAAGTGAGCTCTACTGCACCATGACCTGTAAAACATTGCTATTTTGAGATTGCTGCTTTTGCACTTGTCTTTGCATCCAGTTAAATTGGTGCCTGAAAATATTCTCTAACAACTCTGATTCATTCACCTTTTTCTTTTTTTTTTCTGGTAGCTATTTTGCTTTTTTTTCTTTCTTCTTATTTTAACTGTGTTTAAGTAGAAAACTTAGATGAGCAGACATGTCATTTAGACACTGTGAGAGGTAAAAGTACAAAATGAGGCAGTTTGTTTTTCCTGTCCTAGCTAGCCAAGAAATAGCCTGCTCAGCCCTCCCAGCCACAACTGGATGCAGCCCAAGGCTCCTACCCCACACTGCCATTACAGATATCCACATTGTTCCCAGCTAATTGCTTTCTCCTGTACAGAAGTAGATTTCCTTTGAACTGCAGCACAATGTGACACCAGGCATCACGTTGCCTTGCCCCTCACTCTCCTGTGGCCTGAGCAACCTGATACAGCTGTGACCAAGATAAATGCCCATGGCTGTTAAAGTCAACAGAGCTTTCCAGTGTTTCATGAGAGAATTGAAGAGAGAAATGCTGATGTGATGTGGCCTTGCATGAGCCTTCACAGTTCTCTGAACTAATGAGTCTGGTCTTCCTCCCTACTTTCAGGCAAGCTAAGCTGTATGAATCACTTTATAAAGAAATAACACAGTGAAATGGGGTAAGATCTCTGTAGGCTCAGAAACATGGGAGAAAAGGCAGTGGAAATCTTAGTTTAAAACCAAGACTTAGCTTCATCTGGGCTTTAATTGGGCAGACTGGTTTCTGCTGTAGGCAGCTTGTTTCAGTCCCCTGCCTTACCCCAGTACCCGGTTAACTCCCTGGGTTTGTTTCTCTTCTGGTTCCCTATAGATGGGAATGGCCACTCAGTGGTGAGGCTCTCTCTGGATTTCAAGTTATCTCCAAGTCATCTTTGAGCAAGTCTTCCCTCTGCCTGCTTTCACTGCCCTTCTTGCTTGGCTGCAACATGCCAGGATGTAAATTAATATCCCATTGTCCTTGGGCTTGATGCTGTATTTGCCATGTGAAAGCAGATGGAGCGTTCAGAGTTCCTCCCAGCAGAAGCTTTACCCCACCATGGTCCTGTGCTGTAACCAGTGAGTGCCCTGTCTGTGTCCCAGCCTGCTCTGGCATGCACAGCTGAGATTAGAGCCTCACTGCAGGTCTGAGCCTGGTGGGGGATTTGGTTTGTCTTGAAGGAATCTTCAAATTCCTTACGTGGTTCTTACGTAGTTGTACTGTGAGTTGTTCTTATCCCCAGAGGAGCAAACGCTGCTGAAAGTCACTCACAGTCACTCACACACATTCCTCCACAGGGTACCTTGAATATGGGCCCACAGTCCTCCAGGATTCATTTTATCTCACAGCTCACAGATATGCACCAGTAGCTGGTATTTGTTCCAATGAAAGAGGGAGTATTTCTTCCTAATTCCCTGATTTTCCTGGATCTCTATGCAAATCCATGACTCTGCTCTCCAGTAGAATAATTTATGGGGATTCCCTGATCTGCACAGCAAATTTTTCAATTTGGTATTGCTTTGCTTTAAGACTGAGGCTATGGGAAATTTTCTGTTTCTTTGTAAAAGCAGAAATAAATTTGCTCCATTTTACATGAAATGTGAGTAGCAATGAAAGTCCCTTACATAAGAAACTTGTTCCAGCTTCTTCCTAAGAAGGATTAATTTGGATTCACAGAATAATGTTTCACTACTTGGCTAGGGAGTGATTGGACAATATTCCCAGTAAATATGAGTACCAAGCATCCTTAACCTTGTGAATGAAATTGAAAAGGCAAGAAGAAACCTGTGTGTCTGTAGCACCACCAGCTTTCTCCCAGGCAGCTCTGTGTCATCAGGTCTGGACAGTGTTTTCCTCTCCATCCTCTGCAGGATGAGCTGGCTACATGGCTTCAGCTCTACACTCCTCTAAGGCTGGCTGTACAGAAGTTCTCACTCAGCTGTGTGCTGTCTGCCCAGCTGCATGTGTCCAATTTTAAGTTGTGCTGAGCTAGGTGCTTTTAGATACTGACACATAACTCATTCTGTATCCTGGTGCATACTTCAGGATTTGCACCATATTAAATTAATTTTATCAGGAATTATTGCCAAGTGCTTCAAAATCCCACATGAAAGTTGATTCGAAAGCAACAATAAGTTAATATTTTCAGAGGGATGGAAATTAGGGCAAGGAACACGTTGGCTTAAAAGTATTTACCAAGGAACCAAGATGCTGTCCCTGTTTGATGTCAGTTTGTTGCATCACTTTATCTAAATTGAGTTTCTGTTATCTCTGCTTCTTTCTGTTAATGCTGGGGCACTGTTATGGCTGTGGCTCCTGAGAATCCCTGGTGGGCTGGATGGCACTGCCCAGTGAGAAGGAGGTCAGAACCAGTACTCATGAATTGGTGCCCTAAGAGACATCACCACATAAAACTGGGGCAGGCTGGTGGGAAGGGTTTGTTGGGTCCTGTTGATGTGTGTGCTGTGTGTGCTGGATGGTGACAGAGTGGCAGAGACTCTGTGCTCTCTGTGTCATCACCCAACCTGCCAGCTCAGGTCTGATTCTGCCTGTGCACGGTCAGGGCTGAAAGGAGAATGACTTCCCCCTGTGCTGTCCTCACATGCTGCAGTGAATAACTCCCCTAAAGGGAATTACCTTGGGGTAAATGCTATAGCCCAGAGCTGGCACTGTGTTCCCTCAGCAAAGCCTTGGCCACGGGAAAAAGGGACTTGGGAATGGTGGATGGGATCTGGAGCAATGGCTGGCAGGGGAAGAGGTGGGCTGCTCCTGCCTGGTGGGTGTGTGGGAGGACAGGGAAGTGGTGTCAAATTGAAAGCTGCTTTTGATCCATTATAATGAACTTTTGTGATGTCAGGTATTTAGTGGTTTTCTTTTTTTAAATTCTTTTTTTTTTTTTTTTCCCCAGCTTTGAAATATCATAGTGTTTTAATGTTCTGCTATGTAACTGGGTATATACAACAGTGATTAGTTTGGGAATTTCTTCAGATCTTTAGGGATGCCACAGTCCCTTACTTGACAATATAATGATACATGAGAGCCCATCTTGGCTGCAGCCTGTGGTAATTAGCTAGTTTTGCTATAAAGTTTCTGGAGCAGTGCTTTGAAGCCCTGCCAGCTGACAGAGCCCTTCAGCTCAGCCAGGGTCACACGAGATGCTGGAGCTGCAGGTTCCTGTCACTGATGTGGGGCTCTCAAATAATGCCACATGGCAAATGTCACAGGCAGCACACTTCCAGCTGGATCCTCTGGCTTCAAAGGCTCTGTCAAGAAGCTTTATGTAAACACTGCATTTTTGTAAAAATATTCCAGATTAGTCTTCTTCCAGAAGGCAATGTGAGTGAATACACCAGGCAACAATGGTCTACATAAAGAAGTGATAGAACTCATCTGTGCAGTGAATGTGAGTTTGGATCTTACTTTAATCAGGCATTGGAAGGCTCTGTTGTTATTTTCTTTTGACTATAACTGCTCCTGTGATGATCAAAAAAGCTGGGTTATCTTCCAAATCATAGACCTTTCAGAGGCTTTGAATGGTTACCTGAAATTTATTTTTAAAGAAATACAGAAAGAGGCTGCTCAGAAAAACACTTTACATAGAAAATATACCTGGAAAAGGCAGTGAAGAGGAGGTTAGGAGCCAAATCTAAGGAAGACAAATCTTATTCTAGTCAGAGAATAAGATTTCTAAATTACTTATGCGTATGTCAATATGCATAATTCTAGGAGCCTTTCAGAAATTTCTTCAATATTTAAGCACTTTTTCTTGTAATACTGAATATCTGTGCTAGCACTTCAGCTCTATTTCCTTTATTTATTATTTGTAACACATGACTGCCTCTACTATGTGTGCTTTCTCCTCTTAAATAAGTAACACCTCATAAGGATTCAAGATTATATCTTTTAAAGAAAATACAATGTCCCAAAGAACAAACAGCGCAGCATAACCTTTACCTCGCTGGGTTTGAGACAACAAAGCTGTGAAAGAGCTCTGGTGTTCAATAATAACTACAGTGGAATACAAGTAGTTTTTAAAATGTTTTCTCATTTATTTTCATAGAATCATAGGATGGTTTGGGATGTAAGGCACCTTAGTGATCATCTAGTTCCAACTCCTTGCTGTGGGGATTGCCATTAATGGCTGCTTATCTATTTTTTTTAAATGTTAAGTTTCTTTTAAAATGTTTGACTTTAATAGTCAGCATATATCCCTTCAAAATGTTGTAAAGGTATCTACCAGGTCCTTCTCACACTACTCTAGAAGCTATTACTTTTTAGCATCCCCATCAGTCACTAGCTGAACTGGCATGGACATCTTCATCCAAATGCCAGTAGAGTCACAGTGAGAGACTTCTGTGGCTGTTTTTCATTATGTTTAACCACATCACCACCCCTGTGAGGTTACAGCTTGCATGAGGTCAGCTTATGGAGGAAAATCAGAGGCCATGGCAGTCAAAGAGCATTTTTGGGGACAGAAGAAAGCACTCTGAAGCGTTTACAGAGTCCTTGGTTGAAAGCAGAAAGCTGTAATTGTCCAATTTCGTCTGCAGTTTAGGAGAACTATTGAATTTCACAGTGTTCCTAAGCTTTCTCACAATAGCACCCACTTGTCACTTTTTCCCTACATCTCAAATTGGCTCAAAGTCTTGTGTCATATCATCATTTTGTCAAAACTTTTCTATAAATGGGCTCTGAGGTGATATTGTTCAGTGTCTGCTGGGCATTTTTCAGTCAGGCCTAACAGCAAGATTCCATCCTGCTCTAGGTAGGAGACCTCCCTCTAAATGCATCCTTTCTTCCACCTACAGGTCTTATCCAGGGGGAGGCTGGACATATTGCACATTTGTTGGGAATTTGGAATATCTGGAAACCCAGGAGGTGTGAGGGCTTACCAGGGTTTCAGGGGACAAGGACAGTGAGCTGCAGGTGCCTTGCTGTCTGTGACAAAGAGAACACTGGATACAGGCAAAGTGGAGATGGAGGATTTGATGTGTCAGCAGAGTCCTCTCACCTTCGTCTGTGGGCCAGTCCTGGTCTTCTCTAGCATCTCTAAGGGAATGAAGAAACATGCTGCTGAATCCCTTCTGATTCCACCCTCTTCTCCTGCCCTGTCCTTGCTGTCCTGTGCTGGCCATGTCAGGAACAGGGCTGGGGGAGGTTGGCTGCTGGTCTGACCCAGCCTGACCCACACTGCTGGTTCTCCTTGCAGTGTGGTGGGGACTGCAGCTTTTGTGCTGGGAGTCCTTGCTCATTAGCACTGTAACACTTGAGAGCTGGCAGGATTTGGGGTTGGCTTTTGGTTGTTTTTCTCCTTAAGGTGAACCTAATCCTGAAGGGTGCCAAGGGCCCCATGGAGCAAGCAGAGGTGGGAATGCTGCTGGGAGGAGACCAGCACAGGAGCAGGAGCTGTCCTGGTGCAACAGCAGCAGCTCCTGCCTCGGAGCCAGGCCTCAGGGCAGAGCCTCCACAGTTACACAGCCTGCTGCCCCAGAGCCTTGGGAAAAACAGGATTCTCCCCACCCTTCTGTTACACTTCTGCTGCCTCCTGTCAAGGAAAACCTATCCCCCCAGTGCTGGGCAGGCTCTGCCATCCCAGCTTTCCCATTGCTGCTGCTTCAGTGTAAGCATTCTCTAACTTGCTCTGCCCTGTGGGTTTTGCACAGAGCTCAGGGCTGTTTGCTGGCTCTTGACCTGCTTCACAGTGGAAAATTCTTCCACAAGTGTTACTTACAGGAAGCAAATGAATATCTCCTCTAAATGGTCTAGCTGAGGAAATGGGTCATTTAGTGAAGTACGCTGTTTACTGGATAGCCAGTGGCCAATCTCCAAAATATATACTTAGTCTGAAGGAAGAAAAATATCTGAGATGATTCACTTTTTATATCAGTGTTTAAATGTAGTGTAGTTCATAGCTAAAATTAAAAATGTGAATTTTCATGTAGGCTAAAAACTTCCTCTCCTGTTCCAGAAAATTAGTAAAACCAAGTTTTAAATCTCTTTCAGTAAAAAATCCAGGGTGTGTATGACTTGTTGAGGTTTTCTCTGTTTTGGTTTGGTGTTTTTTTTTTTAAACAGTGTCATGATCATCCACATGCTGTAACACACTACAGCTTTGTATAATGGTTTGTGGCAGGGCTAATTTCTCCCAGTGATAAATTGGTAAATTCTGTACTTGCTTTATTCAGTAATTCTAAATGCAGCAGCCAGCTCGAGCCTGGAGCATGATCTCGGTTTTATGCAGGGCTGGTTTTGTGATGTCTTCATCTACAACTGCAGTTTCTCCCCGTGCCCCTTTGGTATTTTTGNTTTTAAAATGTTTTCTCATTTATTTTCATAGAATCATAGGATGGTTTGGGATGTAAGGCACCTTAGTGATCATCTAGTTCCAACTCCTTGCTGTGGGGATTGCCATTAATGGCTGCTTATCTATTTTTTTTAAATGTTAAGTTTCTTTTAAAATGTTTGACTTTAATAGTCAGCATATATCCCTTCAAAATGTTGTAAAGGTATCTACCAGGTCCTTCTCACACTACTCTAGAAGCTATTACTTTTTAGCATCCCCATCAGTCACTAGCTGAACTGGCATGGACATCTTCATCCAAATGCCAGTAGAGTCACAGTGAGAGACTTCTGTGGCTGTTTTTCATTATGTTTAACCACATCACCACCCCTGTGAGGTTACAGCTTGCATGAGGTCAGCTTATGGAGGAAAATCAGAGGCCATGGCAGTCAAAGAGCATTTTTGGGGACAGAAGAAAGCACTCTGAAGCGTTTACAGAGTCCTTGGTTGAAAGCAGAAAGCTGTAATTGTCCAATTTCGTCTGCAGTTTAGGAGAACTATTGAATTTCACAGTGTTCCTAAGCTTTCTCACAATAGCACCCACTTGTCACTTTTTCCCTACATCTCAAATTGGCTCAAAGTCTTGTGTCATATCATCATTTTGTCAAAACTTTTCTATAAATGGGCTCTGAGGTGATATTGTTCAGTGTCTGCTGGGCATTTTTCAGTCAGGCCTAACAGCAAGATTCCATCCTGCTCTAGGTAGGAGACCTCCCTCTAAATGCATCCTTTCTTCCACCTACAGGTCTTATCCAGGGGGAGGCTGGACATATTGCACATTTGTTGGGAATTTGGAATATCTGGAAACCCAGGAGGTGTGAGGGCTTACCAGGGTTTCAGGGGACAAGGACAGTGAGCTGCAGGTGCCTTGCTGTCTGTGACAAAGAGAACACTGGATACAGGCAAAGTGGAGATGGAGGATTTGATGTGTCAGCAGAGTCCTCTCACCTTCGTCTGTGGGCCAGTCCTGGTCTTCTCTAGCATCTCTAAGGGAATGAAGAAACATGCTGCTGAATCCCTTCTGATTCCACCCTCTTCTCCTGCCCTGTCCTTGCTGTCCTGTGCTGGCCATGTCAGGAACAGGGCTGGGGGAGGTTGGCTGCTGGTCTGACCCAGCCTGACCCACACTGCTGGTTCTCCTTGCAGTGTGGTGGGGACTGCAGCTTTTGTGCTGGGAGTCCTTGCTCATTAGCACTGTAACACTTGAGAGCTGGCAGGATTTGGGGTTGGCTTTTGGTTGTTTTTCTCCTTAAGGTGAACCTAATCCTGAAGGGTGCCAAGGGCCCCATGGAGCAAGCAGAGGTGGGAATGCTGCTGGGAGGAGACCAGCACAGGAGCAGGAGCTGTCCTGGTGCAACAGCAGCAGCTCCTGCCTCGGAGCCAGGCCTCAGGGCAGAGCCTCCACAGTTACACAGCCTGCTGCCCCAGAGCCTTGGGAAAAACAGGATTCTCCCCACCCTTCTGTTACACTTCTGCTGCCTCCTGTCAAGGAAAACCTATCCCCCCAGTGCTGGGCAGGCTCTGCCATCCCAGCTTTCCCATTGCTGCTGCTTCAGTGTAAGCATTCTCTAACTTGCTCTGCCCTGTGGGTTTTGCACAGAGCTCAGGGCTGTTTGCTGGCTCTTGACCTGCTTCACAGTGGAAAATTCTTCCACAAGTGTTACTTACAGGAAGCAAATGAATTATCTCCTCTAAATGGTCTAGCTGAGGAAATGGGTCATTTAGTGAAGTACGCTGTTTACTGGATAGCCAGTGGCCAATCTCCAAAATATATACTTAGTCTGAAGGAAGAAAAATATCTGAGATGATTCGCTTTTTATATCAGTGTTTAAATGTAGTGTAGTTCATAGCTAAAATTAAAAATGTGAATTTTCATGTAGGCTAAAAACTTCCTCTCCTGTTCCAGAAAATTAGTAAAACCAAGTTTTAAATCTCTTTCAGTAAAAAATCCAGGGTGTGTATGACTTGTTGAGGTTTTCTCTGTTTTGGTTTGGTGTTTTTTTTTTTAAACAGTGTCATGATCATCCACATGCTGTAACACACTACAGCTTTGTATAATGGTTTGTGGCAGGGCTAATTTCTCCCAGTGATAAATTGGTAAATTCTGTACTTGCTTTATTCAGTAATTCTAAATGCAGCAGCCAGCTCGAGCCTGGAGCATGATCTCGGTTTTATGCAGGGCTGGTTTTGTGATGTCTTCATCTACAACTGCAGTTTCTCCCCGTGCCCCTTTGGTATTTTTGGTCCAGCCTCAGGCTGAAGGAAAAGTGCCTCATTCCCTAACCCAGGAGACAGGAATAAGCATGTTGACATGGATCACTGCAAGATTGGCACTGCTCTGGCTTCAGATTATCTAGATCAGACATTATTCTGTAATGGGATACCATCCACGTTCAAAACATCATAACCTGGCAAAAACAAAATGCACCCACAGTGTTTAATTTTTTGCTCTGGCGTGGGTACTGCACAGTTGGCATGGAAGGCAACAACACCTGAGCACACGAGCAGAAGTGCAGCATCAGGCCAGTGCTGGAGCCTTCAGGGAACTGTGTTAGCAGTACAGAAATGCCTGTAGCAAGAAATGCCTGTAGCATTTGTCACATGGGTGCTTTAATAGGAAATTAGAAAAATAGAAAAATAAATAGAAGGAGAGGAAATCTGTAGGTATGGAGGCTGAGCCCTGTGGAAGTTGAGAGGGACATTTTGGGCTGGTCTAAAGGTTAGTAGTTGGCCCAAAACCCAAGGGTCATCCAGAGCTTCACAGCTAACATTTGAAATTGTGTCAGAGCAGAGGAAGGACCCTGCATGTGTCTGTCTCTGGATCAGCTCTGTGATCTCTATCAGATTTGGCACTATCAGTTACACCACTCCTCATGTTTCCAGCAAGTAGGTGTTTGCACAGGGCAGAAGAGCCTTCGTTTTCAATCCAAAACCATTCATCAGTCTGCTTCAGAGGTCAAATCCTTAAACAGTTTGGTAATTCTACCGTCATCATCTTCATGTGATTCCAGTGCAATCTGGTAATGACTTCTAAGTAAAAGTATGTCCAGGGCTATGGCAAACTCCTCTGAGCAGTTTTGTTAAGCAAACTCCCATATCTCTAGACTTTGCTTAACAATTGCAAAATGGCTATCCAGTTAATATTTATCCTATTGTTACTAAAATGCACAATTCAGTGTGCCTCACTTCAGAGACCAGCATGTATGTCAGTAGTAATTGTGAGTCAGAGCCTCCCAGGCTAAATTAAAAGCAACTGTGGCTTGAGCTAAATGACTAAAGCACACATTTTCAAAGGCAGCCAGTCCATGAAAGGCGCAATTACACGTAGATCCTAGCACCTATCCTTTTGGACAGGAATTTAATTCTTAATTTACTTTGTGGCCTTTGAATTCCTACAGATATGTACCCCCCTTTAAAAAATACGTTTTTTTCTTATAAAGTCCTGCTTGAAATCTCCCAGCTGATGACTGTTTCTGTCTAGTATCTTCTGTGGGTGACATAGATGCAGAATGGAACAAACCACATCCTGGCTGGAGACGGCATCACTTCATGGACAGCAAAAAGCCCAGCAGTCATCAAGGAGAAAAAACAAGTAGTTTCAGAGCTGTTCCAGCTGTAGGTTTTACAAGCATTAGAAAATTTTTTAGTACTATGACTTAGCGTGTCTCAAAAGGACAAGACTTGTGTGAAGTTGTCTGTGAGGCAATCAAAGTCCAAGACATGATACACAGGGGGAAAAGCTGAGTTAATGTGTGTGCCCTGGCTCTGGAACACAATGGTGTGCAGGAGCTGGCTGCCCCTTCACACTCCTCAGGAGCTGTGCTGCCCCTTGGACCCCACAGAGCCTCACAGCTGCCTCTGTTGTTTTCCAGACCATGTTTGGAGCCTGCCAGCTGGGGATGTTAAGAACCTCCCTCCTTTTGGCACTGGGCAGGTCTCCATCAGCATGGAAAGGCAGTGCTCTGGAGAGGGCTGCTAGGGGGTGGAACTGGACTGCCAGGGTGACTTCAGTATTCAGTTGGCTGGAAGTCCTTGTCACAAGGACTTGTTTTCACAAGGACTTGATGCCTGGACTAGAAGGAGCAACTTTGGTCCAGTTTGGAGTAAGTTGGCTGCCGGCAGCCTGGCTGGGAGAGCTGATTCAGCGTGGCCAGCCACTGCCTGGGAAGCCTTACCCCGACCATGTGGTTCCTGTGCTGAACAACTGGAAAAAATTACTTGCTTAATGGGATGCAGACTCACGAGCTGAATCAGCCTCGGCAGGGTTTTTGTTGTTTCAACTGTTTCTTGTATTGAAAACCCTGCTCCGTGGCCATCTGTGGAGGCTGGCAGTGTACCAGTGGTGTTGAACCAGGAATGGTGATTGGGGAGAGCAACCCCTGCCCAGGGGGAGGTGGAGAGGGGCAGGTTAAACCTCACCCCTCTGCTCTGGGGCTGCTCAGCCCCTGCGAGGGAAGAGGGAAGGTGGCACCCCAGCCAGCAGCACATCTCCTCTGCCCTCACAGCAAAGCACAAACTGCACTGCTGTGGAGAGCAGAGACAGAGAGAGGGTGGCAGCTGTGTCAACCCACGCTGTGTGCTTGGTCTATTAGGGTTTTGTCTGTCAAATGCATGCAGGCTCTGCTGCCTCCAATCATTGTGTGCAGCCACAGTCGTTGCTGCTCTTTGTCTGGTGCAGGCAGCTCTGCTGGGGCTCAGCTTGCTGGGGCGCTTTCAGGTCACTGTGACTTACAAAGGGAAATGCTTTTCCAGCCTCCTCTTCCCCTGCCATGTAGAAACAGACACAGAGATAAATGGGGAAATGGGAGTGCTCCTTGCACTTGCCTTCCTGAGCTCCTGACTGCCTCTGCTTTGCCTGGATGCAGTGAAACTGTACATCCACCTCACCCAGCAGGGACTGGCTGTGCAAGGGCACTGTCACACAGCCTCACACAGCCAGTGAGACCCAGACAGTTCTCTGACCACGTTCAGCAGAGGTGCAGCTACAGTTGAAATTCTGGACCTTGGCTTTGTAAACAGGAAAGTGGTGGATTACACTACAGAAGAGCAGCAGAAATAATAATGGCAAACTCATGCAAAAGTAATAGCAGCACTCCTCCTCCCACACCATATCCTGCATGGAACAACTGAAACAAGGGTTGTCCAGCCTAAACGACAAAGGGCTAAAGAAGCAGAGAACAGGCTTCAAGTATGAAGTCAGGGTCTGTCCCCCAGGCCTGTGGGGGATTGCACATCAATAAAGGGGCCAAAACTGCAGCAAGAAGGGGTGGCATGAGGCAGAAGGAGCCAGGGCTGTACTGCTGCCTTTCTGCTTCAGGGAGTCTGGGTTCCATAGTGTGTGCAACACACTGACTTCCTTTACCCAATAAATGGGGATAAGAAGTGATGGCTGGTTACTTTTATCCCAGCAATCTACTTGTTTCTGAACCACTCCAGTGCCTTAGAGGTGGCAGGGAGCCCAGCCAAGCGTTACACTTGAGCAGCAGCTTGTGTTTATGGTGTGAGGCTGTAGCTGGTGAGTGTGTGTGTGTGCCTGATGGCACTCCCAGCACACAGCAGATGCTCCCTGCACGTACAGCCACACAAGCTGGTGGCTGCTTCCTTCAGCAAACGGAGAGCAGCCGGTGTTTTGTCTTGTGACTCCGTCAGTGTGGCTGCTGGCACCTCAGGTCTGTTTTAAAGCGTGGCAGAGGGTTGGTGCTGTGCACAGGAAGAATTTGATTTTGCTGTCAGCCAGTTCCTGCACTGAGCTCCTTGGGGCCATGAGAATTTATGCAGCCAACATGGTCCCTTGTGTGAGTCTTGTGGATCATAGAAATAAGGCCCAAAGCAGGGATGTGGCTTGCCTTTCATCTGCCAGAGCTTCCTCAGCCACATGCACAGCTTTATCAGCTCTTGAGACTATCATGACTATCAAGATACTTGGTAATTTGACAAAGACACAGCTCTTTGATGCACAATATTTCAGGGAAATCTAGGTATTTTTTGTAAAGGGAGATGAGGAAAAGAGGGATGTCTCCAGCTCCTGTGCCTGCAGAAAGAGATTTCAAAATGCAAAGGGGTGATAATCTCTTTGTCATGCTGAGTCTTGGTTTTAAGTTCAGATCTGTGCAAAGTTTCATACTGCCAAGATTGCCTCTGACTTCCAGCAAAGCCTCTAAATTCTTTTCAAGGCAGCTGGATTGAGTGCTTCTACTGTTCCCTTCAGGAAAGGATCTGAGCACCTTAGGTCTGAGGTTTAATCATTATACCAGTGCTTCCAGTTTGTATTTCTGCGGCATTTTATAAATAGCAGGAAATATGGTCTTTCCAGTGTGCTATTCTAAACCCCTGATTACTCACCCTGCAGCATAGCATCTTCTACAGCTAAGGTTGTCTCTAATTTTCAGCCTTGACAGCTTTGACCATGACCTGGTTGGAATCAGACCTTTCTAAGCACTGCAGGGCATCTTGGAAGGATGCTTCAGCTCAGATCTGCTTCTGCCTGGATCTGATGGCAGAGGAGCTGAAAGCTCTCCATGTAGATTGCTCATTGAAATGCAAACCTCATCCCAGTAAAGCTTCTGTCTGCCAGGGTACCCTTTGACAAACTGATAATCCATGATAATAGAGAATTTTATCTCCATTCTTAAACATCATCAGGCGTGATTATTAATGTTTTCCTATTGCACAATAAACAGCACAGAACCTTCAGCTTTCCTGAAAGTGGAAGGCAGGCAAATTACATCTGCACTGTGGGTGAGCTGTGCATTTGCTGCTTCTGCAATCAGCCAACAAACCCCTCCAGATTTCTGAGGCCAGAATATTCCTGCTGGCAGCTTATCTCCTTACTCAACAGCAGAGCAAGCTCTTGGCTTGAAAAGCTGGGCCTGTTGAAATCAGTGGCAAAGTCCTGCTCATTTTCCTTGAGTCAGGATTTCTCACTTAATCTCTTCATTTCTGAGTGTGCAGAGGAAAAAAACCTTTCTTTTTTGAGTGCCTTCTTGGAGGGCAGCCTGTGTAATGTTCTGCTTTTGTCTGTGCAAGGTGTTGGTCCTGCAGTCCTGCCTTGCCCTGAGTGTCCTGTTCTGGGAAAGCAGGAGCAGGAGGACAGGATCTCTCTGTGCTCCCAGGCAGGCCACATGGCATTCCTACCTGAACTCTGTTACTGGTGTTCATCCTGTCAGGACTGAAACACATCTCAACAACACACCCCGAAGGTTTCCTGGTACAGGCCAGGAATTTCTCTTTCTGGACCCTCCAGATCCCTTCATCTGATTAGGCAAACAGGTTCTGTAGTGCTGCTAGAATCAAATTAATAATTCTCTTTGCCAAGCATGAACTTCCCTATGGGCAGCTCCACTTGCCCATAGGTAGGTAAATGCTGCTATGGTGTGTAATGAAATTCCACCTTGTGCCACCTTCCTGGTGGCTGCAGCAGTGACACAGCTGAGAGCTCTACAAGAGCCTAGGAGAAATCCAGTGACTGCAACCCAACCATGAATGTACTTCTGGCCAGTTTTGAATAAAGAAAAATCCCTAGAACTGGCAGTTCAAAGATGATTTCTGACCAAGCACAGCTCGAATAGCCCCTGTACTAGATCTAACAGGAGTAGGAACTTGTGTAACTCTGCACTCTGTTGCTGATACTGACGCACCACTGGGATGGGCATTGCAAAGGGCCATGGCAAGGACCCTGCTGCTTTCCAGAGAATACTCTGACCTGCCAGCTGGCTGCCTCCAGCTTGGGTGAACTGATCACAGGCACAGGAGCCAACTGCCCCAGAGGCCAATGACCCTGTGCCTCGCCTCTCACGCACTGCAGCACAACTGGCTTTTCTTTTGTAGCTCCTGAAACCTGCCCTGGTTTGGCATCTAAAGAGCAGTTACACAAGTCTTCCTCATCACCTGTGCTTTGCCAAAGATCTCAACTGCACCTCAGGAGTGGGGGTGTTGGTATTTTTTCTCCCTTGTATCTCCTAAAGACTTTTTGTCCCTTTTTCTTAGGACACCACCTTGATCACAGAGCACCTAACAGGTAATTCTGATTGTATTGTTTTAAGGCATTTCCTCTTTCTCTCTCTCTTTTTGTGCTAAATGTTGGTAGAGCTCCACTGAAACATTGCCTGAACCTCTAGCCCAGTATAAGTCTTTGCTTTCAGAGAAAACCTTCTAAAGATGTCTTTTCTTGGCTCCAGAGTACTCATTAAAAATCTCAATTACAATGGAGGAGAAGGAATGTGCTGTGAGTAACAGTGCTTTTAGTGCTGGTTCTGACCTGACTGCTGCCCCAGTGCCTACACGCCTGTGCTGCACCTCTATAGGGCTGATGTGGACCTGAGTCACCACCAAAGGCTGCTTCTGGCACAGCCCATGTCAAACTTGATCAAACAAGGGCAGTGAGGATGGTGCAGGGCCTCAAGGGAAGCCCTGTGAGGAGCAGCTGAGGACACTGGTTGTGTTCAGCCTGGAGGGGATTCAGGGGAGACCTCACTGCAGGTACAGCCTCCTCCTGAGGGGAAGAGCAGGGGCAGGCACTGAGCTCTGCTCTCTGCTGACAGTGACAGGACATGAGGGGATGGCCTGAAGCTGTGTCAGGGGAGGTTTAGGTTGGGTATCAGGGAAAGGTTCTTCCCCAGAGGGTGGCTGGGCACTGGGACAGGCTCCCCAGGGCAGCGGTCACAGTGCCAGCCTGATGGAGTTCCAGAAGTGTTTGGACAATGCTGTCATGGTGTGACTCTTGGGAATGGTGCTGTGCAGGACAGGAGTTGTACTTGATGACCCTTGTGGGTCCCTCCCATCTCAGCATATTCTGGAATAAATGGATGTAGAGGACAAAGACTGGCTTCTCTGCAGCACTGGAATTGCCAGATTCAGACTGTGACTGTAGAAGAGGAATCTGGCAGCCCTGCTCACCAGTGCCACAGAATGGGGCACTGCTGTTCCATGTTTTCTGTCCTCACTTTTATACTGCTAAGATAAGCAATGCCCCTGTGGAAATGATTCCTTGGACTCTCCTTGGAGCCAACAGAACAGCATGGAGAGAGCACTCCTCACTCTGGGTCATTGTCAGGGTCTGAGCCTGGTGCCCTGGCAGGCTTTGGTGACAGAAAGGTGATACCTGGGATTCCAGGACACCTGGAAGGAAAAGATCTGGAAATAAGCTCAGCTGAAGGCCTCATTTTGACACTTTTCTTTCTTGTTTCTTAGCAAAACTGATATTGGAAGCTATGGGAATAGCAGCTTTCTGTCACTTGTGGCTTGATGCACTTCACACAGACTCACCTGGTCTGTAGATCCAAATGAAGCTTCTCCCTGTTCCCAGCAGTGATTGCACACCACACCTCTCTGGGATTCACAGCAATATGTGACCAGCAGTGAGAAATCCACGTAGCTGTTGGTTTGTAGGAGAATCTTTGAGGTATTTTGTTTTTGTGGGAAACATGGAGACATGCACTTCCCTGTCCTCTCCCCTCTCACAATGGCCTGAGTTCAACTACTGCCTGCCAAAGGAGCAGGGCTGGACAAGGCTCCAGAAACTCTATTCCTGCTGCTCCTCACTTAGCTGGAGGCACTGGCATTGGGCAACCCTGGGCACACCTTCACCCTATCCCCAACACACTGCCTGGGCATGTGTCAGCACCTGGCCATGGCAGAGCCCGGCCACTGCCCATGTGCCACCAGCCTTGTGGTGCCACCAGTCCCACAGTGTCACCAGCCCCACAATGGCACCAGCCCCACAATGTCACCAGCCCCACAATGTGACCAACCCCATGGTGCCACCAGCCCCACAGTGCCACCAGCCCCACAGTGTCACCAACCCCAAGGTGTCACCAGCCCCACAGTGCCACCAGCCCCACAGTGCCACCAGTCCCACGGTGTACCCAGCCCCGTGGTGCCCCATGGCCCTGCTCTCAGGAGAAGCCTCAGTGCTGAGCCCCTGTCTGCCCCCAGAGCTGGGCATGAACATCCAGCAGCTGCTCCAGCACTAAGGTAACCCATCCCTGAGCACTGGGGCTGGATGCAGTGCTGAGTGCTTGCTGGAGTGGTGCTGGGCACAGGGTTACCAGGAGCTCCCTTTGCACAGAAATGTGTGTATTCGTGTGTGTCTGTGCGTGCACCTGCATGCCCAAGACACCAAATTGGTTCATTTATATTTTCATGCATTTAAACATTGCCAGCTGTGCTAATGATGGCTGCAGCACATCAACCACTTCTGTTCTTTCCCAGACTTGTTATTTTCCCACTGGTTGTTCTATCTATTCTGTGAGAGTGCTAAAGTGCTGTTTCTCTCACACAGTCTCAGGTAGGAAATTGCACTGTAGCCTGTATATTTTAAGCATTACTTAATTTGGACTGGCAAGACCCTGGGTTTGTTAGAGCAGGAAGAGACCTCATAGCTGGGATCAGTTAGCTACAGAGGCTGAGGCAGACTGGAGAAAAAAAAAAAAAAGAGAGAGTATATTGTCATCTTTGGGAGATTTAAAAAACATATGCCTTCTCTCCAATATTTCAGACTATTGAGCTTTATCAGTTTTACTGCAAACTACAAATGCTTTTTGTTTAATGACAGCTCTTTAATTAGAACTTGGAAGCAATAGCATCTGCTGATTATAGCATGGTCCAGCATGTTCTTATTCCTCAGTTTTTATTTCCAACTCTGCAATTAAATTGTTGCACGCCTCAAGGCAAGTGACTTCACCCCTCAGTGTCTGTACTTCCACAGATGGAATTTAAACCTCCACTGGAGATCCCTGGACAGAACCTGCTCAAATGGCACAGTCTTGGGTTACTTTTCCATCCTGTGCATATTTGTCAACCCATGTATCAGTCCAGTGAATGAGGGTTTGGGATTTACCTTGTCCAGGCATAGTCTGCGAGACATTCCAGATTTGAACAATGGAAATTTTACAGGCTTCAGTTATAACTGGCTGGGCAAGAAACAACAGCTTTGCAGCAATGAGTCCTCACTTGCATGGAATGCCATTTAGTGTCTGATCTCTCCTCACCACAGTGAGATATTAACATCTGTCTATCCAGAGCACATTTCTGGAGGGATGAAAAGGGGAAAAATCCTTTCAGTTTGAAGCAATCCTCAGTTCTGTATGGAAAAGGTTTTGTTTCCCAAGAGGGATATTACATACTAGTGATTATGGAAAACATGAAACAATGCAGTTCAGAGAGAGACAGCACAGCTGGTTCTGCTGTCTGCAAGCTTTCCCCCACACTGACGGAGATACTGGTGGAGATGAAGGAAAATGATGTATTGTTGTGAAAAGGTTGTTGTGATCACCCTCTTTAAACCTTTAGTTTTGTGATTGCCAGTCTGAACAACAGGAGTAGGTTATTTGTCCTTACAGACAAAGGTAGCAGGGTGCTGCACAGTCTGAAAGTCACTGCAGGCCCTTTGTTGGACATTTCAAATGCAGTCAACTGAAGATGTTTTTAAGTAGTCCCAATCACTGGAGCCAAGTGGGGAAAAGTCAGAAGGGATGTGCATGAGGGAAGGAGGTTGAGCCACACTGAGCACTGGCAGAAAGGACAGTACAGCAGTGTTATGTGTGCTTACAGGCAAGCACTGGTGTAAAGCAAAACAAGCAAGTGGCAATTTTTTTCCCGTCTTACTTAAAAATGTTCCCAAAATCTGTGAGTACAGCATCACAGAACGCCTGATATTTTGTAATGCCACAAACACTGACCTTAACAGACACCAGAAATCCCACTGGGAGTTTCATCCATTTGCAGTGGAAACATGATGTCTCTAATAGTAAGGATGTTTCAATAACTTTCCGGGATTTTTTTCCACTTTGGCACAGCTCTTCTCTGACAGATTGCAAAAGAGAGGAATTCAGTAGTAACAGCTTGATTCTGCAGGATGCTAAAGCCTTTCTGTCCAGGACTGTGTGTTCTTAGCCCCTACCCAGAGCAGCTCAGCGTCACACAGGATTACTCAGCATTTTGCAGCCTGGAGCCATTCTTACCCAATTGGCCTTGCTACTAATATTTCTATTTCTATTTCCATTAATATTTCTGTGGAAATGAGCTGAAACAGGTGCCTTTCTCTGAAGGAACTCAGCCTTTCTGGGTAGGAAAGGGCTTGGTGTTGTTGTAGGAAAGCTGTGGAGCAATAAGATGTCTTGAAAAGTTATGCCTTGATTTCACCCTCTTAGAAAAGCAGCACCTTGATGCCAGATATAGCAACAATAGCAGCATAACTGAATTGTTTATTATGTTATGTTAGGGTTATGTAGAGGAAATGTCAAGGGAAATGCCTTCCTCCCTGTTTGTAAACTAAGTGTAGACTCCAAACAGGTGTTTATTCTGATAGAATTTACCAGTTTGAGAATGGATGGAGGGTTTTGTTGATTAAACAGAAGAAATATGGTATCTTTGCTATGGCTGGCATGATCAATATTTATTAAACCTCTTGTTTGTACATAAAATATCCACTATTGCATAAACAGTGCCTGGGCTTTCCCCACACAGCACTAATAGAGTCAATGGTGAAGTTCCTGTCAGCCTCAGGAGGCCAAAGGGTTTCATGCTGTTCTGGCCTTTCCTGGTATTTGCTGCCTCACAATTCAGTGCATTGCAGAACCCTCTGTTGTTCAGAAGGCAGAAAACATGTTTTCCCTCTCTTTGCCCTGGCTGTTCCTTGTCAGAACAAGGGAGAAGTGCAGGAGGCTGAAGCAAAACAAGCAAGAGCAGGGCAGGATGGTATTTGTTCACTTTGGGGCTGAGTGAGCAGCAGTGAGGCGCTCACTGTTCTGTTACAGCTGTGGCAGTCTGTGTGAGAAAGAGAGATCCCCACTTCCCAGCAGGACCCTCAGGTGGCTCTCACTGCACTGGGAAGGGCTCTGCCCTGTGCAGGGGATGCCTATCCCAGAAACAGACCCAAACTGCTTCACTGGGAATGGTGACTGCTCCCAGGCTGGCCCAGCACCCCAAAATCCACCTCTCTGAGCACAGCTTTGGCACTGGATTCCCTGCTGCCAGAGCAGTAAGCCAACTGTGCCCTGTCTAGTTTTGGGTGTCCCATATCTTAGGCTGCCAAGGTCCCTGGAGAGCCTGTGCTGCAGGCAGGCAGGGAGGGTGCAGGGGCAGTGCTGGCTCCCTCGGCAAGGACACGGGAACTGGAGCTGTTTGTGTTCCCAGTGAACAGACACCTCCAGCCACCTGCTGCAGGGGCCTGACACTGACCAGGGTGGGACATTTCAGCCAGTGGAATGATAATATTTTTAACTGCCCCAACTTAATTGCATACAACTATCTGCCCTTCAAGGAGAAAATGCAAGGAAGGATGTTTTAACACTGAGGTCAACCTGTTCTAATTGCTCTTCCAGGCCTGGTTTGCAAAACTTCCCATTTGATCACTGCTGAAACTCAGACTGGCATTTATCTGAATGGAGGCTGCTTTTGCTGCCCTTCACTAACCTCTTTGTCACTAGCTATAGAAATTAATGCAGCCTTTCAGCTCATACATATATAAAAAGCAGATATTCAGCACCCTGTTGGATTACAGACCACTGCAGCATGTGTGTAACTGTGGGGGTCATATCCTACAGTACCATCAATCTTGTGATGATTTTTAAAACATAAAGCCATGTGGAACCAACTTCAAATCCCATCCTTGCTTTGCTTTGTTTGGGGTTGGTTTGGAATGAATGAAACCTTATCAGAAATTCCCCCCAAAGCCTGGCTCTGAGGCTGCTCTGATGGGACACGATGTCACATCAGAGGAGCTGGGGTGGGGAGCAGGCAGACCTGGCTCGGGTGCTCCAAGGACCTGCCATCCCTGCTGTGAGGCTTCCTCCTCCCCCAGCACTCATTTCCTGCCCCAAGGAGCAGAGCCTGTCCTCTCCCTCCTCTCCACAGCAGCAGGACGATGCGTGTTTATTTTGAAAAGCTGTCTGCAAAACTCCTTAGGGTTGTTCTCTATTGTAAGGGGGAAAACTGAAATTAAATGAAAAGTCTCCTCTCTAAAAAAACACCAAAGCAAGTGCCTTTGCTTTGTGTAGCAGAGTGCACTGGCTTCTATATCTGCAAAGGATAATGCTTACAGATTTTTCCAACATAAAGTGACTTATGGCTTAAATTTTTCCCCCAGGTCTTTAAGGCAAGGCCCACATTACAAGCTTATGATAATGAAATGCTTGTTAAAGAAAAAAAATTTGCCATTTCTGTATCATTAAAATACCATTGTAGGTGGATAATTAAATCAATGTGATCTTTTTCTTGTTTAGGTTATTTAACTTACTGAACTGGGAATTGCTCTGCCAGCAAAAATACTTTAGTAGGAAAGTTTGCCATTTTTACTGCATTGAGAAACCCTGTGTTAGAGACAGGATTATTATATTATGGCTCTTTTTTAGGTTTTTTGTGTCTTCAGAGCAGGGATTTAAGAGAATTTTGAATAGCAGTTATTTGCCAGACTGCCTTTAGCAGTCTGACTCCTGGGGACCAAAGCCCACTGCCTGTTAGCGTCACTTGGGACAAGGTGACTGCCTGTTTGTACTACCCAGCAGTGCCAGGCTTGGGCTTGAATTCACCAAAGAAGGGGCTTGAATTCACCAAAGAAGGGTGAATTCTGTTGGAGATGGGATATGCAGTTTTTCCTACAGAAATATCAGCATCAAAAGCATGGGAGGGAAAGAAGCATATCTTTCGTTTACATGTACTGTTTAAGTGAATTGCATAACTGAGGTATCAAAGCAACTTTTGAGTGGAGAATCTGAGTACTCTTTTGATTCTGATTCAGCAAACTGCTTAGGCATATGCTTATCTCTGCTATAGATCTGCCTGTTTGAAAAATAAAAGAGAGAACTGAAGTGTAGTAGCCAAATCTTCAATGCTGATTAAAGGCTTTTCTTCCCTCTATGGTTTTCTTCTGTCTGTGGCTTGTGAGGGGAAAAAAAAAACCAACAAACAAAGAGCAGCTTCTGGCAGTCCTGGCTGCCCTGAGTGCTGAACAGCCTTTTATCCAGGGTGAAGAGCAACAGATCCAGCTCACAGAAGGCAAGAGTTGTTCCCACATTCTCCAAGGCTTGCAGTGGTGTTTGTCCAGCAAGGTTTCTCAAGCTGCAGTCCTGCTCAAGGAGCCAGGGAATCTATTCCTGATATCAGGTGTCCCTTCCAAGTGCTGTTGTGTTCTACGTTCTTTGCATTGCTGAGTTAATAACAGATAACAGGAACAGGCTGCTAAATGAGTAAGTGGAGCAGGCTTCCAGCTTGGAATACAAGAGAAGAAATGCACAAGGTCATGGCTTGGAGCATGGGCAGAGTGACCACAGAACAGGGGGAGCAGAAAGCTCAAAAAGCACCTGTGCAAGTGCTGGAAAAGTTTACAGTCCTTATTCCCAATTGGCAGCAAACAGATGTGGTAATTAAGGCAAAGAACCTCACTGTCATGTACAGGGATTGAGTTCAGAAACACTGAGCTAGGAACAGGTGTGGTGGTTCAAGGGTAGGGTGCAGAGCTGCTGGGCTGCTGCTCTGGGAAGCAGGGCTGGGCTCATGGCTTTCCTGTCCTCTCTCTGCCTTAGTCCTTCCCCTGGAACTCCCAGCTGCTGTTCTCCTCACCAGCCCGAAACCCTGTACCCTGCCTACAGCAGAGATAGGAATTTTTAGTAAACCTGAGCTGTGGTAGTTGGTTCCAGCAGTTTTGCTTTGAGTTTTTGGTGGAAACCTGCACTCAAAGTGAGGCTCACGTGCTGCAAAAGAACCAGGCAGAAGTGTTTGCCCATACTTCTGAAAGTTAATGTTTCAGATTTGTTCAGCCCCAGAACACACTTTTTTCAGTTCTCAGGGTGCTGAAGTGTGAAGCTGTCTCTCAGCAGCAGCAGAGTCAGTGTGAATCTTTCTGCTTCTCACCCTGCTCCCTCTCAGGAGGTTTTATCTGAGGGACCAGTAGCTGGTCACTGGGTTGTTCTCCCAGCAAGGGCATCCCACCTTTGTCTGCTGAACGTGGCAGTGAGTCTGCAGCACAGACTGCTTGGTTGTCTGGGAATGCCTGGGCCAGCAGCTTTCTCCAGATGAGGGGACAGAAGAGACAGGACCTGCTTCTCAGCCTCTGGAGGGGTGGGAGAGGGGCAGGACAGAGTGAAGGTGAGCTCTCTGTGGGAAATCAAATCTGAGGGCCTGCTGAAGACCAGGGGAATTGCATGGTTGGGTGCTTTAGTGGCAAAAGGGTGGGAATCTGGAATTTCAGTCCCAAACTTCCCTCTGACTGAGAGAGCTGTGACCAGGAAAGGCAGACATCTGAGAAACACAGGAGCAGTCAAACATCTTTAGTGGGATGATGACGCAGAGGGGTAGCAGGGCCTGAGGCAGTCCTGCTGCTTGTCTGTACAGTCCTGCAGACCTTTTGGCCCTTTTGGTTGTGTTTATTGAATAAAGTGGTTGAGCCTTAGAGACTCTTGACCTGTTTCTCTTTGGCCTGGGCCTGTTGCTGGTTCCCAGGCAGTTACTGGCCCTGCTGTGTGGATAGAGCCTGGACTTTTATCAAGCCCAGATTTTGAGAGGGCAGTATATATGGAGATCAATCTTTATTTCACTGGCAGGTCACAGATGTAATTTTCTTTCTCTTCCCTTGTCCTGTAGCCCTAGTTGGATGCCTTGGCTGCATGCTGGAGGATCTCTCCCTGTCCTCTGAAAGATGAGGTTGTGGCTGTGCGCTTTACTCTATGACAAGTTCAGTATATTTTGGAAGTGCCTGGTTTGAAATTTGTGAGTAAGGAAAGAAGGGAACCAAGTGCATGTGGTAGGCTTCCAGACCTTCCTCTCTTTCCTGTCTTCCCAGCCCCAAGGGAGAGGTACTGCTGTTAGGACTCAGTGTGATATCTGAATTCATGAAATAGTTCTGTCCTGTAATGAGTTATGTGAAAATCCGGCTATTAATACAGCGGAATGTTGTGGAAGCCTGTCTGATTTGAGATCCAAATGTGTGGCATATTTCTATGTGTCATTGTGTGTATTCATCCCTAAAGCCACCCCCGCTCCAAATACACAAATGGAGCATCTAGAAGAAATGAGCTCTGTGACTTCTCAAGCTAAGGACAGACACTGCTCCATTTGTCCTCCTCCACTGAGCTCTCCACGCAGGAGCTGGAAGTCATTAACTGGCATGTTTCCACCTACTTTGCACTCTGATCTAAGCTTATTATGGCAGAATTTCCTCTTTGGATCTGTTCAGTGCTGGTTTCATCACTGCTCTGATGAAAGAATAACTGTTTGGTGGCTTAAACACTACCTCTTTGCTCCCACTATGCCCTTGTGACCTGCTCAGAAGATATGGGCTTAATAATGCAGGGTCATGGCTACTTATGATCCCACCTGCATGGTGGGAAGGAAGTCTGTGCCTGTTGAAATGGGAAGCTGTCTGGGATACAGGAAATCTGCCCTGGAACAGGCTGGAAGGCCCTGGCAGTATATCTGAGCCATATGTAACCTGGAGCATTATAAAGCATGTTTCTTGTCCCATGGGACAAAATGAGGAAATGAGCCCCATTCACATTTGCAATCAGTGAGATTTTGTCTGAGCAAATGGGGTAGGACTCAAGATATTGACTAACCTTCTGGCAAAAGAAGGGATTAGAATAAAAAAGAGTAATACTGCACCAACTTTGCCCGTAGTGAACTCAGTAGACAGGAACAAAAGCTTTTAAGAGTAGGAAGTCAAAAACAAGTCTGTGACTTGGTGGTCCTGGAGAGATTTAATTGAGGGATATCTAAACTGTTTATCTGTTCCCAGGGATAAGGAGAGTCACAAATAAACCTATGTGTGCTTTGATGGACAGTTAGTGACTCATGCCGTTCTGTCTGTTATCTCACCATGAGAAACAGTTATGGAACAAAGCCCTATCCAGCCTGAGTGTATAAATGTATTAAACAGCTTCCCCTTGAACTTGATATGCTGACCTGAAGTACTTTGTAAGGATACAGGTGAGAGCAATTGTTTCAAAAAGGAAAAAATACGGCATCATCCAGGCTGTTGCTATAATCACTGAGGGTAGGTGCTGTTTCCCCAAGAACTGTCATTTAATTTTACTGCAAGAATATTTGGATAAAGGATTTTATGGCACTTTAAGCTGCCTGATCCTCATGCACAATACAACCTCTGTTGAATTTTCTTCCTTCCTTCTTTCCCTTTCCTCTTTCCCCATTCACCTTCCCTACACTTTTGTTTATTGCACAGTGTGAGCTCAGTAGAAAACAGAGGTTTTTCTACCTTTGCCAGCATTAGGCTTTGTTCATTTACAGGGTCAAGACTGAGCCAGCTACAGTGAGGATGTGGCAGAAATATTTCCATGTTTGGTGTGGTGTATTTGTTGTGAATGTCATGCTTCTAGTCTCTGAATATACACATGGAAACCTCTTGGGTCAGGTCAGTAGGCAGCAGGGTGAATCGCTCCCTATGGATCTGTCCCTCACAGTTGGGCACCTACAGCAGGCATTACCTAAGGGGACTACAACAAAGCTAGAGAAGGACTTTTGACAAGGTCATGTAGTGCTTGGACAAGGGAGAATGGCTTTAAACTGGAAGAGGGTAGATTTAGGTTAGATATGAGGAATAAATTCTTCACTATGAAGGTGGTAATACACTGGAACAGGTTGCCCAGAGAAGGTGTGGATTCCATATCTCTGGAAGTGTTCAAGGCCAGGTTGGCTGGGGCTTTGAGTAACCTAGTCTAGTGGAAGCTGTCCCTGCCAATGGCAGGGAGTTGGAACTAGATGATCTTTAAGGTCCCTTCCAACCCAAACCATTCCATGATTCTATAATTCTATGTATTTGTAGGACTGCATAAGGATGGCTGTGTCAGTGCTGCCATTACAACTTCCTCCCAGCTGTGACCTAAAGGCTAAATGTTTTACCATCCAGGCTGCTGAAACTACTTCAGTTTGGCCAAGGGAGGGCTGTAAGGGAGGCTGAGCAGGTAGAGCAGGTAGAGCAGAGTTCTGGGTTTCTCAATCTTGCTTGAGCATCTCTGTTGAAGTATGAGAGTTGCTGGTGCTGAAAGCAAAATAACAAGAATTCGACCACAAGCTCTGGAGGGAGATGCCAGACAAGAGAGGATCCCAGAGACAGCTCCACTGACAACTCCATGCTGTGGCAGCAGAAGGCAGGACGTGCTGGGTGGCCAGCCCTGAGCAGGCAGAGCAGCCAGTGCAGGCAGCAGCACCAAGGCCCTGGTGACAAATCTCCAGTGTGACCAGCCTTGGGGGCAGGCATAGGTACCTGGCCTGGCAGGAGCAGCTCTCATCAGTACCGGTGCTAACTGGACATGCAGACATCTGAGTGCCACATGGCTTTTTGCTTTGGTTTCCTCCTGCTGAGCCGTGCAGGTTGGTACTGCACACCTCTTACCAAGTGTGCAAATGGGCAGCCCAAAGCCTGATCTCACGTCCAGAACCATGGGGCAGCTTAGTGCCCTTTGTTACCTTTAGCCTGGCAAAGCCTGGCCACAACATGGCATGTACTTTGTTCCCTGAGTCCCCTGGATCTGCTCAGGGCCCCTGGGAGCACAAGCTCCAAAGAGAAGCTCGGGCACAGGGCAAAGAGGGAGCTGCCCATGCTGGACTTGGCCAGCCCTGCTGGCAGCGTGGGCTCTGTGCTGTGTGAGCTTGTTCCACACATTGCCCTGACCTCTCCTCAGCTGTCCTGGCTCTGCTGTGCCTGCTGTGTACAGGTTGCAGGAGTGACTTCTGAGTAAGAGTGGATTTTTTGTTTGTTTGGTTTGGCTTTTTTCTTTCTCTCGGGGCAGCACTGTCAGGCCTGGGCTGGTGAGCAGGGCTGTAGCAACCTTTCTGCAGGAGGCTGGGTGTCTGCTGACACTGAGGGAAAAGCGGGGTTTGGTCTGGTTTGGCTTTTAATTAAAAGAAAAATCTTTTCCTTTTTGGATCAGTGTTCCTTGTGAGGATATTACCCAGCCTTTCCACAAAACACTTTCTGTACATGTCTCTTAACAACTTGTCTTGTTTGAGTGAGGCATCGTAATTATAAAACAGCTCTGGGCTGCTGGAGCAGGCTTGGCAAAGTCATGCAGCCCTCCTGAGATGGATCCCTGTGCAGGGCAATGCCTCTGTGAGAAAAGATCCTCTGGAGACGTGGTTGGAAGGGAGGTCTGGTGCTCTGCTTGGCTGGCACCCCAAGAGCAGGAACAAGGTCCTTTCAGGGCCTGCAAACAGCAGTGCAGAGGGTGTCGTGGGCTGGCCAGCACAGCCAGGGTGCACATTATGACAGGTGAAGGGCAGAGAATCGTGGGTGTGGAGAAGTGTGGGTGTAGAGAAACTTACTCAGTGGAGGGAAGAGGTTGGAAGGAGTGGATAGGGAAGAGCCAGAGGCACAGGTGTCAATCAGGATACTGGTGAGGTGGCTCCTGTCCACGTGCTACTCTGGCATCACCCATGATCTTCTTCTGAGTGCACCCGCTCTTGGTGGGATTGTTGGAGTGTGGAGGAGTCTCCCAGAGCTTCTCACCCTCTGACATCCTCAGGAATTTATCACAAGGTCCTGGAGCTCCATTAAATGACAGCCCTGCCATCTCCAGTGTCACAGTTCCCATCCAGCAGCAATGGGAACAAATTTATGTCCTGGATGAGGAACAGCAGTCCTGGCACTATCTGCCCCACTCTCACTGAAAATAATGCTCAGTAGAGACAAGGAAGAAATGAAAATTGCTGTTTCCCATCTGCTTCTTTAAATATAAGTGCCAACTTAATCCCAAAACTCAGGGAGGTGTGCTGAAAATATGTGAGTTCATGGTGAGGTCAGTCACAAAGCAGCAAAACCCAGTCTCTGCCACCACGGGACAGGGAAGGAGGTTAATGTTTCACAGTACACTTAGCTGAGCAGCATAGCTCTGTCAGTGTTTCACTTGGTAGAAATTATTTATTGACAAGAAGGGGTTCCACACTGTCCCAAGGAAAATTGTTTGTGAAACTGTATTTCCTTCGAGTTGTTAGCTGTTAGCACCTGAGTTGAAAACTGACCCAGGGATGCACACTCCTGTCAATCAGTTACATTTAGGAAAGGAAAGATTAAAAAATCTGAGGCAGAGCCAAGCACTTTAAAGGAAGAATTCTTTGCATTGATTCCTGTGGTAAAATGCCAAGACAAACCTCATGATTTCCTGGACCAAGGGCAGAGAAATGAAATGAAAAATATGAATAGGCCAAATACTGAGATCCTCATTACAGAAATGGGCCACTCAAGGGTACCTAAGATCTGGCATCTCATCAGGGAGAGAAAATAATTGAGAGAGCTCTGGTTGCAGCTCAGCCACTGCCTTGTGCTCGGCATCCTCAGCAACCTTCTTTTTCTTCATCTGCCAGCTTGCTGTTCTCATGCCAATTAAAAAAAAAAAAAAATAAAAAAAAAAAAAAAAAAAAAAAAAAAAAAAAAAAAAAAAAAAAAAGGGAGTCGAAACTACCTGCTCTATTTTTAATCCTATTTGTCTGTAGATAAACTGCATGTTAGATGATTAATAGATCTTTATCACTTCATAAAGTTTAGACTATAAAAAGCCTACCCCTCTCTTTTGACTGTTAAATAACTATGTAAGCCTTGCTGCTGTTGCTTGGAATCTAAATTAGACACAGCACTTCTGAGAGCATTTGTCAATATCTCAAGTGGACCACGTGGCCTTGGCAGAGCCAGAGGGGACTTTGTCCCCTTGTGTGGCCTTGGGGAAAGCTCAACTGCCCATTTTCAACTAGGAAGACCAAGCCATGGAGGCTTGGTTAGGGAAAAATTTGGCACAGATGTAGGCTGTGTTTGGCCATGCCAGGGCTGTACCTAGGCATTTAAATCTGGTGCTTGCACCTCTAACACATGCTAATTCAATTAGAATTTGCATATGATGAGGGTTTGGGGATTGTGGTGTCAGCAGGGCTCTTCACATTGACCCCTCTGTTCCCAGGGCAAGCACGAATTTGCCTTTGTTGTGTTTTATTTCCTTTTTAACTAAGAGCATAGGCTGGAATGGTGTGGCACTTGAGCAGGCATTAGACAAAGCCAGAAAAACCTTAACCTCAAATGTACTCACCAACAGGCTGTAGCTTCTTCTGAAACAAGACCATGGATTTGGATTAAACTGGAAACTTCTGTCACTGAAAGAAGAGCAAATCTGAGCCTGGGCTTCTGCACCTCCTCAAACATTTCACACTGATCTGGTAAACACCAAGTCCAGATGGAAACTGATGGTTGCCCATAAAGACAGTTGTAAAAGCTGTTGCAATCTGGTGTTTTATGGAAGCTATGAAATCTGTCAACTGGCCCAATCTGTACCTGAAAATGTTTGTCTTCCATGACACATTTGCCTTCAGTTAGCTATTTGGTGGTTGCAAAGAATTTTTAGCCTTTGTCCACAGTTTTTCTTCTGATTTAAGCAGACACATCAGCATAGGTGCATTGGGTGGTCAGTTCCAGCCTCACACATCTGTCCTCCCATGGGGCAGGAGCAGTGCTGGAGCTGGAGGGAGGGCTCTGCCAGGGATTAAAGCCAGTGTGGGTGGTCTCTTCCTGCAGCACTCCCAAAATCCAGGAAGGAAGAAGCAAATCCCTGCAAGCATTGTGTTAGTGTAATTACTAAGAGAAGAGGTTCCTGCAGACCCTTGTCATCTACTCTTTGCAAGCAGCCTAGATCAATGTTTTCCATTCTTCCAACATGTCCAGGGGCCTGATTCAGCTTTGTGTGAAAACCATTGGAGCAAGGCATGAGGACCAGTTTTAAATGTTACTTGGCTGGGATGCTGACAATGGATATGGAAAAGATCTTATGAGTGGTGTTTTCTGCAGTGTATTAATAACAAATCATTTTGTACAGGATACAGTAAATAAAACCTTCATAACAGTCAGCTAAAAATAATATCAATGTTAACTCAGATTGTTTGTAAACTTATTCAGGAAAGATTAGGCTAACAAAATGAAAGGAGAGAGGAACATCTTTGCTTGAACAGGAAAAAATAGAAAATTTCTGATGAAGAATTTACCTTGGTGCACTGAAAACTGATGTTACAGATTGAGTTTGGCATCTACTAATGTTGTACTTTGTGTACCTTGTCTTTTCATGCCAAGCACTAAACCAAATGCTTTTCTGTGGATTTGTTCTGTTACAAACTATCTGTTATTTAACCTCGTGGCCATTTCTGGAGTGATTCTTTCTGGTTAAATAGTTGCTTATTACCTTTTTAGAGTTACACAGCCAACAGCCAGGGCTGTCACAGTAACACACCTGCTAAGTGTTACAGTATTCAAAAGTACAGAATTCAAAAGAAAATCCTGACCTCCCAAACCCCAGCATGTAAGAGGTGTGTTTATATTGAATTGTTGGACAAAGTTGTGCAACCCCATATGCAACCAAGTGTAGTCAGGCTGCCTGTGCTGCCAGGGATGCCACCCACGTGTGTCTGGGTTATGCCTGCATCAGCTGTTTCCTCCAGCCCTCCATCTCCAGCTGAGCCTGCTGTTGCTGGGTGTTGCTGCTCTGCCTCCAGCAGCTCCCCCAAGCTCCCTGGGGCTGGGGCTCTGCTCCTCACAACACCCCCAGACATTCCTGCTGCTCCTCAGGTCCCCTCACCTTCCCACCCAGGGCCCCGATGGGCGCAGGCAGTGCTGCAAGCCTGGAGGTAATTCAGCCCCCAAAAAGAAAGGGAGCTCACTTATAAATGTGTCTTTAGATAACTGGCAAAGTACAGCAGCAATTCAGCAATTCCCTGTGAGGGACTGCCAGGCAGGACTCCTGCAGGCAGCTCTTTGGAGGAAATGTAGAGGCTTGCTGGAAATACACGGAAATCCAAGGAACGCCAGGTGCAGACCTAGAGCACTGGTTGCTGGATCAATTTGTTCATTAGGCAATGGCTGCTTCTGAGACTTTGAAACAGAATTTGACTTGCTGTAGTAAAAGCAGGATAATTTCTAGACTTCTTCAGTCTGGGACCAGTTTACCCACTTTTATTCATGAGGTAACGAAAACAAACCTTCCCACTCTGCAGCTCCTAATGCTCTTTCTGTATTGGTGGCCTATTTTTCTGCTTGAGGACAGGGAGGGACCATTGAGTCACACAAAATCTCGTGCCCTCCTCCTCCTCCTCTCATTTAAATATTAATATGATGAATTATTACTAGAGTAACAGCTGTGCACTACTCATATCACAGCAACATAACCTTCCCCTCCTCAGCGGAGCACAGCTATTCCTGACTCGTGTTTTCTGGTTGACCTTCTCACTTCTTCTGGATGACTTTTTAAAAATTACTTTGTTAGTTCTGGTGTGGTATCATTAGGATAATTGCTTGTTCTGTTCTTTCTGCTTAAATATTAATGATACTGAGGAATTCAAAAGATAGCTGCAGTAATGGTAAGTTAAATGTCTGTGTGTATTCTCCCATGAGATCTGTTTGTCTGGAGAGAAAGAAGTATAAAGATGAATCTTTCTAACTAACACTTAGAAAATCTCTCTTTGAGAATTGCCAAAATAATAATATATTGTCTTTTATAGAAATAAAATAATTTCATATTAATCAGCTAGTGTCTCTAGATAATTTGTAGGAATAGCTAACATTGTCCCTAGAAGTACTAATGTTGTCCCTAGAAGCCCTAATGCATCTTCTCTGTAGATGAAGTATTTTAAGAAAGACTGCTAATAAAAGCATGAGACAACTCTGTATAGACTGCTGAAAATAAATGTTTGGCACTGAATAAAGAAGGGGAGGGAAAGATAAAACACCACCAATTAGCTCAATACAATTGGAAATAGCAAGGTAAAGCATTCCTGGGCAGATTTGGAAATGTTAGTAGGTCTTAAGTTTTGTGGGTAAAGGTCCCCTCTGCTGAGCACCTTTTGCATGGTTCTTCTGTTTGTGCATGTGTGTGTGTGGTTTACAGACCCACAGGTTCTCTCCTCCTTGAAAATGTCACTCCTTGGAGTACTCTGATGTTGCAGAAGGGTTTGTTGGTTTCTGTACCACTGTTGTGGAGAATGTAACGCCAGCAGGATTGTAGAAATCAGGTTTACTGGGTTGGCTTGTATTTAGCATGGGATGAAACTTTTTCCTCTTGTTGGTTAGGGAGAAAAAAATCTGAAATGCTCTTACAAAGACTTAAAAATTAAATGTCCATTTTTTCACTTGAAAGTTTTCATTCTAAAATTTGTTTTATTAAATCATTGTTCTTAAAGACAAACAGAATACTTTCAATTTTAATAAAATGTTGTTTTATTGCTTTATTGGGGAGGGAGTGTGTTAAGAGCTCATAAATATAATAGAAAACCTAAATATCAAGCCAAATTTATTAATGATGCTTTTCTTCTCCCACCCATGACGAAATCAGTAGAAACTTTTTTTTTTTCCCAATCAGCCTTACCAGTGACAAGAGAAAGGGAGGCAGGGGGGCTCTGCTGCCAGAGAACTCTTCCCATTCAAAACCAATGTCTAAGCCTGTGCCTGTCCAGGGGCTAGGGAGAAGAAAAAAATGAAAAGAGGGTACTGCAAACTGTGTTTCTAAGTCACTGAGTGCTCTGATACAATGCTAAAAGTAGTGCTGTAACTTCTGAATTCTTATTCTACTGTTTTTTTTCTGAACAAGTACCTAGTATGAACAAAGAGCCTCATCCTGACTGTGTGCAATTCCTGCTGCAGTCAACAAAAGTAAAACCATGGATTGAGACATGTTCAGTACCACCTATATACATCTCAGTCCATGGTTTTACACGTTGCTGGTTTTTTCCCTTTGTGTTCTGTACCTCCTAAAGTTTGTTAAAGCTAGAAAAGCTTTTGTTCACTCAGCTTACCATCCCCATCAGGGATGTCTTAATTCTCATGCATGTTACTGTACTGCAAATTATTTGGCAAATATGCTGCTTTTATAAAAAGCCTTGACAAACTTGTAGCATATGCCCCAGATAAAATCTCCTTTCAAACAGTCCCTTCAGATGATTATCTGCAGTGATTGCAAATGAACTTTGTAGCAAGCTCATAACAACTGTCCTCGTGGACGGAAGAGAAACCTGCTGTCAGAACTACAAATAATTTACGTAACCCAATTTAAAGCTCTAACAAAATGTTCCCTGTTAAGAGGATTGTTATACTTAACGTGTGAGATGAAAATGCTTTCTGAAGGTCAGGAATGCACAGAAGATAGATTAGATCTCTTGAAAAGAGAAAAAATAGGTTTTTACCAGAAGTTTTTCCTCTGTCAGACTTTCAACTTGGCATTCTCAGAAACTTACATAAGTGCAGCTTTATTCCTGCAAATGCTGTGTTTGCTCTGCAGAGGGAGAGGAGCCTCAGAGCTTCAAGAAAAATACAACTGAAGGTAGACCGGGGACTCGGGTTACTTTCTGTATATTTCAGATAGACTCTCAGGTACATTTCACCAGCAGCAGCATACACAAAAGCTAGATTTAGAGATCACAAGGATGCGTTTGGGGAAGTATTTCCTGGGTTCTGCCTGCCACAGCAGCCAGGGGGATGCCGGAGGGCTCCGGGCAGCCCGTGCTGCTGCCGCAGGTGAGCCAGTCCCGCCTGCAGCAGTGACTGTCCCGCAGGTGACAGCGGGGGGCAGCGGGTGGCCTCAGCGATGTGCTGCAGCATTAACCCTGCAGCAGCACTGCCGGGATGAGCTGGCTCTCCTCGAGGTCTGCTGCTCGCCCCTGCCTGCTGCTGAGTGCCCCAGGCTGGGACAGACTCTGCTGAGGCTGGGCTGGGGGCTCCCAGAAGTACATCCGACCCAGGCAAGGCACCCGGGCAAGGAGTCCTGCTCTCCTGGTGTTCGGTGACCTGGTTGCCTCTGCTCAGTCGGGAGTTAATGGAAAACTGTCAAACAGCTGAAGGCGACACACTGGAAAATAGCTTTACAAGGTCTAGGTTTTCTTAATAGGATTTAGGGGGTGCGGCACGACTTGGAATGCTTTTCACATAGGATACAATGGCAAGAAAATTAAAAAACAGCCTCTGTAACCATCAGAAAGCTGGGCTAATGTTGACATTCTCCTCCTCCCCTGCATACAGTCACATGTAGTTTCTGTACATCTCTCCAATCAGCCAAAACCTGAGATTGCAGGGAAGCTGATGATGGAGATTATTTAAGCACTTATTTCCTCAACTCCTTCATCGTTGCATTCCCCTAATGGTTGGGTCTGTCCCTGTTACTCTGTGTCCCCTGCCTGTCCTGCTGGCTGTCCCACAGCCCTGCAGCTGCAGCGAGCAGTGTGGGGTCTGCACCGGGGCACCGGGCGAGCAGCAGGCTTTGGGTGGTAAGAGAGGCTGCGTGGCCATGCATTGGAGCAAAAGAATAGGGAAAATCTTGGTCCTGGAGAGTGGGATATTTTCTCTCTTTCGTCCTGCTTTGCTCTGCTGAGGGCCTTTTCCCAAAATCGGTTTGTGAAGGGGAAGAGAAGGTTGAAAAGGTCCTCACAGCAGCGGGTGCCCCTCGCTCACTGGCAGCCTGTGCTGTCCCCCACCCATGGGGAGGGCACTGACGGGGACATTTCTCCCTCAGAGACTCTTTGGGCCGCTTCTTTTCCTCCTTAATGCCTTCCTGTGCAGCAAGACTCTTTCACCACCACCTTCCTCGACAGCTAGAGGCTTTCCCTCCCGGGAATATGAGAAGGCAGGCGGTGCTGGCTCGGTGTGGGTCCCCTGGTGCTGCGGACCCCGTGGATGTGCGCGCTGGGCGCACGGCAGAGCCCGGGCCGGGCGGTGCTGGGCAGCGCTGCCACTGCACCTCCGCACCCGCAGCCCCTCGCTGCCTCGGGCTGGGCTCTTTTGATAGACCGTGGCTTTGCTGATGGTTAATTCTTCAGATGGAAACATTGTTTTGTGCCAGGTAGATTTCCAAATCTGAACTTTGCTGGAATGTTTCGTTTATTTTACAAGAACTGGGGCAGAGGAGACCACTGATTTTGCCCTATTTAAAAATAAGCAAACAAACAAACAAACAAACCAACCTTTTAAAAGATTCTTGCCTGTTTCAGAAGAGGAGGGCACTCTTGAAATCCAGAATCAAAAATGCATATTTTCTCTTTGTTGGTGCTCATGAACTGGAGACCTCAGGTTTTGCAGACTGAGAGATCTGTTAGCAGATTAATTTCCATGCTGTGAGTCCTGGGTGTGCTCTAGCCCACACAACTCCTGAACAGAAATTCTCCTGTGACTGCATCCACAGGCTTCTACAGGCTATGTTGGAATTTAATTTAAGTGGACTGTTCTCCCATGTATTGCTTTTAGCTGCTCCAGCAGCTCCAACAGCTACCTGATTCATGTGGAAGAAACAAGGACCAAATAGGTAGAGAACTTTTCAGAAATAGGTTGGGAGAGAAAGCTTGTAAAAATGAGATTTTAATTGGACAGGAGAAAAGCAAATAGAAACCAGGAAATGGGAAGAGACTTGGAGAAACTAGATGGGCTCTGAGAGGGAGTGGAGAGACTGGCACAGAGGGTGTGCAAACTCGGGATGTGAAAGCTCAGCTACTCAGAGGCTTCTGCTGCTGGGCATGGACAAAGAACTGCCTGGACAAAGCCTAGAATAACTTGTAAATTCAGAATTCAGAGCTTTGGGAATCTGTACTTGGTGCCAGGACCAAGGACTTTGAAAAGTGACTTGAAAAGTTGAACTGTGGAATAACGTACAAAACCCTTGCAAATTTTAGTTCCAGTAATCTTAAATCTGCTATTAAGGGCTACATTGACCTTGTTCTTTTGTGACTCAGTTCAGAACAGTGGGAATGATAATATTCTGACATCTTTCAGATTGCAGAAATTAACTGAATGGCTATTTGCAGAGCCCTTAAATTCTGGCAGTTCTGTCCTCAGTCTGGGGCAATATGTGATGAACAGCACATGGGGCAGTACACTGATTTTGGTTTTTGTTGGTATCCAGTTGCTGGCAATCAGGTGAACACTGTGTTGTGCAATGAATGAAGGAGAGCACTGAGCACTTGTGAGGAGAAAAGGCAATATCTGCTCCTGCAGCAAAGCTGTATCAGAGCAGATAAAACTCGTCCTGATTACTGTGATTTTCATGCCACATGTAGCTCCCTTCCAAGGTCAGAGAAGTTTACTAGCTGTCATGAAGGCCCATATTCCCAAGTTCTCTTGATATCTGAAACATTTCAGCAATCAGAAAGACAAATCTACTTGTTCCTCTGTGTGAAAAGGTTCAAAAGTTTCCATTACTGCCCTGCTGCTTCCCCTGATTTCAGCAGTGCCTGCAGGTTCTTTGTTGATGTTTCTTAGTTGCCAGCAGCCTGCTCAAGCCCTGCCTCTGACTCCCTGCTGCCTGGCAATGATTACACTGCTATTGTTTACTAATAAACGTCTTTGGAACTGGGATGATAAACACAGGGTACAGGGCAGTACTTTGATCGCAAATTGTCCATGTCATCCTTGACGCAATTTTACTACAAGAAAATGAGTTGCCTTAATTATTGAAACAGGGATATTATCACAAACCATAGCAGTCTCACTTTACTTTGAGGAGGCATCTAGATGGTCCATGCAGTTATGGAAATACCAGCTTGGGAAGTCTGTCAGGAGAAACCTTGGGTAGTCTGTCATCTCAAAACCTTTGTTGGATTGAGGGGAAAATCACCACCTTGGTTTTGATGAATATTGTGCTGTTTTGTGAAGTCTTGGTAAAGCATCTCTGACAGACAGGCTTGGAAGTGTTAAGTCTTCCTTGGAGCTGCCCTTGGAGCAGGATGACTTGGACAGTGGAAATAAGATTCCTAGTCCAGCTCTAGCAGTATGGTTTAACTCTGAAGGCAAGGGCTGAGTTTTTTGTCTGTCCTTAATTTCTGGGATACACCTTTTCCAACACAGAAATCAAGGATAGGCAGGCTGTCCTGGAGAAGTTAACAGCAAGGAAAAGGGGACAGGTTTGTAAGCTGCAGACTTACCCCTCTGGGCCACCATTTCAAGACATAGGAAGAGTTTGCTCAATTTTGTCTGGGGCTAAGCTGGTTCTTGATTGCTTTGGGTGTTGTAAGAACAGCCACAGTGCAGCCTGGCCTTGTCACTCCTCCCTTTCAGACGAGTGAAAGGGTTTGTGCACCTAACCCCTGTGGTCATGGATGTAGGGGGCACAAGAAGGTGTGTGCACCTAACCCCTGTGATCATGGATGCAGGGGGCACAAGAAGGTGTGTGCACCTAACCCCTGTGATCATGGATGCAGGGAGCACAAGAAGATCTGTGCACCTAACCCCTGTGATCATGGATGCAGGGGGCACAAGAAGGTGTGTGCACCTAACCCCTGTGATCATGGATGCAGGGAGCACAATTTGTGCACCTAACCCCTGTGATCATGGATGCAGGGAGCACAAGAAGGTGTGTGCACCTAACCCCTGTAATCATGGATGTAGGGGGCACAAGAAGTGTGCACCTAACCCCTGTGATCATGGATGCAGGGAGCACAAGGTGTGTGCACCTAACCCCTGTGATCATGGATGCAGGGGGCACAAGAAGGTGTGTGCACCTAACCCCTGTGATCATGGATGCAGGGGGGAACAAGAAGGTCTGTGAAGGGCACAGCTGGTTTGTGAGCTGTGAGCTGGGGACACAAACCATGCAGCAGCTCTTGTTGTCACCCAGGGCAGTGCTGGAATAGGTCACAGAGCACACATGAACACTATTATCATGTTGGAGTCTGCTGAATTGCAGCAATCATGAGAAGTACTGCAATCAGAGCTGGTTCAAAGGTTGGAACTCATCTTCTTTGAGTCATCTTGATTGCTTTTATTTTGGGAGTGTCCTGATTAAACAATAAGAAGAAATATGATATAATGGTTAGCAACTTTTTGTGTTTACTAAAATAAGCTTATCAGGAATAGGTTTTATTTTAATTGAGGCTTAAATAGTTCTCTGGTGTTCCATAAAACACAAAGAATGAGGGAGGAATATAATTTTCTTTTCAAGAATTATAACTTTAGAGGCATGAGGTATCTCTTAAGTTTTCATTTAACAGTTATTGACTGTTTAAATTTGCAGTTAAAACAGTTAAAATATATGCTGGAGATATGAGAATGCTGATGCACTTACAAGCAGATTTCTGTACCTCTTTGCCTTTTTTAATTCCAGCTCACTTGCAGGGTAAGTTGCTATTTATATAATAAAAGAACCTCTAGGTGTAACCTTTCAATGAAATGTTTACCTCTATGAGATAACTTTCTGGGTTCAGGACTGCTTCTCAGGGCTTCCTCAGCACTGGGGTGTCCAATGGAGGTATTTCTGAGAAGAATTAAGGTCATGAAGGTCAGTTGCACCAACTGGCACTGGAGCTCCCACTGAGCTCTGCAAAGGCTGACAGCTTTGCCCACCTTCTTTCCTACTCTCCTGCACACACTGTATGTGTATGTTAACAAGTAGAGTTGTTTTTCTGTCCTGCAGTATGTACATGGACAGATGTATTTCATTTGTCTAGCCCTTAACTGAAAAAGTTTGGGATGACCCAGTTTCAGCACTACTGCAGCTCTAAGAGAGGTAATAAATCTTACATTTCCAAAATAACAAAGATTCAGTCAGATTTTATGTCTTTACTGTCTTTACTGGGAAGAAAAAAAAAAAAAAAAA
>WEIU01004720.1:237108-266729 GCA_013389925.1 Aegithalos caudatus
GCCCGGGCGGCCGGAGCAGCGGCGCGGGCGGGCGAGGCTGCCGAGCCCGGGGGTGGCGGGAGGAAGGATGTCCTTTGCCGGCCTCCAGCGCCTGCGGAAGTTTTGCTGCTGCATTCAGCGCAGTTCTGCGAGACGGCTGATAGGGCACAGGTACCGCTCGCTGCTGCTGGCGGGCGCCCGCAGGATCCGGGAGCCTTTTGTGGGAAAAGTGACTTAATGCTCTTAATGAGTAGCTTGGAACGCCGGACGGAAATGGCTTGAAAAGAGACTGCCCGAGTTTGGGCATTTGGGAAACAGGTACCCTTGCCTAAGCAGGTAGGATGCTATCGCTTGGAGTCTGTAGGATGTGTCTCTTTTTCTGGGTAATTCAGTGCCGTTTGGGATCAGCCTGACAATGGCTGTTAATGGTGTTGTGGAAAAAGAAACGGCGGTCGGCGTGTTGTCGTATGGCCAGTGCTGTTGCTAGCGAGCTTTTTATATAGATATGTGTGTGCATATATAAAAATAACGTCGTCGCAGCGTTATGTGTTTATAAACCAGTTACAAATTCTGGAAAGCGGTGGCTTAAAATAGAGATGCATTTTGGTTTGGCAATTGCGTTCAGAAAATGTGTGTTCTAAAGATAAAATGGGAACTTTCATTTCAGCCCTTTGCTCAAGCTCAGTCCTTGCTTGTGTGGTTGTTATCTCGAATTCACTCTTGACTGGTTACCTGTTCAGTGGAACAGCAGATGGTAGCAGGTCTGCAGAGGTGCAGAAGGCTGTGTTTAGCTGATGGTGGGCTTCTTTCTGGGGAGTTTTCATTATTATTATCTTAAGGAAGAGCCAAACCATTTTTAAACACGATACAAAAAGTACATTGGGTTCTTGTGTGTTTTTACAGATCCTTCAGAAGATTTATAAACTAATAGTAACATTTGCTTACTGCCAGCACCGAGTTCCCTAAACAGTGTGGGGAGCAAGTAGGAGGCTTTAGAAAGCAGCAGTTTCGTGAGTTGGACGATGACTCACTCTGCCTACTGACTGCAACGTGGCTGATCTAAAAAAAAGTTCTGTGCCCCGTATTTTTTTAGTCAAAGGGATAGTACTTAGCAGGTTGTATAATATGTCATTAGTCATTCTCGGTCTTTCTCCTGTGAGTAATAATTTGATCATTATATGGTCAGCATAATCAAATTAACTGGTATCTTTCAGTCTTATTTGTATTTCTGATAAAGTAAACATCTCATACCTGACTGTTTCGGTGTACATCCTGTTTCCTGAAAACTGATAAATCCACGTGCAGGAGTTGAGCATGATTTGAAGGAGCTGCTGCTGCCTGAAGCCAGTCAAGTGTGATGATCATCATTAGGGATGATTTTAAAGCCTTTCTTTGGGTCACTTCTGTTACCCTCTCCCAAGAACTCACCCGTTTTAAAACCATAGTAGTAAACTGCTTAAGAAACAGGTATCTTTGTGTTTCCCTCTTTAAACTGTGTGTGAAGAATGAGTAAAAGTATCACTTAAAAAAACCTGGTAGTCGTGGCAAGGTGACAGCCTAGATGAAAATGTCAGTGCATGCATCAATAGCTTGTTCAGCACAAATTGGGATGATAAACACCCCCTTTTTTATACTGTAGTCCATTATATGTTTCAAATAGCTAGAACATGGGATTAAGTAATTTGTCCACAGATAGGAAGTTTGGAGCAGGATCAGGTCAAATGAAGGCTGCGCCGGGTTGGTTGCTTATGTTGTCAGCATTTGTTTTCTTAGCTAAGTCAGTCTGATCGTGGAGGTCATGGCACGCTCTCTGAAAACATCATAATTAGTGGACACCTAGTGAAAGGATAAGTGTAAACTGATGATTAAAAATGCATAATTTCAGAGATACAGAATGAAAATTTTAGGGCTCCTATTTCAGGAAGCAAGTGGCCACAGCTCCCTTTCTCCCTGAAGCAGTCCTTTTGTTGCTGTATTCACTCACAGCAGTAGGGGGTAAGATCTGAGTTATGGCAAGGAGATGGTAGATCTTAATCTTTGCTGCTGGTGGGCATAATTTTGAATCTGCTCCTGGGCTGTTTAATGGAGCTAGCTAAAAGAGAGGTTCCAGATGTGTCACGCAGCTGGTGCAAACAGTTTCAGTATTGCTGCATGTTGAAGACATCAGCAGTGTGAAACAATAAGCTTAATTGTGAGGCAGAATACAAGTGGTTGTAGATGGTCCCAAGGATGTAAAATACAGCTTACTGCAGAGTAATTGAATAGAGGCCTTGGACCTCGAGTTAATGGGAAATTTGAAGCATTGGTACAAAAATTAATTTCTGTAACAACAGGGTGGGGGAGTGTTGGAATGGAAGGTGAGTAAGGCAATGTAAAATGCTGTACACGCAGCAGCTCGGGATGAGTGAACCTGAAAGTAGTATATGTGAGTGAGAAAATACTTTCAAGGTTAAAAATGAAGGGGCTAGAAATCTGGCTTTTATAATTATGTATAGAGTTGGATAGTCACTCATGCTGTCCTCTTTAGGATCAATTTTACTTTTGTTCTTTAAATAAATTCATGGGTGTTTTAAAAGGGGTTCTCACTCTAATGTCTTATTATTAGTAAAAATTCAAGATAGTTTGGGGTAAAGTAGTAGTGTTACCTCATTGTGTTTGTACTGAGGCTATAAGAACCCTTGTAAAGCACTGTTTAAAGTTAGGACTCTTGCCAATGCACAAAGAAAGGAATCTTAAGTTCCATGTGCTGAGTAGAGAAGGCTCTGAAGATCACCCTTGTGGCAGGGGATACCACATCAGCAGAGGGTAGCTCAATGCTTTTCAGTTCAGAAATACGACATTTGCTGATCTTTATTTTAAAAGAAAAACTGAGCAGAGGATAGCATGTGTTTCCTTTTTCCCTGTGTTTGTCATGAGGAAGGTGGTGTGTGGCAGGAGGGAACGAGCGAGCATTGGGGCTGTGTTTGATGACAATCAGGCTTGAGCCAAAGGAAGGGTAATATTTAAATGTGTTGAAACAGTCTTGTTTCTCATTGCCAGTGTGCCTTTCTTTCCTTTTTTTTTCTTTTTTTTCCATACAATTCTAATTACTTTAGTGAATTGAGGCCATTATTTAAAATATGTTAATAACGTGTCAGCTGCTCTTGCTGTTCTGTTAGGAGTGAGGAGACTTGTTTTGCTTGCTCTCAGTTGCCCCACTGAAAGGCTAGCACTGTTTTAAAGGAAAACATTCATATCATTAATTCTGGAGTGTTGGGATAGTGTGGAGACCTTTACATTTAGCTGAGGAAAGAGCTGAAATGTGTTAATCTAAGATTGAAAAGGAAGCATTTAGTGGTTTGATGTGACCTATACATGTTGGGGAAGAACATTCAAGTGACTTGTAGTGGAATTGCCCAAAGCTTACCACACTGTGTAGCACACATCTCTGACTCTTCCCTTTGTGGCATTTTTGAGCTTTTAAAAGAAGTGAGGATGTTGTACAAAAATGCACCATGTGGTCTTTATGACTGCATTCTGCTGTTGCTGACGGGAACTTATTGAGAAAATTGCCAGTTTGGCTTTTCATAAATAGTAGGTGAATTCATTACTCTATTAAAAAATAAATGATGTCTGAAAGAGCCCATATGTTAGGGGAAATTATTGTAGAACATACCAGTTACTCTGTAAAATGTATTTGCTGCTAGTTTTTCTTTGTAATCTAGGTTGGATAAGTCTAGAGATAATTGATAAAGTAGTAATATTTGTGTGATAAGTAGGAATTACCCCTATGATTCCTGTAACACTGAGCCTATAGAGGCAAAGTTATTATTTGAGATGTTGGTAAATTTTATCCAAAATCACAAGGATTAAAGCTTCATAAGTGGCATTGGATGTGTGCTGGATATTCAGTAAATATTGGGAGTGTACAAGCCTTACCCTTTTCATGTGATCAGTACCTAGTTACCTCTTATTATGGTGAAATAGTTAAACCTGATTTTGTTGTCAAATAAAAGTTTAGTGAAAATAATTACTCCAAAATTTGCTGACAGATGCTATGGATCCTGTTGCTTCTGGCTTGTATCTTAACAGCTCTATTGGAGAATTACCAAGTTTGCTCTGTTAGTCTCTTTATTAAGACTCAGGAGGATTTTTTGTTATGTGCCATAAATTCAATGGATTACATCAAAAATGTTCACGATATGTTTTAGAAATGGTGGTCATTATTGCTTTCTTCCATAAGTGTGATAAGTACATATAATTTCTAATTAGTTTAGCTTTTTTGATGGTTTATTATTTTTGTAACTGGACAGTAAATAAGTTGTATATTTAGGATAATTCAATCATTTGAGGGAGAAGGAAGACTTTTGTATGTGCTGGGGTACTGATGTATTTTTCTCTGCTTTTCAGGTTGCCACGGAGTAAAATGGATGGTAGCTTTGACTGTGATTGTGGTGAGCTGGAGCCACCTGATCATTAACAGAAGGCATCTTTTGTAAATCAAGAGCTGCCAGTTTCCCATTTAACTAGACTGTAAACAAAGAAGAGAAAAAGGAGGAAGAAGGAAAAAAAAATAGTGCTTACCAGCACCATAGAATGACGCTGCTCAGGACCAGTCCAACACTGAATGTATCTGCACTGTGAGGAGGAGGATGTTAATAGAAGCCTATTATGTGCATATTTATTCACATTTTTGTTAAATGTTAACCAGATTAGCACAGTAGAGCTGAGTGCATAGTATGTCATTTCATTCCGTTTGAGTTTCTTGTGAGTATTTTCTTTAATGTCTGCAGAAATGCTGCACCTTTCTTGAACTATGAATGCTGCAATCTCTCTATCTTATGCTCGGTTTGAGTTCTAGAGCTTACGGGCTCTAAATTCAAGGGGACACAACAGGCCTGGCTGGCTCATAATGAAATGAGAGTGTCAAGAAACCATCTTGCAGTCAAAGCCAAGTGTTTCTTCTCCCTTTCTCTAAGACCTTTCCTTCAGATACCAGTGGAAGTGTCTCCGTGTGTTTACAGAAGCTTAGTAGTTTGAGGAAAAACGTAAAGAATTTTAAAATGGCAGAAAAATTTGAAAGTCTCATGAACATTCATGGTTTTGATCTGGGCTCTCGGTATATGGACTTAAAACCACTGGGCTGTGGTGGAAACGGCTTAGTTTTTTCTGCTGTCGATAATGACTGTGACAAAAGAGTGGCTGTCAAGAAAATTGTCCTTACAGATCCCCAGAGTGTTAAACATGCTCTACGTGAGATCAAAATTATTAGAAGACTTGACCACGATAACATTGTCAAAGTATTTGAAATTCTTGGTCCCAGTGGAAGCCAGTTAACAGATGATGTGGGCTCCCTGACAGAATTGAACTGTGTTTATATTGTCCAGGAATACATGGAGACAGATCTGGCTAATTTGCTAGAGCAAGGCCCTTTACTGGAAGATCATGCCAGACTTTTCATGTACCAGCTGCTACGTGGGCTCAAGTATATTCACTCTGCAAATGTTCTGCATAGAGATCTCAAACCAGCTAATCTTTTCATTAATACTGAAGACTTGGTGCTGAAGATTGGTGACTTTGGACTTGCACGAATCATGGATCCTCATTATTCCCACAAGGTATGCAGAGAGTAGGAATATCTAAGTGACACATTGACAACTGTGCCTTCCTAAAATAGCATCTTTATCCCTTTTGCACAGGTAGAAAGGCTGTGGAAGGCCTCCTTAGCATGGTTTGTCTCAGATAGGGCTACTGAAAGCATAAAACATTTTTAGTTTTACTGAATGGGTTCAGAAAAGCAAAGGTTTTAACAGTGAAACACAACCTGAGATTAGGAGCAACATTTAGTTATATTTAATTATAAAAGCCTTAGATAAGATTATAAGTAGTGCATTCATAGTACAAGTGTGGTACTGTCCTCCTGGTCTAGATGTTTCACAAGAGAGTTCAGTATCATCTCTGCATTTATTTGGCATCTGGGATTGAGAAAGTTTTGCTCCAGTACCTCATTTGACTGATAAATAGTGTCATATTTCTATGTGGTTGCTGTTCACTCACAAAGATATTGGTATAGGTAGAAAGAAGACTTAGTAGAATGCAAACAATATAATCCCTGGGACTTGGAGACTAAAAAAATCTTGTTAGTAGTGCATTAGAAAACAAATTAAAAAAGCATAAATCTTAAAAACCTAATTAATTTTTTAATTGGTTTCATTAGGGCCATCTTTCTGAAGGATTGGTTACTAAATGGTACAGATCGCCCCGGCTTTTGCTTTCTCCTAACAACTACACTAAAGCCATTGACATGTGGGCTGCAGGTTGCATCTTTGCTGAAATGCTGACTGGGAAAACCCTCTTTGCAGGTGGGTAGAATAAAATCAGTGTGTGTATTTATCAAAGGAGTGGTACTGCTTAATTATCTTTCTCAGGAAATATTGGTTCTCGTGGCTAACATCAGTAGTCATTGACTATCAGGATATGCTGTATTATTATGCACTTTTATGAACTATAAATTAATGTATCTGTAAAGCAGGAGACGTTTCAATTTCATTACTTGTATTGGTGTGTATTTACATAAATATCATAATTTAATGTAGGAGTCATACATGGTAAATCTGTCTGTAATTTTATTAAGCTAAATGTATTGGTTACCTGAGAAGTACCCTGATAAGTGTGTGAATTGGTGTATTCAGGGAGTATTTGAAGATTATGAATACCCTGAGTATCATATGCATAAAGATTTTTTTTAAGGTAGTCATCCTAATAGCTTCTTGCTTCTCTGTATTTTAAATTATGAAGCCCCAGGGGCATAGATTTAGAGGTGTAAAATTGAGTGCAATGCAGCAAGGAAATGTGCAGCCTTCAATTTTTTCAGGTAAGATAGGAAGCAGTGCACTGGTGTCATTGGGTGCCATCTATATTAGAGCTTTGGTTAGGATCAGGAGCAAGTTTTTTGGAGCCAGTCTCTTGATGGCCATCCTGTACTATGTTGCTGACCTAGCTCAGAGCACAGACTGGAGCATTTTAGATAAAGTGAAACTATCATTGGCACTACAGGAGATCAACCCCTGCTGACGAGTGCTCAGTCCATGGGAGCAGATGAGTAAACTGCTGAAATACCTCTGAAATACTTATTTTTGTGCTCCTGTGGGCCTGAATTATAGGAGTAATACAGATAAAACCTCTGAGAGCTAAGCTTGCATTTCAAAGGTCACATTCCTGTAGACACATGTGGACTGAAAGCACACCTCTGCTGTCATTCTTAGCTTTGCAGGAAAAGGCAATGGAATTGAGACCCTCTTCCCATTAAGTAGTTGATGGAGAATTGTCACCTGAGAGCATTATTTGTTATAAATCAGTGATTAATACGAGCAGAGGCTTCTCTTAACATGCAGTGAGTTTTTTACTCTTTCAGTTACTGACTACTGGAGTAATGTCCCCAGAGTATTAAATGCTTGGCTGATAAATCCTAAGATTTATTAGGATCCCATTGCATTAAGTACTTCTGCTGGAAAATAATGGGAGAATGTCTTCAGATTTCATCATTCAGCATAGATTGATCACAACTGTCAGCATTTTGGCTTTTTTTTTTTTCTTTGAGTACCAGTGGTATTTGTCACAATTTTTATTGGCCCAATAGCTGTGCTGAGTTAGAATTCTGTTAAAAAACTATGTCTTAGTCACCAAAATCCTAAATTTGTAGGCTTGTTTATATGCCTTAATTGCATTGAGTAGATACTTAGAAAAGCATTTTAGATGTAGATGTGCCCCTCCAAAAATACAGCACTGCCACAGTTTTCTAATCTAATGAAAAGTGGATTTCTTGATATCATGCATTTGGAAAGGGAAGGTGCTTGGAGATATGATAGTTATTTTGCCCTGAGGCTCTGAATAAAATTCTTCTGCAGAGTTGTTCAGAGGAATTGATTTGGTTAATTGTAACTTCCTGTCTACTTCTGAGCCATCCCTTAGGAATCCTGCTGTTCAGAAAGCTGATGAGAATGGGAAGGAAGAATGCAGATTAATATTGCAGAATACCTGGAACAAGTGAGGAAAGGGAAGCTGAAGCAGAGAATTCAGTAGCTTTTCCAAACAACTTCTCTACTTCTTTGTTCTAAATTAATATTTTGCAATGGTAATTTTGCTGACAGTGGACAGAAAGCTGATTAATTTTTAGGATGGTACTAATTACACAGTAGAATCTGTTTTCCACCAAATTACAAGCAATATGACATTTGATAGATCATATTAAGTAATTTGTTGTCTGAAGTAGAACAAAACAGCTCTTTCAGTCCAGAAAAGAAGTTAAAATGAGGCAGTACTGATACATATGAGGAACTCTGTCAGATTTTCTGCAGTGACTTTGCCTCAGCTTTTCAAGTCACCTGGCAGGTGTGCAGTGCAGACTGCTGTGCTGTGCAGGCACTGAAGTGAGCTGAGGGTCTGGAGTTTGGAGATGGTACAGTCCCTTGCTGGCCCCATTTATTTTTATATTTATTGTCACATACATCAGTATTGCTTGTGATTGCCCAGAGCTGCTTGGTGAAGAAAGGAAACAAATAACGGCATGCAAATAATTGGCATGCAAATAATCCTATATAATTTCTTCTGCTAATTCAATCTCTAAGATCCTACATCCTTCTTGGAGCTGAACAACAAACTGTTGGCAAGTTTAATTTCTGGGTACTCCAGTACTGAAGATAGATGCTGTTTATTAGTCAAAATTGACCTGCTGTATAGGCCCTTATTGTTCTTATCCAGGGAAACTTGAGGTAGTGCTAAAAGAGTACTATAGTTTCAATCATAATACAGTACTTTTTTCAAAAAGAGTATCACTGTATGTAACTGACAGGAGATTTTTGTCTTGCACTTGACAGTTATTGCAGCATTTCAGAGTGGAATATTAATTCAGGTTGTGGCCTGCAAAATGTCTTTCTGAGCTAAACTACTATAGTTTTTATTAATAAGGGAATATATAATTCAAAGTGAGGTCAAATACTGGATTAATTAGGTGGATCAGTTGAAAAGGGAGGACTGCAGTATATAGTGTATAATAAAAAGGTTATTGCTCATCCATGGTAAAAACACCCCTACAAAAGCTTAATGTTAGGTCTCTTTATCTGTGAATAGCAGCTCTAATTCTTCATATGCCATGGCATTTCTTGAGAGCTCTTCAGATTTATTATCATTTAAATTCAGAACTTCAGCCTTTCCTCTGTTGCAGGAGATTATAATCTTTTACTGGAAATAGCTGCTCAGAGCACAGAATTTTGACATGCCTTTCATATACAGGGATCAGAAATGTTCAAAGTTGAAATTGCAGCTTGTCTTTTCTTTTGGTGCTCAGGTGCACATGAACTTGAACAGATGCAGTTGATTCTAGAATCAATTCCTGTTGTACATGAGGAGGACCGTCAGGAGCTTCTCAATGTAATTCCAGTTTACATTAGAAACGATATGACTGAGCCACACAAACCTTTAACTCAGTTGCTTCCAGGCATCAGTCCTGAAGGTAAGTAATGAAAAAAACAACTTGATTCAATGTTCTGGTGTTTCAAAGTCATCAGGTAGTGTGCAGCTCTGAGGTGCAGGTGTGTGATTGTTAAAAGCAAGTTTCAGTTAGAAGAATCTGTGTTCTCTGCTGTAGTGAAAAGAAAATTACTTCCATAATGGCTGCTTGGTTATCTTTAGAGTAGAATTGTAAATCTCTGGTGGACCCATTTGCACTGGAATTGCTCTTTTTTGGGACACTGGCCTTTTAAATACAAGGGAACACTGGAATGGAGTCAGTATAGAATGACTGTCTTTCAAATGTTGTAAAAAGAGTCTCCCAGCCAAAGTAACAGCATTGTTTCCTGTTAGCCATTGGTGGATACTGATTCAGCTTGAAGCTTTCTGTCTCTTGCTATATTTTATGCTTTAAATTAAATTATGGTTGATCTTAGATTTGACTTGTCTCCCTTTCTGATGGCTACGGGATGCATATTTGGCACTGCACTGTCAGTAGCTGATACTTCACAGGCAGCTACTTTGAAACAACTAGAGGGCTCTAGAGCAAAGCACTGCACCTTAATGTTAAGTTCTAAATGTCAGAAATTTCCCATTTAATGGTAGCTTGTATTCTACAGCACTGGACTTTCTGGAGCAAATTTTGACATTTAGTCCCATGGATCGATTGACAGCAGAAGAAGCTTTGTCCCATCCTTATATGAGCATTTATTCCTTTCCAACGGATGAGCCTATTTCAAGTCATCCTTTTCACATTGAAGATGAGGTTGATGATATTCTGCTAATGGATGAAAGTCACAGCCATATTTATAATTGGGAAAGGTAAATTTATCACTTACTGTGGTAACACAGATGGATGGTTTTGTGCTTGCAGCGACATTGCTTCATGGGCATTATTATCTTTTCTGTTTGTTTCTTCTTCTTGAATTGACCTGAGAATAAAATTTTCCCTTACAGCATTATCATTGGATTTATAATCCATTAGATGTGACTTGGACATGCTGATGGATTCTGGAGTTGCATGCACGACTCTAGAATCTAAAGTTAATATTTTCATTATTTTTTTTCTTCCCCAAAATACTTCTCTAAAAATAAACTTTTAGAGTTTTAATTATTGTCTTGTCTAATGCTTAGTGCATATTATAGTAAAGAGATTTCACAGTAGTCATCTTAAGTCAATTAAACACACTTTAGAAAGAGTTCTGTTAATGGAGTGAGCTATTGTACATAATTCTGTTTCTTTATGCTAGATTAAATTAAAAACCTGGAAGCGGTACCCAGCTGGATTAAGGAAAACCTTTGTGTTGAATTGTCATTATTTTGTAAGGGGTATTTCTAAACTGCACTGTCTCTGTGTTGGTAGCTGGAAGACTGTTTTTAGCTGCTAACACTTAGGAAATTGTTTTACAGATACCATGAAAGTCAGTTTTCCGACCATGACTGGCCTATTCACAATAACTATGAGGCTGATGAAGTTCAGCGTGATCCAAGGGCTCTTTCTGATGTTACTGATGAAGAAGAAGTGCAGGTGGATCCTCGCAAATATTTGGATGGAGATCGTGAAAAGTACCTGGAGGATCCTGCCTTTGACACCCACTTCTCCACTGAGCCTTGCTGGCAGTATTCAGATCACCACGAGAACAAGTATTGTGATCTGGAATGTAGTCACACTTGTAATTACAAAATGAGGTCATCTTCATACCTAGATAATTTAGTTTGGCGAGACAGTGAAGTTAACCATTACTATGAGCCCAAGCTTATTATAGATCTTTCAAACTGGAAGGAACAAAGCAAGGAAAAGTCTGACAAGAAAGGCAAGTCTAAATGTGAAAAGAATGGGTTGGTGAAAGCTCAGATAGCACTTGAGGAAGCATCACAGCAACTTGTTGAAAAAGAAAGGGAGAAGAATCAGGGGTTTGACTTTGATTCTTTTATAGCAGAAACCATCCAGCTTAGTTTACAACATGAGTCTACTGATGTTGATAAATTAAATGACTTGAATAGTTCAGTGTCTCAGATAGAGTTGAAAGGAATAATATCCAAGTCGGTGAGCAGAGAGAAGCAGGAGAAAGGAATGGCCAATTTGGCACAGTTAGAAGCTCTGTACCAAACTTCTTGGGACAGTCAGTTTGTCAGTGGTGGGGAGGGGTGCTTCCTCATAGACCAGTTCTGTTGCGAAGTGAGGAAAGATGAACAAGTCGAAAAAGAAAATACTTACACCAGTTATTTAGACAAATTTTTTAGTAAGAAAGAAGATGCTGAAATGCTAGAACCTGAGCCAGTAGAAGAGGGGAAGCTTGGGGAGAAGGAAAGAGAAGAGAGCTTTCTCAGTAACAGTGGGGAGCTGCTCTTCAACAAGCAGCTTGAGGCTATAGGTATTCCTCAGTTTCACAGCCCTGTTGGTTCTCCTCTCAAGTCCATCCAGGCCACGCTAACGCCTTCTGCTATGAAATCATCTCCCCAGATTCCCCACAAAACCTACAGCAGCATTCTGAAACATCTAAACTAAAACACTCAGCAGACATTTCTTTTATATTCATGAGATGTGTTTGTCTTTTTTTATTACTAGTGTAAGTAATTTTTTTACTTGAATCAGATGGTGTAATTTTGGTATGGATTTCATTAGTTTTCTGTTTACCATTGTTTTTACAATCCAGAATTTCTTTCTATACATGAGTTAGTTTTGTTTTTAAACTGGCATGTCGTTTGCACACAAAATTAAAGAATAGAGCAAAATAATGCAAAATGCAGGAGGTAACAAAAAAATGCACTAAACCAAGTAAAAAAAAAAAACATTCTCTCAGTAAAACAGTGTCCATGTTTTGCAGAAAAAGAACCTTGCCTTGAAATTTACACAGTGAGACTGTACATAATTGCATGAGAATATCTATTTTTCCCAAAACATTTTTTTCATTCATGCGTATTTTAGAGTTTTTCATACTCTACACATTTCTTAGACACATGATACCAGCAGCAACTGAAAAGAATGCAGAATTTGGTACGCATGTGTTATCTACCTCAAGGTAACAGCAGTATGTGGCAAAACATTAACCACCCATAGTGCTCCTCATTATGCACTTCTGTTTAGCCAGCATTATTGTAGTAGCTATTCCTATTGAAAATCATTCAATATTTATAAATGTTCTGGTATGCATTCTTTATAGTGAAGTGTTAATATGCAGCACTTTTATTTATTTTAGCAAATAAGTATATTTCTGTAATTATAGAAAGTCAATTTTTGAGTTACTTTTCAGATAAAGGTTTTTGTTTAGCACTATGGTTTTATTGCCTACATAGCTGGATATATATTAACATCGGCTTATTCTGAGGCTATCCAATACATTTTTATTTTTATTTTTTAGTTTTCATTTCAAGTAAAGCACTCACTGTGTATAGGAATTTGTAATTGGAGGTGCTTGATCTCTACAAAAGAAATTAGGAATTGCTTTATTATCAAATGCTCCTAGAAGTCTTAATTGTGTTCATTTTTTAAAGATTTTGTAATGTTAGTTGTGTGCATGGAAATAATTAAGGTACAACATTACTGTAGGTTAAAGTTCTATATGGTGAGACATTTTGTTTTTACTGTATGTTTTTACTGAATGATTCTTGTCCCACTCCCAGCCCCCCTCAAAAGCAAGCATGAATAAAATTAGGTTAAATATAGCATGTAGCATCTCGGTCTTTTGAAAATTTGTTTTACCTTCTGATTTTTTGAAATACTGGATGTATCATTGGCTCCCCTGTTTAAAACTAAAAACAAATAAAAACATGGCCAGCAACAACGGCTGTTTTGTGATGCTTTGTACACACCCTGCCACATGAAGAGCTGTGCTGCAGCTGGGGGAGTTGTGAGGGTCACTGCCTGACACAGGGTGCTCATGGAAGCATGAGAAGCTCTCCCTGGAAGTGCCACTGCTGGGGATGCAGCATCCTGGAGGGACATTCCCAAGACTTTCCTTCTGTCCTTGTGCCTGCAGTCTGTACCGAGGAACAGCTGATGTAGTGTGGCTGTGAAAGCACAAACACACAGCAGTGTCCATAACCATGTCTGTGCAAAAAGCCAATGGACTCTCAGAGTCCAAGTGAGCAAAGTTACTGTTTTACCAATGCCTTAGAGGGATTAGTGCTAAGGAAAAGCTGCTGTGGGTGGGTGCAAGCAGCTTCACCTTGCTGGCAGCCTGGAGGGAAGGTGAGTATGCAGCTTCCTCAGCCAAGAGCCTGGCTGCAGCACTTCCACAAGGAGATTTTGGGAGCATGACCACGTAGCTCCTGTGGGCTGTTTCAAAATGTGCAGGTCAGGTCTGTGTTGCAGCAAGCCCTAGAACAGTCTGTATTTCTCTTCCAGTTCCTCCCATCACAGCCGTTCCAGAGGGAGGTAATTAACTGTACAATGAAGCTGCATCTCCTGGCAAACTCCCACAGCTTTTCCTGTGACAGTGTTGTAGTTCCTCCAGATTCTTCCACCCCTGCTCCTCTAGCAGGTAGCACAGCTGCAACTGGCCCGAAACAAGGCTCTGTCCCTTCAGTGTGGCACAGGATGGGCACCTGGAGAGGGGACAGGGAGTGTCCTTGGGCACGGGGGTCCCTGGATGTTTCTGCAGCCACAGCAGTGGGGTGTGGGCTGTAGGAGGGGGTGACCAGCTGCCCTCTGGGCAAGGAACTGTTCTCAAGGGCTGTGGAGACTTTTGTTGAGATTGGAGGAAAGCAGTGGGTGTGAAGATGTGGGTGGGAAGAATGGGAAACAAAACTCAGCTTAAAAACACGTACAAATGAAGTATCTTTTTTGCTTCCTTTTTTGCCTTTTTTTTTTAAGAACACATGAAATTTTACTTGAGAAGCCTGTAAGTGAACAAAGGGAACATTTTACACTAAAAGGAAGAGGAGTCGAGTGTTGAGCCTAAACCCAGCATGGTGCTTCATTACCTTTGTCTCTTACCTGTGCTGAGGAGGCAGCACTGTACAGGCTGGCCTGCCTGCTTTGCTGCAAACATGCAAAACAGCAGGCTCCATCCATGGGGCACTATAGGGTGCAGCTGGGCACTCGGGATTGTTAAGTATAAGGAATTCCCTATGTGGAGACAAAAGTGTTTTATAAGGACCCGGCAGAGTGATAGAAAGTGAAGGTACTCTGGGTGTGGTGCTGAGTTCTCCCTTGGCAAACTGCAGGAGTGTTGGAAGAACAGCCTGCACAAAGTGCAGGGCGTCACAGGTTGTTCCCAGGGGTGGAAGATGGTTCCTGCCCTGTACCCATCAGCTGTGCCTATCCCTGCAGGAAAAAATAGGTCAGTTACATGTGGAACCCTTTGGCTGTGACCTAGCAACAGCATTGTCTTTAAAAACAAAATATGGAAGAGGCCTGAATTAGGAACCAGATAAAGGGACCACTGTTTCACGCCAAGGTGCTTGCCAAGTACAATGGAACACCCTTATTTAATAAAAAAGCAAATAAGAAATGAGAACATCAACCATCTTTTAAAAGTACCCATTCTTCTCCAAGTGTCCTTTGGTTAAAAGGCAGCATTTTAAAGTATATTTAACATGAGCTTCAGCTAGAAGAGGTGATGTTTACAACAGACCAGGACAGCCTTTTACACATCCTGTCATCACATGAGATCTAATAATTGCTGAACAGTTTGTTCTGATCAGGAGTTCTCAGCCATGGTCAGTAAGCTTTCTCAGAGTTGTATTTAATTTTAATTAAATCCCAGTTGCTATATATAATCTTAGCTATTATAAGCCTTTGCCCACGCTGCTGGTAGTGGTGTGATGATTGAGTAGCACAGCTTAGCTGGTATTTGCTGTGAGCAGAGCTGGTCTGCTGGGGCTCCAGGCTGGATGTGGGGCTCTGTGAGCCAGCTGGGCCCTGGGGCAGGCCCTGCTGCTGCTGCCCCTCCCTGCCCTGCTCAGCAGGACACCTGTACCTGCAGCAAAGGGATCACTGCCCACAGCAAAATCTGTGCCTCCGTGTGCTTTGTTTTCCTCTCACCTTGCTATTGCCTTCTCTGTGCTGCAGAAGCTCTCAGCCATGCCTGCTGCATCCTTTTAAAGCCTTGCCAAGTTCCCACTTTGGTCCAGCTGATTGCCTGGAGGCACTGGTTTATGAACAGGTTTTTAATGCCTTTTTTACAGGCGTCCACCAGAGAGGGTTTTTTCCACATGGAGCTAATGTTGCTATTTTTTTCTGTCCCCTTCTAACCTCTGTGATAGTCAGGGATGTAAGAGTTTTTCCACATGTTGACTTTCATCCCCTGCTCTACACATGTGTATACTGCAAACCCTAGAGAACTGTAGGCAGGTCCCAAGGCATTCAGTGGGACACTGTGGTGCAATTATTTCTGGATATCAAGAGGAAAACCATCCTTGAGCTAAATTTGCTCCTACAAGTCTTCCTTTCTTGATTTATACTCATGTTTCCTGCTGCTGAGATCTGGAAGTGCTTGTCAAGCCTTCAGCTGGCTTTTGCACGTAATTAAACAGTAACCTGTCTTCGTTCTTCCAAAGATGCAGCCCTGAGCAACAGCAGCCCCGAACCAATTTGTTCCTTACTCCTTGAATTATTTCAGTTCTTACAAAATCCTGTAAATTTTTGTTTGCTGTTCTGCCACTGTTTGCGTCAGACCTGAGCTGAACAACCTGGGAAGTAGTGCTGGGGGTATTTAGTAACAAGCAAATAATCCAGATCACTGCTGGCACCCAGCACTCGGGCTTCCATTCCAGTGTCTATATTTAAAATGGTTATCTGCTTACGCTGAGTGCTATTGGAGAACTCCTTAAAATACTGACTGTTGAACAGTTCAGTGGCTGTTTTTGGCCAGGAAGTAGCAGGGCTGCTGGGGTGATTTGTGTGCACCAGGCCATGTGCACAGGGAGCTGTGCCCAGCAGCCCCTGGGGACGTGGTGATGGCCAGGTATGGCCACGCTCTGCAAATAGCTGGGTCAGTAGCTGGCAGCAGCCACACGTGTCATTTGCTTTCCTCAGGAATCTGTCTGCTGCATCCTGACTGCCAAGCAGCCCTTCTATAGAGAACTCTGATAATAAAATACCTTTTGTAATCTCTGTGCTGGGCTACTGCAGCCAAAATTACTTTTAACCTTTCTGTCACCCAGCCTGGATTGCTACGTGTGGTATGAAATACCAAAGTGTGCCTTTGGCAGCTGTGGGTGGGACAGGGAACTTGTGACTTGTCCAGCATCAGAGCCAGCAATTCCATTGCCCTGCATGTCCCAGCTTTGGCTCCCTTGTTCCAGCACAAAGGTGCTAGGAGATCATTCCCACAGCTCACACCCTAAGAGCATGGCTGTAGGGAAAGGGAGCAGGGAAGGGCTTTTCCATATGTCCCTGGGGACTTGGGTTAATCTATGCTTACATCCAATCTGTGTTTCTAGAGCACAGTCATTACTGAATTGGTGGCTGATAGTTTGATGGGTTTTCTTCAGTTTTAACTTTGGTAGAAGGCTGATTTATTTTGTCCTGATTTGGTATCATTCTGCATTACTTGTGCCTTAGCTTACACTACACACTTTTCCAGATTTCTTGTTACTTTTGGTTTAGGCTTATCATATTCTTCTAGTAATCATTCATGGTTGAATATAATCCAAGGCAGGTGGGTGATCCCTTGCCTGCTTGGTTAAAGATCACTGGCCACTCTCAGAGTAGATGTGAGGCCTAATAAAATGCAGGCTTTCCTGTATATCTGAATTTTGCCATCTTCCCCATGCCATATCCCAGAGCTCTGGTGCTGTGTAGTGTGGAAGCTTCATTGCCACACTAATCCCCCTGTGGCTGGTGCAAGGTAAGTATAAACATCATCTTTTTCTGTGTCATCAGCTCCACAGCATCTTCCCAAAAAGCAAGTGTAGCCAGGGTAGAATTCCTGCTTTATAAGATTGTTGGTCTTTTAGTTTGCAGCCCAGGCTTCAGCAATGGATGTTCCAAAACCAGATTCAGGCAGTGAAAGGACATTTTCTCATTCTCCTTGGTGATGCCATTCAGACTGGATTAGAGTTTAAATCTTCAGGGCTAGAGGCTGTAGAGAAACAATGTTTCCATTTAACGTCTGTCTTGAGTGTTATCATTTAGAAGGATTTAAAGCAGAGACCTGAATCACTGAATGACAGATTTATTGTGACTTCCATGTGTGTTTGGCTATAGGTTTAGACAGTACAGCTCTTGAAATAGCTGGTTAACTAGCAGAAACATTCTTAAAGCCTATGATTAAGAAAGCAGATGGATTTGGGTTTTGTTTTGTATCATATTTGTCTCAGATATTTTCTGCTATTGTTAGAGTCTTAGCAGATTTGATGTTGACACATATTGAAAGATTAAATTACTTCTAGATACTAAATTGTCTTTTGGACCCTTACACATGGTATTTCACCATGATTCTTTATTTTCTTTTTACTTACTTTTATACAGAGACCCTCAGCTGTTTGAGTGTCTGTTTTACATCACACCTAGCCCTGTGAAGCAGCAGGGTGCCAGTCTGTTGGAGTGTAGAGTGGACAGGAATGTCCTTTGGGATTTCTGGCATTTGTATCTGTATTTCTATTGGCCTTGTAACTGCATCACCCAGAGTACAGCATTCACTTCCAGCAAGACAAGGTAAAAAAACTGTTACTGGCTTAGGGACCTGCAGAGCAAGGAGATTCATCATCCAGAGCAAACCCAAGAGAAAAGCAAACCTTGGAAGCATCAGTAGAGCTGTGGCAAGCTGGGCAGCCATGGAGGGCTCACTGTTTGCAGCTGGACCATGGAAGAGGCTGGCTGCCCTCACCTGTATGGCTCACTTAATCAGCACCTTGCAGCATTTCTCCTGCCCTGATAAAACCATAATGACAGCAGCAGTGCAGCAGGTGTTTTGGTTCTTCAGCCAACACAGAGAGAAATATGAAAGCACAAAGCACAGAGCTGCTTGAGGAATGCACTGGCTGAGTGGAGTCAGAATGCTGTGCTGCAAGCAGCAGGGTGGCTGTGGTGGGTCACTCTGGGTACCAGCACCAGAGAGGTGCCAGGCGTGACCAGAGTCCAGCTCATCCTCCAAAATGCTGGTGCAGCCCAGGGAGGAGGTTTCCACCCTGCCTGCCAGGAATTGCAGTCTGCGTTGGCATGGGCAGGAGGAAAAATATGATGGGAAACAGGAAGATTAAAATAATCCCAGTGAAAACAGGATGTTGGAAAGCTGGTAACAGAGTGGGGCTGCAGGACTGGCTGGCTGCAGAAGGCTGCTGGGAGCAGGGAGGCTCTCACACAGGCTCTTTGGGGCAAAACACCCAGTTCTCACACGTGGAGGCCTGTGAGGCAGGGGCAGCCCAGCTCTGCTGGCAGCAGACTGGTATCTTGTGTTCCCCAAAATATGACTGATGGCTATTTACACCAACGTGTTCACTCACCTTTTCTCAACACCTGCCTGAATTCTTTTTTGTTGGATGAAGGTCATAAACTGTTCCCTACAACCCATCAGCCTGGGATCACATTTATTTAGGAGATAGGACCTGCCAGGCAGAGGGCTGGAGCTGTTCCAGAGCCTGGCTGCCAGCAGGGAGCTGGATATCTCCCAGCTGATCACAGCCTGCTCTCCGAGCTGCCATCCATGGCGTCCTTCCAGCTACAAAATAAAAACCAAACAAAGTTTGTCTCTCACTAAACTGCCTCTTCCTTCCAGGGGCTGACAGCAGCAGTCAGTGCTGTGGATTTACAGCAGGGGTGGCGGGGCCTGGGGTGGCTGAGGGAGCTGGTTCCCATCCCCAGTGCCAGTTTGTGACCTGTCCTCCTGTCTGTCCTTCCAGCAGAGGCTGTTGCTGGGGCTGGCGAGGGGCTGCTGGCCAGTCCCCAACCAACTTCTCAAGTGCCTTGCACAGCCAGCACTGAGGTGTTTCTGCTCCTCTGGGAGCAGGGCAGCTGCAGTGCCAGGCACTGGTTTCAGCCTGCAGAGCGTGGTGGGCTCACGAGAGGATTCTGCATTGCAGGTCCCAGGCTCCAGCATGTGTGCTCAGAAGCAAGTGTGAACTCAGTGCCCCATAATTTATGAGGTCATTGAGCCATTAGAAAATGCATACTAAAATCTCTGAGGCTAAATCAAACTGGGTTGTTCATTATGTAAAATGAAAATTGTTCCTTTCCATGAGCACAAACTGCTATCTACTTATTTACTTTCCATGGCTAAATTGAATCTACTATGTGCATTGCAAGTTGCCAGTGTTTGTCAATGCAGTGCAGAACCAGATGGATGCAGAACAGCCCTTGGATGAGGACCATGTTCCCAGTTTTAATCAGCCAGTTAACACGGAGCAGTTCTTCCCAGACACCAGGTCTTCCCCCAGACAGGCATCCCAGCTGGCCAGGCATGGCTGTAGGGATTGGAAGGAAAGCTCAGTAAAGGACAGGCTCTGCCCAGCACCACACAGGTCCTGCAGCAGGGAAATTGGGCTTTCCCTGGTGTTTCTGCAACCTGCTTTTCTCATCAGTATTTCAGATGATTTGGGTCCTGAAGATGCCCGTGTAATCAGTATTTCCTATAACCTCAGTTTCTCTTCTTCCACTCTCAAAAAATGAGACAGATTTGTTCTCCAGGTCCTTGAAAATGTCAAAGTCTTATGCTCATCCATGAATGTCCCAGATGTCCACTGCATCACTTGACTTTTATTGTAAGTGATAAATAATAGGAGGAGATGGAATGTGTAAAGTGAAATAATTGACTGGAGTCAGTGGCCCGACTGCTCCTGGAACTCAGGCCATTTTCTGGAGTTGTGGGATGCTCATCTCCTTTAACAATCAGCTTCTGCACAATTTTTGTCCAAGACTAAATAAAGATATGTATTTTCAAGATTAACTTCTTCACTGTTGCAGGTTTTGACATCAATTTTGGTGTCTGTGGGCAGTCTATCCCAGGACAGCCAGCTTCAAAGTCATGGAGCTGGATCTGGGTGCTCCCTGCATGCCAGGAGGGGAGTGTGGGGAGCAACACCCCTGTGACAGCCCAAAGAAAATTCAAATTCATGTTAGTTTTACATATTTGACACGAGAAATCTCTCCAGGCACCACTTCAATCCAATTTACAGCATCTGGCTCAAGTGAAGTATGAGAAGAATTTGCTTAAGTGATTTGAGTGGTGGTGTGGGGAGCTGGGCAAGCAGGCAGGGCAGCCTGCTCCAGCCCTGGGATGGTGGGGCTGAGCAGCCAGCAGGGCTCAGGAAAGCTCCATCCCTCAGCACAGGCACCCTGCTCTCCACCAGTGAGGCCAGGTCAGGAACAAGCCTTGCCCTTTTCCCCTTCTCCTTAAAATACTCATGAAGCTGCTGCAGAAACCAAGTTGGAGATGGTAGTGCTCATATTCAGGGGTATTTCCCAGCAGGGAATGTTGTTTCTGGACACCAGGGCACTCAGTTTCCATCTCACTGCCACATGGCACCCCAGCTCCACACAGCTGAGCTCACAGAAATTTGGGAATGATGTGGCTTTCAAACAGTTTAAGATACCTTCACTTCCTGCAGAGGGAAAGGAAGTCTCAAGAGGCTTTGCAGCATGCACAGGTGTTAGTTGCCTTCCACCTGCACCACTAAGAAATTTGAGTGTTGTCTTCTCCACTATACAGCAGGGAAAATGAAAGATGAAGCAGTTAAACCTCATCCTGCAAGAGCAGGGTGCTGACAGGGGTGGGACAAGCCAGGCTCCCCTATGCTGGAGTTTGAGTCACTTTGAGGGAGCTGGAAGATCTAAAGTAAGGAGGAAAGTCATTTACAGCTTTAGCTCTTACTTTGTCCCTGAAATCTCTGCAGTGTCCTGGGAATTTATAGAAACTACTGAAACATGTCACCTGAATGTGGAGCACTTACAGGGAGAACTGGAGCAGTGATGGTGATTAAAGGTAGAGTCCAGATGAGAAAGCAGTGGGAGAGCCCAGCCCTGTTCATTTTGGAGAGCAGTGTGTTTGCAGAGGTAGCACATCCCTCCAGGACAGGGTACATCCAGCCTGGAGACAGTGCCCTGGCCATGCTGCCTTAGAAAGCAAGTGAGGAGGAGTGATTCCTGACCTTACTTTCAAAAGGGAGTGGAAAAAAGACAGAAGGTTTGGTCTAGACTGACTGTAAAGGAGGGAGGGTCAGTTGTACCTGCTGCTGCTGAAGCTGTGCTGTTCACCACTTCTGCATTGATGGCGTGGGCCAACAGAGAGTTGGACAGCATCAGCACTGTGAGGTGGGGTCTTCCAATTCTCCATTTCTGCAGTCCCTCACACTATAGGAAAGCAAGGTGGGAGAGCATCCAAATGCTGTGTAAGGACCTGTTTGCCACAGCAGGCTGTGGTGGCCACCACAGCACCTCTGCCTGCACGAGGAGGGGCTGCCATGCCCAAAGATGTGCTGTGCTGCTGGGGAGGCTGTAACAGCCCCCATGTGCACCCAAGAGCACAGTGTGGGGGAGTGCAGCCTCCCCCAGCATTGTAGGGAGCAGCTTGTTCTGGCACATGGTGGGAACAGATGTTTCCAGGGCTACAGCAGGGCAGCATGAGCATCCAAAAGGGTCCAGCTGCCTTTGGTGCATTAGATTGGATTTGATGGGCATCATCACCACCATTCCTGCCTCCCCCTCATGGGAGGGCTCAGGGAATAACTCATTCATTAGAAAACATCATTGCATGAATGACAACATAAGTAATTTTATGGTGCTAAATGGTCATTTCCAGTTAATGCATTTTTTAATTTCTGAGAATGTCTGGGCAGCCTCCCAGGTGATGCCAGCGGCGTTCCCAGCCACTGTCACAGCCGGGGCACAAGGACACTGACCGGGCACTGCCGAGCTGCCGTCTCTCCTATGCTGGCAGCACATCCAGAGCATTATAAATGAAAGTTTCCAAACACGAAGGCAGCGCTGAGAAAGAGGAAAATTACCCTTCAGGGAAGTATTTTGCTATTGTCAGGGCAGCGTGGAATGAAAGCAAAAAGGATTTTAAGACTGGGTTTTGGCTGCCGGTTGAGGCTGTGATTATAAACTGCAGCCTGAATGCACCATGCCTGAACCAACCCCTCCCCCTGCCCAAGCCTTAAGCCAAAGGATTTAAACAAGCTCTTATGTAATATGGTTTTAGTGTTTCCAGTAGAAATAGGTGTTCTAAATATAAATGATTTGCAGATAAAATAGGCTTATATAAAATGCTTTTACGTTTATATAACCCCATGTTGGCATTGCACCCAACACCTCCATCAGCTGTGAGCCCAGCGCTGGGGACAGTTTGGGTGCTGGCAGTGCCCAGTTTGGTGCCAGCCTGCTGGGCCAGGGCCAGGACTGCACTGATGTGGTGGCCTCTGCACCACAGACCCATCCCTGTCCTGTCCCCAGCCCGCCAGGCAGTGCCCCTCCAGGGACAGCGCCTGCTGGCAGAGATGCCCCTGGGTTGGAATTTCTCACAGCAGCAATTGCAGGACATTCCTGCGGTGTTCCCAGAGTGCCGCCCTGGGGCGCTGGGGACAGCCCTGGTTCCAGCGGCGGTGCCACGACAGGCACTGTCCCCTAGGGTCACGGCTTTGGTCCTTTAGGCTGAGCTGTTTGGGATGTCGGGAGATGGAGCTCTCCTTCACCCCGGTGTCCATGCAGGGGTGTCTGTGCGTGTGTGCATGTATTTATAGAACATACATATATTTGTATGCATATATGGATGTATATATTTATATATAAATACATGACATACTGAAAGACCTGACTGCCTCCAGCACAGGGTTGGCAGCACGGCCCGGGCTGTGGGCTCTTCCCAAGCAGTGACCACAGTCCCACTGAGCAGCCAAAGCCACAGCAAGGCCATTGGAACACTTGAGGCTCCTAAGCCAAATATCTCCCTCACCACGAGTGTGCACCCACAGGGTGAGCCCTCACTTGCCATGCCCCTTCTCCATGACCACCTTCATCCAGATGCTGAGCCTCCTGCCCAGCCCAGCAGTGCATCAGGAGCCACAACAGTGGGCACTGATAAGGGCAGTAATAATTAGCTTGGAAACAGTGTTTTCTGAGCAGAAAAAAAAATGGTTGCTACGTTACAACCTTTATGTATGGGAAAGATACTCAGTCAAATCTTACACAACAGCCCTCAGTGCATCACACCAAACATTTGCTCTTAGGGTAAGGACTGTTTGCTAAGTAATTTTAGCTACCATTACGTGTATGGAACATGCATAGAATCGTGCGTAGATATATAGAGATATGAATAGATGTGCATGTCTTGTTTATACACACACACACATCTATTTCCATATATATGAGAAACAAGAACATGCTTTTCAGCTGCAGTCTGTTACTGCAGCAGACCAATATGATTTATAGCTCCTTACCATTAACATTTCCATTCAAATAATGCCTTATTTATGCCCATACCAGAGAAGCTCTTCTGACAACGTGGGAAGAGGCTTTTTATTGTGAAGCAGAACTGTCAGCAGCCTCTATTATTTTTGGTGGGACTGTCAGTTCTCCAAGCAACATGACTTCATTTTTAATCCAGGTCTGATGGAAGACACTTGATCTGTCCTGCTTTTGTCAGTCACAGAGGCAAACTTGCCACAAAGAAATGGTATGTGTGACCTTCGAAAATGACTGTCTCCCTTTCCATCTTGTCTGTGCTCTATTTTTCATAAAAGCCTGTTTCTGAGGTGCATTAGGGGGGAAATGAGCCATTCATCTTTGTCTCCACTGCCCTCACGACTGCTGGGGAGTCACTCCCTGCAGGCCCAAGGAGAATGCTGGGTCAAGCAGCACTTGGGCATCTTTTAGCACTGGACCTGCAGTGATTCATCAGCCACTTCCCTTTGGAAAATCAATACTTATGTGTAGTACAAGTGCTTATGGCCCCTTATGTCATCTACAGATAAAAATTAAATGAACAAACCAAACCAAGCCAAACAGCTGTACCTTGGTCTAAATGTTTAGTGCTTGAACCAAGGACTCTGCCAGTTCCCACCCACTGTGGCTCACAGTGAGGTACTGCAGTCCTTCTGCAAACATGGTGGAGGTGAAGGACAGGATAAAAACCCTGCAGAGAGGGCTGCAAACCAGTCCCAGCCTTTGAGTCTCCTTAGGGACAGTTTGATCTGAACAGCAAAAGTTGTATATTATATATGTAATACATAACATTGAATGTGTATATATACAATATAGCAGTGTATTACATGTAACAGAAGTATAGATATGTTATATATGTACATACCCATGTATAATGCCTCTATGTACATCCATGTCCATTTATTTACATACAGATGTCTGTGCATATGTCTGTATGTCTGTAGAATCCTGTGTAGAATATGTGTATACACACATGTATGGGTATACAGACAGACATATGTGTGTTTATGCACACACACGTGTACAAACTTCTCCCCACCCACAGAGACACGAAGGGAGGCTCACCTTGTCCAGGGCACTGCCAGTCTGTCAGCAAGGGCCCTGTCAGTGCCCCAAGGTTCTCACACTGCCAGTGCTTGTTCCTTCGGGAATTCAGCTGTGATGCCCAGCCCAGAGCCTTTGCAGTGGAGAAGTGATTCCAGCACCTGAGTCAGCCTGAACCAGCCTTTGGTGCCCCAGCTGCTGTGCAGCAGACAGGCAGGGAGGTGTTCTCAGCTGGGTGATGTTCTGAGGCCCTGCAGGGTGACAGTGACCGTGTTTGCCCTGCCCCATCAGCGACTTTGATGTGTTCCCCACTGCACAGCCCTGACTGCTCAGTGCCCAAGTTCATGGCAGAACACGTCTGGCTGCTCTTGCAGAGCTAGCTATCACTTTCATCTGGGCTTCTAAAACAAGGTAAAAAGGCAGCCTGAAGTGACACAGCAAGATCTCTCCCTGCTATCATTTGTGCTTACAGTTCTTTAAGGAGATATATTTCAGTTACAGTAATTGGTCCACAAAAACTACCACCACTAAAACCCACCCCTTGCCCTCATACTGCTCTGCTGCATTTCTGGGATGACTAATGTGCCACTTTACTTTTCCAGTAACTATGAAAGAAAATGCTAATAAAACTTCTGGAAGAATTTTACTTATTTTTCCTGGTTTGAGGCTGGGTACTTGTCATGAAGATGGATATAAGAGCATGAGCCTCCCTCATTAAAACTTGAGGCAACTTACAGAGCAGCTCCTGCAGCCATTGGCAAGCCTTGGCCCATGTGGCTTGGCACCACTTCTTTGGACATCTCAGAGACTCTGCCAGAAGCCTTTTGGCCACTGTGTGAGCCTGCCCTCCTCCCTGCTGATGCCCCAGGGATGGTCTGGTGCCAGAGGGTCACACCCCTGCAGTGCACATAAAGGCAAGGGCATCCTTCCTCCTCTAAACTTCATTTTGTCTGGGGAAAGCCCATATCCGCAGGTACCAGATTTCCTTTTCTAGGACAGGTTTTTTGCATAGCTTGAATGCGTGTGTATAATACATCTATAATACATATGTGTGTGTTATGAATATATACATATATATACACTTATGTGTGTATATTATATATACATATACATATGTAAATTTATATATATATCTATATTTATCTTCTCTGCAGCACTTGCACACAGATAGGAAGCATAGAGCTGATGACTAAACTCTGGGTTTAACGTCTAAAAATACAGATGGAAAAAAAATAACTCATTTTACTGGCAAAAATATTCAGGCAAATACTTTTGCAGGCACAAACCAAGCAGCTGCTTTGGGCCCAGGTAAGCAAGAGGCTGGGAGAGGACTGAGTCTTGCAATGCTACTGAACCTGTGCCCATGGGAAGCTGACAGCAACATTTCTGACCCAGACAGACATTGCTACAGAGACAAAAGTGGCTGAAAGCAGAGCTGACCCTTGTTCAGGGAATAAATCCTGTCTGTTTTCGCAAGAGGCATGACATGCATACTTCTGCTAAAGTAACAGCATAAAGCACCGAGCACAACCACTGGAAAGTTGGCAACATCTGTTTTTCAGTGCTGAAAACATGCCAGCCTGCTTGGGCATTGTGGGACAATTTTAGTAGATGAAAGACAAAAGATGAAACAGAGACACACCCTGGTGTTTTGTGCATGGTGGGTGAGAGGCTGGCCATGGCCACCACACTCCTGTGCTCTGCAGGCTGGCAGGCAGCCCACTGCCATACAGACACTGCCAGGCTTGGGACATGTCCTGGCATCCCCAGCCTGGGAGCAGAGCCTGCAGGAGACAGGACCTGGATGTGCAGGTGGGACAGGGCCTGGATGTGCAGGTGGAACAGTGCTGGATGTGCAGGTGGGACAGGGCCTGGATGTGCAGGTGGGACAGTGCTGGATGTGCAGGTGGGACAGTGCTGGATGTGCAGGTGGGACAGGGCCTGGATGTGCAGGTGGGACAGTGCTGGATGTGCAGGTGGGACAGGGCCTGGGACAGGGCCAGGATGTGCAGGTAGGACAGAGCTGGATGTGCAGCTGAGATTGTCTCTTGCCCACTGAACAGCCCTGGCCTTGCCACAGGCAGGGAGTGGTCCCAGGCTGCCCCAGCAGGGTGTCTCCGCTGCAGGATCCAGCTTTACCCACTGATCCCGGTTTGCCAGGTAGCAGCAGTACAAACAGGTGAAAAATAAATCAGCACCACTCTCAACTAGTGCTTGATTCTGGATGCTTTGGCAGTTTCTCCTTAAGGACTTTGCCTGGAGCAGATCCCTTGCTGACCCTCAGGAACATGAGCACCAGCAGGGCTCAAAGCCTCAGCTCTTTGCCAGCTTTGCCCTGGGGGAACCAGGGGCTCGACCTCTGCTCACAGGAGCTCCAGTGTGACAGACAGGGCTGCATCCATGGGCTTCCTTCACTATGTGACCTTTACCTCCCATTTTTTGTGGCTATACCTACGGAATTTAAATTTAGGTTAATCCTTTGGCACCATCAAGTTCAAGACTCCCTTGAAGACTAATGAGCTGCATTAACATTAAATCCCATCAAGGAGAATACCAATGATTTTGCTCCTCAGTGCTCTTTCAGATCCTTCCAAAATTGCTATCACGGTGCTGCGGATCACACTGCCAAGGGCTCACTGCTGCTGAGGAGCCCAATGGAGCTGGACTCATGCTGAGCAAGAGGGAGGGCCAGGTGGCCTCAGGAGGCCTCTTCCAACCTACACTTCCCTGTAATTCTGACATCAAAAGCCACTCCATGGAAATAACAAACTGAAAACTAGCTCCACCATAGATGGAGCTTCTGCCTGCTGCTGTTTTTGTGTGTAACATGGTAACAAAAGGCATTTTCTTCCATACCTGTCACATCAAGAATAAAAGTGATAGAGAAAATGCACAAGAAAAGAGCAATTTTCATAAAGTCTTGTCAAAAATGAAGGGCTGTGACCCTCTCAGCTCTCTTACAGAAGTCCATAGGAACAGTAAGCCCATCCATACTCACCACAGACCATATGGGCAGATGCACCCAAAATCCATGCCCATTTTTGAAACATCAGCTGCTTGAAAGCAGCTTTAAAAAGAAATGTAGACACAAACCTACACAAAGTGCAGGCATCACACAGCTGAACCAAACCCCTCCATCTGCCTCATGAAGATTGTCTCGGGATTTGGGCACAGATTTGTGCCTGAGCTTTGTGCTTCTCAGCCCTCTCAAACATGCAGTTTAAACGCTTCAGTAATCTCCAGTCTTTCAGGGTTAATGATCAGACGTAACTTTGAAGCCGCTGAACTTGTGAACCAGGATGTGTTGGGAAAGGCTGAGGCATGTAAAGATTAGCCTTTTCTTAGGAGGAGAGTGTTAGCTGGGGCGACTGGGAGGGTTTATGTTTGGTGGGATTTCGCTGATAGGGGTGATGCCATGGCCCCACTCACCCTCAACAGCCTCCCTACTTCAGGGAGCCCCAGCAGAGAGCCCTTTGCTCTCTCCACGCTCATGCGGTGCTGCGGAATCAGCCGTCGGCATAAACCCATGGCTGCTGCATCCTGCTCGATGGGGTTGGAAGTTTTTCATTTATTTCCGATCAAATGAGATGAAAACCAGTCACTTAGTACAACTTTTCTGCAAAGCATCACTTCTGTGACCTTGCAGCTACCCACCCAAACCAAGTTAACCATCCCCTTGTGCAGCTGGAGCTGCCCTGTCCCAGAGAGCCCAGAACTCCAGCCTGGGAGGGGCAGCCGGGGGCAGCTCTGCCCGTCCCGTCCCGTCCCGTCCCGTCCCGTCCCGTCCCGTCCCGTCCCGTCCCGTCCCGTCCCGTCCCGTCCCGTCCCGTCCGGCTGCGTGGCCGTGCCCAGAGCCACCTCCTGCTGCATCCTGCCGTGTGCGGGGTCGCAGGCCAGCCAGGACAACCCTGCTGCACCTCGGGTTATTCTGCCCGTCACTCCTCCCAGGCACAGCAAACATTCCTCAAGTGACCTCAGTTTTACAAGCTAGTAGGACATTACCTGGTATGAAAACACGGCCAGAGCGATTCGAGACACGTGAAAACTCACTTCTGAGATAAATACATTAGAAAACTGTGCCGGTCTCCTGAAGGCACTTTTTCCCCATTTCTCCGTTACATACTTAGAGGTTAATGGAGCGATGTTTTTAATTGTTAGAACTGCCCAGAGCCGCTCTTGAACCCGCACGTTTCCCTCTCCGCAGGGATCGCGCGGCCAACAGCGCCACCGGCCGGCCAGCAGCGGGATAGGCCCGGCCCGGGGACACCCGGGGGACACCCGGGGAACACCCGGGGAACACACGGGGAACACGGGGACACCCGAGGGACACCCAAGGGACAGGAGACACCCGAGGGACACCTGGGGAACACGGGGACATTCAAGTGTGCCCGTGGGTACAGGCACACGACTGACAGGCTTGCACATCCAAATGTGTGTGTGTAGGTGCGCACACGCTGAAGCGTGCATAGTTTATGTACATGTACACTGTGTGTGTATTCACACATGTATGCATATATTTATACGCATATATACATACGTATAGAATTTATATGCGTTTACATACCCGCATATGTTTATACACCCATATATGTTTAAGCATACGTACATAAATGTATACAGACACGCGCGCCGTTACGTGTGTACACAAACCCACGGAGATACGTGTTTACCTATACACATTCTGAGTGTATGTATCTATAAACTGCTTCTGTCGCAGTTGGCGCTGCTCATCGCAGCTCCCCGGGAAGGGGAGGGCAGGGCAGGGCAGGCCGGCAGCCGGCCCCGGCTC
>WEIU01004720.1:266839-290409 GCA_013389925.1 Aegithalos caudatus
GATGGAGGGAGGCAGGGATGGAGGGACGGAGGGAGGCAAGGATGGAGGGATGGAGGGGGGCAGGGATGGAGGGACGGAGGGACCAGGGATGGAGGGACGGAGGGAGGCAGGGATGGAGGGACACAGGGAGGCAGGTATGGAGGGCCGGGCGGCTGCTGACCCCGCGGGGAGCCGTGCTGCTGGGGAGCCTGATCCCGGGGTGATGTGTCCCACCCCCGCAGGGCAGCTCTGCCATGAGTGGAGGTGTTTGAAGCCTTGTAATGCCCTCATTCAGCTGCTGCTCCAGCTGCCGTGTAATACCAAAGTGCTCTCCTCATTTAGTTGCCCTCTGGTGTCCCCGTAAGTGAGCTGACATAGGTGACAGGTGGGAATGGAAATACGAGCCGTGATGATTAGCCCAGTGCTCATTTAGAAATGCTGATTACCGGGGCAGTGTTGGTTTGTCCCTGCCCTGTGTGATGTGTCCCCTCACCCCCTAGCCCAGAGGCTGGAACACCCAACCCACCACAAAGCCCAGCTTAGGTAGGGGGTTGAAGCCAGGCTTTCACAAGTCCAGCACCCCAGAAAGCTTCAGCTCCATCCTGCAAACCTATTTGGGCTCAAAGCAAGAATATCAGCCTGCCATGCCTGCCTGGATAGTGCCAAAGGCACGCAGGCAAGGCTCTAAGGGCCTTTGGAAAATTATCTTCCTGACAGTGGCTAATATCTTTGAGCCCACAAAACAGGAAAAAGTGCAAAACTAAGATTTTGGGAGGGGGGTAGGATCAGCACAACGACCTGGGCTGGAGTCAAGTCAGATAATCTCCTGGAGGCCTTCTGCTAGAGCAGGGTAAGCCTTTAAAGTTCAGCTTCTCCTCACCTGTCATGATAAAACACATACTTTTAAGTACAAAGCACAGCAAAATATCAAGAGTGGCCATTTGCAATTGCTTTTCCTACAGCCAGCCTCCAACAATAGCAGGGTTCTGCTGTATGTCTTGTATCTCTTGTCTGGAAAGACTAAAGTGTCTCATCTATTTTAGATGCAGGAGATCCCTGTACCCAATATAAAACACTTACAGTCCAGACAGCCTTTAGCACTTCAAAAAAGTTTTAGATCATCTGCACAGTATTGAAGTTCTATGGAATAAGGGAAGGACGACTTTTTCCTTACATTTTGCTTTTAGCATTGTCAAATGCAAATGTCAAAGAACTTTCATGCCCTGACTTTTTGAGTGACTTGATTACTGGCACAAGATGAACCATATGATCCCAGCATATGACATGACATTCTAAGGCAGGGAGCTGTGGCCCTGTGTGTCCCCAGCTGATGGCTCTGCACAGACACCCTGCCACTCTGGTGGCAGTGGGACTGATGGGGTAGTTCTGCCCCTGCTGCATTTCATGGGTAAAGGAAGAGCATGGCTCTAATTTAGGGCTGCAGTTCATTACAGCATCTTGTGACAGCCCTCACTTTTTGTGTCTGTTACCTGAGTTCTTCCCAGCACCCATGGACTGCCCAGCCCCACCCAGAGCATTGCCATCAGGCTCTGGAAGGGGCTGAGCTCCAGCCTGGCTCACAGCCAAACCCACCTGGTAAGCTCTAGTGAAAGAAATTAGGAGTGCTCCCCAACACCTTGCACATGTACCCAGCCACACCACAGCCCAGCAACAGACACAAGTGCTCTGTCATGAGGACTGGTGCTGGTAAGCTGTTCTCCACACAGGTTAAAGAGCCTCCAGGACATGTAGTAATTGTTAAATATATTACTTTTACCAGCAGTTCTGCCCCTGGGAATGCCCAGAGTCTCCCAGAGCACCTGTATGCTGCAGCACCTGTCATTCATCCACATGGTTGTCCCAGTGCAGCCACCAGGGCGAGGTCAGGAGGAGCCATCAGGGTGGAAGGAGCTGTCAGGTGGAACCTGGGTGCTGGAGTGGGGAGATAGTGGGTGCCCTGCTTGCTTTGCCCTGTCAGGACAGGGTCACCCAAGGGAGTGCTGCCCACCTGGTGGGACAGGAGGGAAGAGCCTGGGGTGGCTTCTCAGCCAGCCCCAGCCACGCCTCTGTCTGCAGGATGCTGGTGACAGCCCCAATGTTCTGCTCAGAAAGATCCCAACAGAGACCCCCCAACACCTTCAGCTTTACTGCAGCCATCTGTGCACAGAGAGGCCACATCAGCCCTCAGCAAAAGGCAGTGCTATGGCCAGTAACTGGCAGCAAGCACCCTGGCTGCAGTGGTCACCAGCCATTTTCACAGGTCACGGAGTCTGCAGTGGAAAAAACATCCAGAAGCAGCAAATGACAGCATGTCTGAGCCCTAGCTGTATGCCTGCAGGAGCACGCAGAGCACCGGACATGCTGGAGACGTTGTGCAGAGCTGTGCTGGTTTCGCTCTGATCAGATGAGGATGAGGTTGGTTTTTGCAATTTGTGGTAACAGCGTTTTGCAAGCATGACAAAAATGTGTGGTAACCCCCGGACGAACTGGGGCAGCCTCTGCGCACAGACCCTGCGACGTGAGGTTTGGCAGAGCAGGCCAAGGGCTGTAATTGCCCCTGTCCTTGGGCTCCCAGGGTGAGCTCTGCCAGACACACCAGCCCTTGGCCACCTCCTGCTGCTGCTGGGCTTCCTCTGGGACCTGCTCCTGAGGCTCAGCAGTGCTGCCATGGGGTGACCTGTGCCATGAGTGCCCCTGTCCCTTGGGAGCACGGCTATGGCTCAGCTGTGGGCTGAGTCCTGCAGCCAGGCCAGCAAGGAGCCCCAGAGTGTGGGGCTGAGTGCTGGGAAGCAAAGGGCACACCCATGAGCCAGGGACAAGCCCTGCTGGCAGTGCCCAAAGCCTTGCACTGGGTGAGCAAAACAATAGAAAAAAATCAATTTACTTTGACAGCGTGTCCTTACTGACTGTGAACTGGTTTGTATTAATAAAATCACTATAGTGGGGTAGTGAAGCATTCATTTGCCCCATTAGTTTGCTTTGCTTGGGAGAATCTGACACTCAAGTACCCTTCACCTTCCCTTTCATTAACTTCTAAAATACATGTTGCACCTGAACTAACTGAGGACCCCCCAATGGCATAGAGAGTGGATGTGTGTCCTGCCCTAGCTCCAGCTGCTGAGGGTCTCATCCAAAAGAAAACTGAGAAGCCAGTATTTTGAGAGATTAAACAGGACAATGCTAGAGGCAAATCACCATGACCCAGAGCCAAGGCATGGCTTGATTAATTTAGCTCTACTCCCTTAAACATTAAGGGAGTAGCAAAAAGATTATTTTGCTAATCAAGAAAGATTTGGAGAAAATAGATCTGTCACAGTAACTTGCTATGGTGCTGACACAGGATGCTCACATTTGGTACAGCTCTTACTTGGTATTGCATCTTGACTGAGAACCAGAATGACACAAAAGGTCACACATAGCACATAAAAACAGTGACAAAACCTGGCCAGCTCATAGCTCTGAAAACCATATCTAAGCCATGAACCAACATCAGGGAGACACTTTGTCAGACAAGAATTTTTTCTTCTCTCTTTGAAATGTCACATTTTTAATCAATTAACTGGATGAAACAACCATAATTCAGGTCCAGGTCCTGACTCCAGAACTGGACAAGCAGTAAATGTTATGGGAAGACTAGTAAGACACAGACATTGAACTGAATTTTAAAGGAAATACTATGTTTGGAAGATCCTTTTTACAATTGCACATACTTTTCTAAGTCTATGGTGAGACGATTAGATGCTCCTCTCTAAAGTGAGAAGCCACAAACCCTGTGAAGTAAAAGGTACCTTGAAACCACCACCAGATCTATCAGCAAACCCCTTGCCTGAAGAGGATGCACAAGCCCACAACATACACACCAAAAACACCCTTTGGTGGGACACAGTCAAACCCCACTGGCCTAGGCAGCTGAACAGCTGAGCCATGGGCTGCAGCTTTCATGCAGTAATATTTTCTAGTAATTAGCTAAAGCAGCTTTGAGACTTAACTCCTCAAAACAGCTTCAGCTGTCCCAGAGGAGCAAGGAGGCAAGAGGTCAATCACTGCCTAATCAAGACGTGGACACCTCTGGGAGTCCTTTGCTTCTCTTTGTGACAAATAAGGACGACCAAAGCTAGGCAAGAAACCAATGTTATTCCCCAGCAGAGCTCAGAAATAGCTGCTCTTGGACTTCTTTTTTGTTTGGTACTTATCTCCATGTTATCTCCTTGAGAAGTCTCTAGGACATTTCAGAGGTTTCAGATAAGATTATGGGCAATTATTAAGGGAAGAAAGAGTTCATCTCTTGGTATCTTTTTGGACCAACAATCCAAGGCAAACAAGGTTTAGCAACATCTCTGGGATCACAGGGTTTAAGATCGCCATAACACATCCTGATGCTGTAAACTCAAAACAGTTTCCTGGCGTGGCAATGTCTCATCTGCTCCAGCTCTCACTCCTGCTGGCCAAGCCTGCCAGCCAACCTTTTCATGGCAACCTACTCACAAATTGCTGTAGGGATAATGTGATTTTTTCACCTTTTGCCCTTTGTTTTGAGATGTGAGCAGCCATCAGCTGGGAGTGCCAGGTGTACCTGGGTCTCTGTGTGCCCCCAGCACAACCAACACAAGGCCAGCCTGACCCTCTGTGACACTCATGCTTTGCAGAACCCCAATATAGCTGCTCACCAGCAGACCACCAAAGGAATCGAGTTCTCTCAAGAGGAAATGTCTCCTGCAGAGGAGCTGCTATTCCCAGCATCCCCTTTTATTTGCTTTACTGACATTACAGCCCACGCCACACACCTGGTAACACCAAGGAAAAAATGAAAAGAAGGTAAAATTTCTGTGCCCACACAACAAGACCTTTATATAGCCAAGGGGATGAGGTTTTTCACTCCCTTCCTATTTTCCACTTAGGGAGTAAACAGGAAAACCAACCTGGCCTGGTAGCTAACTTGGGAGCACAGAGTGTTTTTCTGTGTGTCTCCCTGTGATGCTCCCCTCCCTCTCCTGCTGTGCCATGGTCAGCAGGAGGATGCTGGCTCCAACACCCCGTGTCCCCTAAGTTTCCCTTGGAGGGAGACAACAGCCTGTGGCCACTCCTGAGTGGGAATGGGGGAGTGTGGGGCTGGTCTGTGTCTCTGCTGGTGGTGGGCAAAGCAAAGGCAGGAGCATTGGCACTGCACCACAGCCACTGGCAGGGTGGGCATTGTCACCTGCCTGTGCCATTGGCAACGTTTTCCTGTGCTCTTCCCTTAGGGCAGTGTGCCCCAACATGCTGGGACCTCACTCTGCCACAGCATGGGGGGCTGGGGTAGAGCTCTGAAGGCCAGGCTGGGGAGCTGGAGGACATGGGCATGGTTCAATGTACACAGGAACAGAAAACAGCAAGGGAGAGAAAAATAACCAGCAGTGCCAGCAACAAATTAATCCCTAACTGTGGCAAATCCTCCAGCCTCAAGAGCTGCATCAGGTCTCTGACCCACTCAGCAAGACAGCCTTTGTGAAAGCAGTGAGCCCAGCAGAATGAAACTCTGCTAGCAATATCATGGCTTAAGTCATGGTCACAAATCTGGAACTACCAGGAGAGGGAAGTTTCTTCAAATACCAAAAAGGAAAGTTGCATAACCACTGCCCAGATCCTTCAAGCTGGGCCTGATGTCCTCCTCAAAAATTAGGATAACTTCCTCTTGCATCAGTTTCCAGCTGAATGTGTGAAACAGAGGGAACTGGGGGTTGTGGAGCCTATCCACAGGGTGCACTGGGATGGAGGCTGTGGAAGCAGGGTCTCCACCCTGCCACAGCTCAGCAGCCCCCAGGAAGTTGCACATGCTTGAGGGAGTAGAAAAGCAACTCAAAAACCATTGTTTGCAAGGCTCATCACAGCAGCCAGCCTTGAAGCTCCTTCACTGAGCTCACTGGTGACCAGAGGGCCAAAGCTGGGGGATGCCTCCTGTGGGTGCTCTGCTGCCTGATGGAAGGCTGGGCAAGGCACTATGCTTTACCTCTCCCAGGCCTCTCTTCTTGGGCCACTTGGGAAAGCAGCAGGAAAGCTTCAAGAGGCTTTGTCAACAAAGCTACAGGGCGAGTTTAGGTCTGGCTATTTTTGATCCCCTTTCAAAAGGGACAGCAAGAAGCAGAACCGAGGCACAGGCATGAGAGCTCACTGCATACACACAGGTGTTTGCCTGTGCACAGATGTCTGTGAGAGCAATGCTGCTACCCCTAAGCAGCTGGACACAGGCTCAATTATGGAATTAAAAGGCCACCGTGGTCAGGGTTGCTCATTCCCAGGCACTGGTCATGTGCATGAATCACTGTCCTTCCCTTTGACTCATTAATCACTCCAAAATCAATAAAGGCCACATAAGTTTTTCATGTATCAGCCATTAGTGTGACCTTGTGTCTATCTCTGCAGAGGGTATAAAATAAAAGCATTTGAGATCAAAGCAATTGGCATTGAATTTACGCAGCACTAGAGCCGGTGGAGCCCGCTGATTTACAGCTGCTGAGCTCATACTGCTGTTGTTTTTGTTCCCCAGAGCCCGAAGCAGTTACAAAGCCCTTGTTGTCCTCTAGGGACACAGCAGGCAGGAGGGGACTGCACAGAAAGGATGTTCTTTAGGATTTGTTTATTTCCTTACGGATGGCGACTGCTTTCTTGTCCAGGAGCAAGTGTCTACAACGCCCTCAGGGATGAGCAGATGCATCTCCTTCCCCAAGCACTCACTCTGGGGGGATCACAGCCACAGCTGCTGTGCCCCCCTCCCATGGCACCTGCCCTGCTGCCACCCTACACCTGAGCCTTTGGCACTCTCCTGCTGCAGAACAAACACTTCACAGAGCAAAACTTGCTGGAGAACCACTGTCACTGGGAAGGGGGACCAGAAGGACCAAAGTCATTTACAAGGGATGAAGCATGGTAAACTCAGCTTTCCACAACCCTTGGACCACAGGCTGGAGCCTTCTCCAGCTGATAAGGCAGCCACAGGAGCCAGAACACCTACATGTTTTCTGCATTTTCTGCATTTTCATGCATTTATTTCTTTTGGGACTAAGACACCAAGAGCCAGGCAGTGCTGCTAGCCAATTACCATCACTATTGATCACTTCTGCATCCAGCTTTCTGGGTCAGGCCTGCTCTAATTTTCACAGAGGCAGGCAAAAGGCCAGTGAACCAGGAAACCACAGTGCTCAGAAATGCCTCTGGGGCACAGTGACAGGTCAACCAGGTCCACAAAATCCAAATGCCTTCCAAATGCCGTGTGCCAGAGGCAGATACGCCTCTGTCCCACATGGCCTACAGATGAGTCCACACCAAACCCCTCATCAGCCCATCACAGCCCTCCTAATTATCTCTGGCTAATGCTGCAGCAGAGGCCACAGAAATATTTGCCCAAGGAAGGAAAGTGGTTTACTTTTCAGAAAAAAAAATGGATCTTTGAGCTAAGTGTGGAGATGGGAGGGTAGGTTAGGACACTGTAATGTGAAGCTCCTGTAATAGCAGCAGAAACACAACGTGGACTTAAACAGTTTCAAGACTTCTCAAAACCTGAAATCAGAAATAACCACACCTACTGGAGACAGCCCTTAATCACAGATAGTTTGGGGTTTAATTTAAAATCACCTCCTGTTCGCATTTCCCAGCTCTGCATGCAGGAACTGTATCAAGTCCCAGCTATCCAAAGCCTCTCTCATGAATGCCGTAGTCCTGGCAAAGGCACAGGGGCCAGCTGTGCCTGCAGGCTGCTTTCATCCACCATTCAGCCATGCTCCCTACAACACTGGGATCTACCTGCCTGGCACAAACCACCCTTCACCACATCAAAGGCACCCAGCAAGCACCCTCCCTTCATGCCCTCCCTCTTAGGTGAGGTATCTCCTCACCGTGCCCCTCCGCCTCCCTCCCTCCCCACCTGACACCAGTGGGTGTTTTTACTGGAAACACCACAGCACTCAGCCCTGTCACATGGGAATAGCTGTGGCCAGGCTGTGGCCAGGCTGTGGCTGGGTGCTGCTCTCATCACTCAGTCTGAACTCCAAGCAGTTACTGCTTTCCAGGGCAGCTATGGTGGTGTTCCTCTCTGTGTCAGGCTGACACATCATGTGTCACACACAGGCACAGCCCTTTTGGCTTTGCCTGGAGCATCTCCCCTTCCACAGTTTGGGGAAGACAGACACAGACTGCTGAGCCTAGCTGCCATTCCCAGAACAATCCTGCTCTACATGCAATTCAGGTTTGCAGCACATATGCAGCCTGTGGCAGATTTGGTACTCAAAGGCACACACCTCTACCTCTCTGGCTCAGCAAGCAAACTGCCCTGCCCCACTGCTTTGTCCTCCTGTAGCAGGAGCTCCCTCAAAGCCTTCTGCAGCCTGGAAGCAAATGTCCCAACAGCCCCTGTGGCATCATGATGCAGTTCTGGGGGTTTTTGGTCCTTGATAGGCATCAGCTCACAGAAGTAAACATACCCAAGCTGCAGTAGCAAAAATTCCCCAAAGATTATATAGGGGATTTCATTCAAGGGTGATTCTGGTTTAATCTTGCAGCTGGACTTGTTATAAACCTTTGGACTAGAGCACGTACAAGTAACTCCACCTGCCTGGCTGCCTACATTAGGATATTGTTATAAAAAATGTCACTTTGACATTTATAATAAAACGTGCAAGTTGAATGCTGAAGGATGGCACAGGGCCAGTGCTGGGCTGCCACAGGGGACGACAGGCTTCCCCTGCCTGTGCCTGTGCAGGTCACCCTGGGACAGGCAGCCCCTGCCCACCTCTGCTGGCACACAGGTGTGGTGGCACTGGAGGGGAGGATGCCCAGGTGGCTGAACACACAATTGCTCTGCTTACACTGACATGCTCCATTATGGCCACAACAGACACAAGCACAGCCTGTGGTGCTGCAGCCAGACTCCTGCCCTGTCCCAGCAGCAAGCACAGCACCTCCAGCAACACTAACCAAATGAGGAAAGGGGGCTTGTGTTTTCCTCCCTTATGTTGCTTTTTGCTCTTTTCCTCTGCCTTTTGAAATTGCAGATGAGAAGAGTAAATATTGGAAGGTTATCCTTTGTATCTCATGATCAGATCACAAGCTAGCATGTGACTCGGGAGGGAAAAACAAGTCTTTCCAGCAGATGTCAAGGCAGCGAGCCGGCTCTGCTGACTGCTGTACCTTGGTGTCTGCAGCCAAAGTCAATTCCTGGTGCGTCCTTGAGGTACAGAACCTCATGATTCATCAGGACTTTATTCTAATTAAAGAAAAACCAGATGACTTTCATTTTGGGCTTGCCTATTTAGCAACCCTGAATGTAATGTGCAGGTAAGGATAAATAGCAGCTTTCAGCCACTGTTTTGTAAACAGGCTCCAGCCCAGGAAGAACAAGAGCAGTTTGGAGCCACCCTGTAAGTCATGTGCTGGGGGACTAAGCAAAACCCTCCCACTGAGCAAAGGGACTGGTCGAAAGGAGCCCAGGTTTGATAGCCTGCAAAGTGGCCTGTGATGTGCTCCGAAGGCCGGGGTGGGCATGAGGAAGCAGCTGCTCTGGGGGAGCAGGGAAGCATCTCTCCATAAGGGATGGGGTCTGGTGGCATATAAGCCTGCTGCCCTCCCTCTGACAGCACATGGGGTTTGCCCACTCCCAGAGGCTGAGTTGGGTGCTGCTGGTGCCCCAGCACACACGGGACCAGGGGCAGCTGGGGACCCTTCCCCACACGAGCACCGGGGTGATAAGTGCCGATGCCACATCTCCAGCAGTGGCCCCACCACGGCCCCGTCACATGATGGGTCAGCAGTTCGTGGGAAGTCAAAGGCTGAAAGCTTTTAAAAAAAAACAAGTTACTTTTGCCAACTCCTTCCCCACAGGAAATAAAAATTGGAGCTGAGCTTTAGCAATTTGGGTTTGACCAGACTTATCTCGCCTGGGGCCTGGGGTGAATTTGTCTCGCCAAGCTCCTGACCAAGCATCCAGCCACAAAACCCAGCAGGGAAAGGACAAGGAGAAGGGCAGGCAGGGTAGAGACACGCAGGTAACAAGCAAAGGGGGTGGCTGGAGCACTCCTGGAGTCCCACATTGGGACAACTCTGCATGAAGAAGAAAATCTCTCACAGACCTTCCCATCCCTGTGAAGCCGAGGCAAAGAGCCAGCACACCAGATATTCCCACGGTCGCTGTCCCCATGCCCCGGCTCGGCCTGAAAAGCTGCTCCCAGTGTATGGGACCAGGCAGTGGAACAAGGAAAGGCTTTTGCCCTTCCTTTGCCCAGGCTCCATGGACAATCAGAAGCTATTTTTAACCTCGCTCTTTCTTTTTCCCTGCAGAGGCGCTTGAATGGCTTTCCCCTCGCACACGGAAGCGCAGGGAGCACGGACGTCGTCTCTCATTGTGATGGGAAAGGTTATCGGGTACGAAACAAAAGTGAAATCATCCGCTGGCATTCCTGGGACCAAAATAGCGGCCTGCTTCCAGCACTGACGTTATCACAGAGGAAGGAAGGCTCCGGATACAGGCTGTCCTGCTCCAGGGCTCACGTAGCGGCCCTGCAGCGAGCCAGCACCAGGGCTGGCTGTGAGCAGAAGCAAAATGAGGCGTTCTAGCCTTGGCAGATTAAAGACAAGTTAGTGTGTGAGGTCCCAAAATTGCCATCATTGCCAAGCAGCCACAGAGCCTCACATAAGCAACTCTCAGTGACAGCCCAGCAAAGAAGCTCATCTGCCTCATGTTAATGTTCAGGGCTAGAGCCCTCCTGGACAGCACGGAGTGGGGAGAGCTGTGGCAGATGGACACCCCTAACGGGGCTCTGTGAGCTGCTGGCAGCCTGGGGGCTGAGGTGCCCCGTCTGTGGAACTGCACAGAGACATGGTCAGCAAAAGCAGGACATGGCTATCAGTTCACTAAAAGCATCCTTACTGTTCCACTTATCTGGGCTTTTTTGTTATTGTTTTTTCCTCTAGCAGAGATAGACTAAATCCAAGAACCAGCACAGCCACAAAGCCAAGTGTATCTATCAGGCCACTTTGGACAAAGGCACTTAGGTGTTTCTCAACTGAGACTTGTCACAAACAGTGGCTTTCTGAAAGCAGAGGTTGTTGTCAGCCCACAGGTCTCTGGCATGGGGCTGCCCAGGCTCACCCTGAACCAGCAGCGCTGCCCCCATCTCCTCCTTGTCTCCTGCCTTATTGCAGGCACTCCCACCAGGACATCTGCAAGAAATTCCAGGAAAGCACCGAGGTCTGGTGGAACTCTGATGCCACTGCTTCCAGGAATCTCCTGTCTCCCATGCTACAGGAAACACAACCAACTGGGAAGTCCTTGTTTCAATTTCTCTTCTCAAGGCAGGACAGTGCAGGCACAGCCCCAGGGTAGCCCATCTCTAGCAGCACTCTGTGGAGGGGAGCTGGAAGGGAGGATTGCAGGGAGACACCAACACCAGTTGCTCACTCCTGCTCATCATCTGAAACTAAGCCAAAAGCCTGGGGAAGGGCTGCAGGGGAAGGCCAGGAGGGCTGTGGGTGCTTTGCAGATGGAGAAGGCAGGAGCACCCAAGAGATCCTGCAGAGCCCAGTGGAGATGGGAGCAGCTGACAGGTGGCTGGAGGTATGGCATCCACCAGGATGCCATCCACCCCCATCCTGTGGGAGAGCAGGATTTGGGGAACACAAATGTGCTGAGCAGCCTTCTGTGAAGCCCTTGGGACTTCCAGCCTGGCAGGGAAGCTCATGTACTGGGTGTCTGGGATAAGAGGTAAACCTCCTCCAAAGCTTCAGAGCTGAAATACCTGTGTGAGAGCACTTTCAGGAGCAAGGGGTGAGTCATGGCAGTACTGAGGCTGAGAACCAAGGAACATGAAAACTAGGGATAAATTTTACTCCCCCGAACACGCAGTAGAACATTTACCAAAATTGTCCAAGGCATCGTCCCAATAAGCTGAGCACTCCACTGCCTGCCAAACCCAGATTCTTCTCAGAGATTTAAGACTCTTCCTCATTTGAATTGCAGTCATGAACTAATACTTTGAGTGCCTCCAGCTGCCAGCAGCTGCCTTAAACTTAATTACACCCAGGAGCCTTTCCCAGGAGCTGTAGGACTATCCAGCCCAGCCCAGGCAGCAGGAGCAGCCCATGGATATTACAGAAGCTGGTTCATGCAGACCCAGGCAGATCAGGAACATCGAGCCAGTGCTGTCCATGGACTCTGACTGGGATGGCAGAGCCACCAGCACAGGCTCCAGCACGGTGTTCCTGGCTTTGTTGACAGGTGAAGCTTTATCACTGTTAAAACACCGTTTGTTGCTGTGACTTTCCCCCCCTTCTTAAATGTCAACTTGAAAAGAAAAATTCGGGAAAGGTCACTTACCAGAGAGACTGGCACAGCTCCAGTCACATGGATAAACACGTGTAGGGTCAGCTGCTGCAAGAGGGGATTTAAAACCAGTTATTTACCTGGTTAAACAAGTGTTATGTTTCTGCAGAAGAGCGAGACTTTATGTACCTTGCAGGAGGCAATCAATCTCCTCACCACCCGTCCATTGCTGCTGGGATTGTTAACCATTTGGGACACCCAGGTAGAAAAGATGCTTAGCTCAGGATGCCAAATTTCCTATTTAAGGGAGCAAGAGCACCCAGGTTTATGCTGGAGGAACAGGGACACTGCTAGCCTGATGCTATGGAGAGTACTCAGCAGCAACCCCACTGGACCCCTTCCTCAGGTGGAACCTGCTTGGGCTGCTCTGCACCCCTGCATGGTGTGGGGCTGGTCACCTTTGGTTCTTCAGCCCTGTTGAGCCATTAATTCTGGGCTGGAAGCAAAGTGCCAGAGACCTCATTAGTGAGGAGCAGCATTATCCCTACATGGATGCACACAGAGCAGATCTGGAGCAAGGTGCACTGGGTCCCATTCTTATGGCAGCATGGGACCTAGTGCTCCCTTCCCTCCTGCTTTGCCAGGTGGTAAAAAAGGGTAACAGCAACATCCCTGAAAAGTCCAGCTCCATCAGAAAAATCCCCAGCTACCCAAAGGCACAGGTGAGCAGGGTCTGCTTTCACAATGCAGTCAGCAGGTGTGCAGATAAGGAGCAGTCCCTACAGGCACAGCCCCGTGATGCCCTTTATCTGCTGCCTCTGCACTTCACCTCAGCAGGTACTTCTGCCTCTCACCTGGTGAGTTCCTACCCCACTGCTGAATGTGCTGACTGCAGCCAAGTCATGGATTTGACTAAAATAATAAACCACTTGTCTTCCTGTCCCAGCCTTCCTTATGGCTTCTCAACAAGGGAAACTTCACAATTCTGTTGAACAAAATCTGTTGACTTTCACCCTTGTTTATAAGCAGTATTCTATTTCTGAATTTGCCCAGAGTGCTACATAGCTCAGTAGTCCCCAAACCTGCACAGGGACCAACCAAGGCACTTCCCATGACCACCAGCCAGACGAGTCTGCTGCAAACTGGGATTCCAAACCACCACCAGCTGAACACACTTGGCTGATCAAGGTCCTGCCTGGGAAGGGCACCATCTCCCTCTCTTCAGCATCTTCTCACTGCCCAGCATCCTTCCTGCACCCAAAACTTCTGGAAGGGCCTGGATGAGACCATCACCTCCACAAGCTGGGAAAGCTGGAGTCACTCCAGAGGACTGGCACCAACCCTACAGCAGGCAGGGAATGGCTTTGCAAGTGCTTGCTTCATGGTCAACCCCTGTGGCCGGGCCTGCTGAGCAACTTCCCGGCAGCAGCCCCAGTTCCAGTGGGGAGGAGAATGTGCTCCTGCCAGACCTTCAGCAGCCCCAGCACATTCTCCAGAGAGATCAAGCCACACTGCATGCCAGGCCAGACCAAGGGATTTGGCATAAGAACTCTTCCCACAGCAAAACAGGCACTCACTGTCTGTGATCAAGTTTAGCTCAGCTGACAGTGCTTACTCCCAAATAAAAGCTGAGCACACAGCCTGACAGCTCCTAGGCTGTGGGCACCTGAAGGCTTATGTTGACCTTGTAAGGAAACCAGTGGCAGGCAGGGACCCCAGGTCAGCCCCATCCCAAACAGCCAGCACTGCTGGAACATAACAGCTCATTACTTGTGCAGGGCACAACTCGGTGCCTCCAGCAGCCACGCGAAGGGGACACGGCCACAGCCCCGCGAGGTCAAAGGCGTCAGGGCTCTGCTCAGTGGGAACCCACCACCACGAGGCTTTCAGAAGTTCAGCTAGACAGAACTGTCAGCACTGGGAAAAGGGCAGCTGCTGGTCCTGCCAGTAAAAGCAAAAAAAAGGAGAAATCAGCCCACCACGGCTTCCGATCGGATGTGACAGTGCTGTCTGAGGTCCTCAGCAAACCAAGGCTGTGTTGCAAGAGCAGCAGGAGACCCAGGAGCTCCCAAGTGAGGAGAAGTGGAGAGCTCCAGGGGTGTGGGGAGGGGAGCCACCGAAAGCACTCCTGAGTCTGCACTAACCTGCAGGCAGCTCTCTGTGCCTGCTCACACACACCTTGGGAGGCAGCCCAGGTCCTGGTTACATGTGTGCCACAGCCCTGTGAATGCTCGTGGCCTGTCCTGGCAGCCTTCCCTGAGCAAGGGGTGGGTTTTTCCAAGAAAACCAGAGACAGATTGTTCTGTATAGCTGGGGAAACTAAGAGCCTCTAGCATCCCTGTGCTGGCCAGGGAAGATGGCTGCAGGCAGCCTGTTCCCAAACAGAGCAAAGCATTCCCACCAGGGCCCCCACGCCCTTGGAATAATTCAGTTTTTGTGGAATCCAGTCATTTAAAAAAAAAAGCAAAAACAACACAGAAAACCCTTCCGCAGGCCTGCAGCAATATTTTGTCTGTAAATAATCTAGAGAGCAAGGTCACATTCCCAAGTGAGCACAGTGTGGGGAGGGTGAGCAGGGGCAGAGAGGGATGCAGAACAGGGAATGCACAGCCCCCAGCCCCAGGCACAGCCAGGCTGGGGACCAGGGGAGAGCAGGAAAAGGGGGCTGGGGGAGGAGGCAGAGCAGAAAAGGGCTCTAGGGGTAAGAGGCAAGATGATTTCACCTTTATTTCACCAGCTGTCCCTGAAGCACTGACAAACACCACCTCCATCCTCCCACACTTCAGCACATCTCGCCACTGTCAGGATGGCACAGAGCTGTGCAGGGCTCAGCCTGCCTTGCTGCTGCCTTGTGGGGACAGTGGCAGCACCTCATGTGGGCACGAGTTGCTCTGCTCATTGGGGAGCACGGTGCATGGCTGCAGTGATGGAACCATGAGCAGTCCCAGGGAAGCTGCGGCTGTCCTGCCCCAGTGCTCCCTGCAGGGATGGCACAGATGTGCCAACCCCGACACCCCTGGCACTCACTGTTTGTGCCAAAGGCACTGAGGTCCAGGCATTTCTGGATTGCTGCTGGAGCAGGCACTCAGTGGCAGGTCCAGCACGGCCACCAGGACTGCCCACAGCCGCTGGCCAGGCCACAGCACCCAGCTTCACCCTGCCAAAAGGCAGCTCCCCCGGGAGAACAGGGTGTGGCTCTCGCCCGGCTGCGTGGTGCCAGCTCGGGCACTTCAAAGCCCTTTGCCAGGCATGCAGGAAGGGGAGCAGGGGCACTCTGGGAAACCACCCACAGCCTGGATCGAGCACGGAGCAGATGGCAGAACAAACAGCGCTGGGATTTCTGTTTCACATAATCTTTTGCCCTGCTCACTCCCACACTTAACCTTTTCCTCCCATGGAGCAGGACTTTGCTTGGAAAAAGCAACCAGGAAACCTGGAAGGGTTTCAGAGTGGCAGGTGTTCTGCTCTGAACATCACAAAGGACAATACACAAGACACCAGATGATTTTTCTTTTCTTTAAAAACAGACACAGGCAAGATTTGTGCTGTTTTGTGCCTTTCAAGAGTTTATGAGCAATTATTTTTCCTTTTTCTAGATGAGGAAAAGGGTGATGCTGCCATGGCAGAGCTGCCTATAGGACTGACAGTGAGAACACTCAAGGATGGCAGGTTCTTCATGCCAAAGCCACGAGTGACCCGAGCTAAGCAGCAGCCCTGGCAGGAAGGGTGCTCAGGCTGGAACTGCCAGCCAGGCACTGCAGGTCTGTGTCCTTCAGGACACTTAGGTGTTTGAGGGAAAAAAAAAAAAATAAAAAAAGGGGAAACTATTCAAACCTTGGACATTTTACAGTCTATTCAGAGCCAGAAAGCTCAGGGGTTTCTGTGGAGTTTTGGGATGGAAACCACTTGCTGGCTGGCTGACTGCTGGTCAAGGCTTCCACAGCAGGCAGTGACTGTACAACAGCCTCAGGTCCCTGTCACAGGGACACTGTCACAGCCTGTCACAGCCCAGTGGCGCTCCTTTGCATGGGACTGTGAGGATCCAGCACAGCCCAGGCAGAAATCCAGCCCCTCCTTGGCAGCACTGGCACCTGCCCGGAAACACCACCAATCCAGCATGGGTATGAAATGCTCATCACTTGAAGGCTCCCAGTATAATCAGGTTCCACATTTAAATCTCTGCTGGATATCAGGAAACAATCATTTGCCTTGCCTGTCAAGCACCATCAGCTCCCAGCTGTCACTGATCACACCAGCACCGTTTCACAAGGTTATTTTACACACGACTGGTGGAATTTGTTCTTGCTCATGCAGCAGAATCATTGGAGTCATCTAACCACCCCCCACCCAGCACAGCACCCATATGGACACTCCTTCATGGGCTGGTGCTTGGCACCAGGGGCAGCACAGCCCTGGGTGTATCCCAGCAGGGCCATGCTTCCAGCAGGCAGGCTGCTGGGAGCACATCCTCTGTCTAAGGAGAGGGGGAAAGCCCCAGGCTGGCAGGGACACAAAGCAGCTATGTCCAGCCAGAGAAGCAGGAGGGTCCAGCCCATGTGCCAGGAGGTTGGGTGATGAGCTTTTGCTGGCACTTCCCAGAGAGAGAGGAGTTACCACTGCCTGCCCCACACCAACTCCTCACCAGAGCCACATGGCTCTACCTGTATTTTAGGAGTTCCCAATGAGCTCATCACAAAGCTTCATAATTAAGGTTTCAAAATTAATTACGACAGCCTGGGATTCTCCTGAAAACAATAACAGCTATAAGGAAGAAGCCAACCAGCCATTAGCTAGCACATTACAAACAGAGCTCTCTCCCCAGCCTTTGATAAAGCCAAGTGGTTTTGCCCTTTAACTATTATGCATTGCAAATTAAAAGTGCCAGCAAGAACTGCTGGCTTTGGTGTCAGGCTGCAGAGCAGGCTGCCCAGAGCAGAGCTCCAGCTGCCATGTCCAGCCCCCCCGAGGTGCAATGCAGCACAGAAATCTCCTGTGCTTAGACTGAACCAGGCCACTCTTCCCCACACAGCCTCTTAAGGGTATAAGCCACATTTGGTAATACAAAAAGACAGTACCAGATGCTGTAAGCAGGGTGTGGGGTTCCTGCTGTTACTCACCATGTGTTGAGCTGTTCAGAGACAAACAAAAGAGCAGGTTGGGTCAAACAAGAACTCCCTCAAGTGAACTGTAGTCACAGGTCAGAATCATTAAAGGGATTAAATCAAGAAAGCAGAAACTTTCTGTAATGCCTACAGTGAGTGGCTCTCTGCACACAGGCTTTTCCAATGCCTGCACTGCAGTCTCTTACTACAGACCTCCATAGATTCACTCATCCCCATGGCCAGCGTGCCCCAGCTGAACTAAAGCACTCTTTTAGCAGGTTTAATTCTTAACTGAAAGAAATGTGCAACACACATTAGCTTGGGTGAAGATCCAGAAACCCTGAGATTGCCACTGGACAAGTATCACTTCCAGGCTGTAGTGCTAGGAACTTAACACAGGCTGGGCAGAAAGACACTGCCTGTTTGAAAAGAGACTGACAAGGAAAGCCATGTCCTCTCTTCCACCTCTCATTTGAATTAAACAAATAGACCAAGCCCAGGCAGAGAAAAAATCCAACAAATTGATCTCATTAGTTCAGCAGTTGATTTTTACACTTCCTGCATCTGACTTCAAGTAAATCAGGATTTTATGGTCTTATTTTTAACTCTGTTCTCATTTAAAAACTTCAGTTAGTGACAGGAAAATTGTTAACAGTTTGAAGGTAACATTTAAAAGTGTTCCTAATAATGGCAGCATTGAAGAAAGAATTGCACTGACACTTCTTAAACCTGAAAGCCAGTAATTTCCCAGCTGTGCCTGCTCTCCCCACACAGCATTTTGTCCTGGCAAGGACAACCCAGCTCGAGTATGGTACAGAAAGCAGCCGGAGAAACAGAAGTGAAACCCAGAAGTTTGTTTTCATTATCTGAACAGAATGAGCACAAGTGAAATTATGTGAATAAATGCTATGCACTTGACCTTTTTTCTTTCCAGTGATTCTCTGGGGGGTTTTTTGGCCTTCCAATTGCTAAGTCATTTGCAACAGGGCTCTCCTGTCCTACCCAGGCGTGGGTACCACCCTGCAGTGTGCATGGGCAGAAGAGGACACAGCACCAGCACCAATTCCTCCAGTGAGACGTGCCAGACAAGATTTTTTGCATACCACAGTGAAGCAGCTCACCAACTGCCATAGAACCATCCTGCAACTCACATTTGTTGAGCTCTAACAGTGCCTAATTTTTTCCAAGTCAAGAAGAAACCCACTGGCCAGTTCACTGCTCTTAAGAACATTGATGAGTAAATTCCTTTTTCCTTTAATGAGCAGCTGGGCTGCTGCAACAGCACTGCAACCTTGGCCTGTGGTTACAGTTTTCAATTGAGAAATACATTACTTCATTGAGACAAACTGTCAGGCTGAAACTGAAATAAAATTTTTTTTAAAAAAATCAAGTCATGCAAACGTAAGTTAGTTTGAACTGCCCTGAAATCAATGAGGCTCCAATGATTTAAGTCCTGCTCTTCAATGCTACATTCCCACATCAGCAGAGCACAGCTTGGGAAGCATGGCTCTGGCAAGGATGGGCGGTTACCCCTTGTGCCAGGTTCCAGCAGCCTGGGCTGTGCCACCTGCTCTCTGGGGACTGAGCACAGGCTCCCAGGAGAGAGCAGAGCAGCCTGGCACCAGGCAGAATTGCCACTCACTGCAGAGCTGCACTGCCCTGACTCAGCCCTGCACTTTCCTGGCTCTTAGAAAGCACACTCACAGCTTCTCCCAGGCCAAGACAGACTGACAGATGCTCTTCAAGCTGCACACATTGCAAAGGGTCAGGTTTACACCAAAGGCTGATGTGACTTTGTTAAAGGACATTTCCAGGCTGGGTTTGTTGGTTGTTGTTTTTTTTTTTTTTCACTTTTCCAGAGCACACTGTAAAAGCCAGCATAAATATCCTCTCTGCTATTGTTTTTGTGGGGCCAGCCAGATCAGATTACACTGAAAATCAAGATACAGATATTTTATCTTTGTTCTGTTTGGCAAAGGAGAAACATGCGACCTCTGTTTAGAGCATTTCTTGCCCTGTTGTTCCCCATGCTTTTCATCATATATTCCCCTAAGCATCCCACATTTTAGAAACTACTTTCAGCTCCCCTCGGACCAACCAGCTCACTCCCACCGTGGATGAAGTTTCAGGCACTGCAGCCTCCTGGATGACTGCAGGCAGATGCTCAGAGCATTCAGCTGCCACACACAGGCATCATCCCTGCAGGAACTTGAGAGAGGAACCAAGCACAGTCCTGCACCATGGACTCCTAATCCCTTTTCTGAGAGGAGGCAAGCTGGACTTTAGAGAACTGGAAGTTGGAGAACAAGCAGACGTTTATTCAGAGCCAGCAGCATGAGGGGGAGGACCACCAGCTCCTTCCTGCCTCCACGGGACTTACCAGCCCTGAATGCCCCTTTTTGTCCTCCTCCCCACATCTGTGGCCAGCCAGCACAACACTGCTCTGTCCTCTGGGAGGCTGTGGCCACTGCATGCCTGCCTCAGGGCCCAGTGGCCAGCAGAAGCAGGGTGGCCATTGCCTTCCCCAGTGATGCAGGCCTGGCTGCCAGGCTGAGCTTTCCCAAGAGGAAGTTGGCTGGGTGCTCTTCCCATTAAGGGGGACCCTCTCCAAGGGCAGAGCCATGGGCCCAGAGGCAGCCAGGGAGGGAGGCTGAACAATGGACCTGCAGCATTTAACAGGCATCAGAGCCTGGACACAGGGGCATCAGATCATCTTTTAAAAGAGTAAAACCTAACACGTTCAAAGATTACAGCTGCTCAGTAGGACTAACCCAAGAAGGTTGAATTCCACCAACACATCACATAGTTGTCATGATACCGTGTACCAGAAACTCCAGTTTCAGTAAAAAAGCATGCATGTGTGAGAGAGGCAGCAGCAAGTCTTGGCAGAGCAGAAACAAGAGCTCTATCATTCTACAAGCAGGGGCAGCTCTTGGAGGAGCCTGACTGCACCCACCTATGTTGGTAAACTTTGGAAAGCTTTGGCCTACAAAAGCACCAGGTGGTTTCCAGTCACAATGGTGAAGATGGACCTTTTGGAGGGGATTTTCCCTTCAGGTTGTGCTAGCTCTAGTTTGGACTGCAGGACTGCATTGCAGACTGGTATCAAACTGCTCTGGTGCTGCACAAGTTCTCGTCTCAGGTCAAAGTTCTCATCTCACCAGCAATACAGTGAATATAAACTGATGCATCCAGGTACACCAAAACACTCACTGGCTGAGCAGCAGCACCCATCCGATCTAATAATCAGAAAGGTTTTTTAAAATAAAAATACTCAACATTTATTCACCTTTAAAGTCACCATAGTAAAATTGTACACGCTGTGAGTAACCCAGGAACATTATTATAAAGCTATCAGAAACATAAGGCAATTTGTACAACCACTGAAAGAAATACACAGCATTTTGAAAACAGAGTGAAATATTACTCAAACAAGACAACGTTTGATACGTACTAGAGTAACAAGAACCAGCATTAAGTTTTAAACAAAAATAAAGATGTCATGGCTACAAGTATTATACAGTGATAAATACTTCAAAAATATATTAAGATATATGGAAATTCTCACTTTGTAAGGGAAATCCAGAGAAATTCCAGCCTTCACTGGATTTCAATATACCAATTAAGGTTTAATATTTAAATTCTTTTCCTTTCAGTAGGAATCAGTACTGCAGCCATTACTGTCTGTATCAATACTTACCTTCTTGTAGTGTAATGAAATCAGCCTTATGTTACATTAAGCCCTAATGCTTCTTGCATCACAGGCACCAATTGCTCTAAATCAAAAATGAGTTGCCTTTTGGTTACAAGTGCTGTGCACCACGTTTGAAGCCATAAACCACGTTAGATCACAGTCAATGTTTGCCCACTTTACAGCATTAATGAACGCGGGTTCCAAGACTTGCTTCCATGTAAATACGACGTCTTTAACAGAGAGTTTAGTAGCAAGCCCACCATAATGTTTTCCTAGCATAACATCAAGCACTCAGAAGTTACAGTACATGAATCATGCTAAAGTTTAGGTTACACCTTCAAAAACAAAGTCCAGAGGATGTTTGGAGATAATTGGTTTTGAACATGCACAAATAGTGCTCTAGTACACATTTGTTTGTGTCGTTACTGGGTAGCGAGTGAAGCAGTTTATAGCCAAGGATTTGGTGAGGCAGTTTTTCTGAGCCCGTTTAAAAATATAGACTTCTTCTTAGAGGGTCTGTTCTATAGAAAATAAAGTGAAATCTGGTAAATTGTCAGTTTTGAGAGTACTTTTCCAGGGCAAGATCCGTTGGTGGGCCTACCGCACCAAGAGGAACGCCAACCCTGCCATGCCAATGCCTGCCGCCGCTGCCACGATGGCGTTGCCGATGGTGCTGCTCTGCTCAGCCGCCTCCGAGCCGTGTCTGCCGAAGAAGCGACAGAAGCCATCCTGCAACAGCAACAGAAAGGACATTGAGTCGCTTAGCTTGCAGTTAACTGGATTTCTTTAGCCTTTGAGCACAGCTTCATCCTCCCAGCTCAGCCTGTCAGCTGCAGAAGTCCGTCTCAGTCATGAAAGTCTAAACCCATTGCCTTGGGCACAGGCAAAAACATTTTGTGAGAGCTTCTGCACAAGGCAACTGAAAGGAGTAGCTACAAGTGTTTGTATACTTTGCTCAACAGACAATTGGACACTTCCTATTGAGATGCTTGGTGTGTCAGTCATTACATATTTTTGCCCTTTTAGGCAAGTTTCTGATGGAAGTTGCCAGCATTGTTCTTCCTAATTTAAGTTTCAGAAAGCATCTAAAACAGAGGATATGGAAATTTCCACTTTTAAGACAGAAGCCCAAAGCCAGTCCCATCTCGGTGGATGTGGGACTGATTACACACTCTCTTGGAAGGGCCGGGTGGACAGTGCTCAGAGCTGACCTATGACAGAGCAAAGCTGGCAGCTGCTCTCCCAGATCATTGTGATAATCAGAAGTGGCAGCAATACAACTCCAGATGGTTGTGTTTGAACTCTGCTCCGCAGATGTCTATGTAAACAAGTTATACTCTTAATTTCTTCCGGAACTTTGTTCTTTACACTCTGATTTGTGCGAACAGGCAATATGATTTTGCCCATTTTGCCAAGTGACAGTGTATTCCGCAGCTAACCACCACGCTGTTCTGAGTGGCCAGACGGACCAGTGACCACTGGAAAACCAAGTTCATTTTGGTCTCTGGAAATGTCAACGAAACCAATGACTACTTCCCCTCATTTCTATTTTTAGTGCTTATTTGTACTGACATAAAAAATTCCACTAGGACTGGAAATAGGAAATGAGCAGTTCTGTGGGATAACTGACATTTTGTTCAGAAATGCAGGCAGAGTTGCACCGAAGCCTTAAAAGCTGTATCTTCAAGTGTGCATCTCAAGGGGCAAAATGCCCACATCTTCCTCCCCAGGCCCGACCTGACCGGCTTCGGGAAAGGCAGCAACAAGAGCCGCAGGTCTGGAGGGCGAGTGCCTTAATACACAGGTGCACTTAAGAACAGACACAGGTTTGTGCTCACACCTGGGAGAGGACCTGTGCCAGCCCACTCGCCGATATCAATAGGCTGTGGACACGAGGGGAAGGCAAACCTCTCTCTCCCACTCTGCAGCATCACTCCTGCGGTATCAGGAGGCTGCATCCCAAGGGGGCCATGCGCGGGCACCGGGAGGGGTCTGGCTACGCCACAGCACTGGGCGCCGGCAGGCACCCCAATGGCCCAGTGCGCACCCACCGCGTGTGGCGATGGCCAGAGCACCTCCCGGGGACACAGCGCTTGTGGCGATGGCCAGAGCAGTCCCTGGGGGAACACCGCGTGTGGCAATGGCCAGAGCAGTTCCCGGGAACACCGCGTGTGGCGATGGCCAGAGCAGTCCCTGGGGAACACCGCGTGTGGCGATAGCCGGCAGCCCCCGGGAGCACACCGCATGTGGCGATGGCCAGAGCAGTCCCTGGGGAACACCGCTTGTGGCGATAGACGGCAGCCCCCGGGGACATAGTGCGTGTGGCGATGGCCAGAGCAGTTCCCGGGGACACACCGCGTGTGGCGATAGCCGGCAGCCCCCGGGAGCACAGCGCGTGTGGCGATAGCCGGCAGCCCCCGGGGACGCTCCGTGCGGGTGCCCGTGCACGCCCATCACCGGCAGCGACACGGGCACGTCTCCCCCCGAGACGAGCCGCTGCACGGCGCCG
>WEIU01004720.1:290732-313652 GCA_013389925.1 Aegithalos caudatus
GGCCAACCGGGGCGGGCGGGCGCGTTCCCATCGGGAGGGGACCGCCCGCATCCCTGGAAAGGCATCCGCGGCCCATTGCTGCGGGCCTCGCCGGGCAGCCGAGGGAGACGCTCAGTTACCGGGTGCTGGCTTTCCAATACTTGTTTTAATTCCTTCTGGGTTTTTTTGTTCTATATTAGTGGCCCGCCCGAACCTGTATTATTTGCATCAAAGGAGAAGTAGGTTTTCCAGGTTGGTGGGATGAGTGCAGTGTGTATTTACCCAGCAAATGTAGTGGCCTTTGCCTTTTGATGAGCATATAGGCAAAATACAGGATTAGGACCTTGATGGTGCAAAGGCCGGGCCCTTCACAGTGCTAAGTGGCTGAGAACAGCACTGGCCAAGGGCGTCATTTACACAGCCCGGGGGACACCTCCCCTGCACCCCCAGTGTGCCCCGGCAGCTCGAGCACCACCAGCTGCTCCTCAGCCCGAGGAGACTCCCACAAACGCCGCCTCAAGCCCGGTGGCACGCCCGGCACAGGGTACACCCAGCTTGTGCGCCCTGCTGGGTGCCGTTTGCAGGTGAGGCGCTGGTGGTGGCCCGGAGCAAAGCGTGGCTGTGACCGCAGTCACAGCACAGCCCTGCTGCAGCTGCCTGGCACCGCCGCACGCTCTCACCTCTCGTCCCACAGCAGGCTCAAGGTGCCCAACGCGTCAGCACAGGACTGCTTGGCTTCACTCCATCTATCTTGAGATACAGCTGTCTCCATTTTACATCTCCATTAGAAAATCTAAAAATAGGTTGTTGGAATCAATCCTGTTGCAACTTCTCAGATCGCTATCAAGAGTTGGCCTGATCCCTTAGAGTCCCTCCTAAGGCAAACTTTAGTTCTACATCCCCGTATTTGGCTTTTGTTTTGTTTTGAAGCAGGGAAATACAATCTGTTTATGTGCTACAGCAGTGCCTGGAATAAGATCTTTACTTTTCACAAGAGCTTTACGTACATGCTTTTAAAACTATTTTTCCTTATGATTGTTAATCCTGGAGCAGGAATTTCCTATTGCATTCCTCACAGCAGGAGTGCAAGAGGGAGAGGCTGATCTTTCTCCAGCAATATCCTTTTCCACCCTTCCTGTTTATATAGCATTTTTGTTTAACAGGACAGAGCCGTCTGACAGTGCCGGCCCCAGCTACAGCTCCCTTCTCTCCACACGTTTATGGAATAGAGGTGTTTCTGACACAAATAGCTTGACATACCAACAGGGAAATCTCAAAACGCTAAAACGCTGGGTTTTCAAAGCCTCCCTGGACAGCCTTTAGTAAGTAAAAAATACAATGGGTACTTCAGTGTCCTGTTCCTCTAAGTGTCATTTATCTGATGGGAAGTTGAGGCCCATCCTGGTTCATGTTTTCACCATTACCTCAGGAACAAAGAGGTGATTTCCACAGGTGGCAAGCCCAAGCACCCCTACGCACAAGTCCAAAGGCAGTGGCCCCGAAGTGCAATACCCACAGCATTTCTCCGTGCAAGAACAGAAGTGCAAAATGCAGTGTCAGACTTATTCTCACTGGATCTGGTGACAGTTTGGGCAGTGCTGTCACTCAGAACAAGCTGGCTCAGCACTTTCCCCAGGCCCTCAGAAGAGGGGAAATGAAACAATGCACCTAAATTAAGAAGGTGCTTTTTTCAGTGACTTAAACTGAGCACTTCCACCAGCCACCTTCAGGGTGACCATAAAACCTACTTTGAAGTGGAGAGGACAGCTGGCCACAGCTCAGTTCTCTCCTGTCAAGGCAGAAAGCTGAACTGCTGCACCTCCAGGTGATCTGCACATCTGGTTTACCCAAAAAGTCACAGCCTGGGTCCTCAACAGAATTTCAGTGCCTGGCTTTTCATTGGCATCCTACTGCAACACAAGGAGCTCCCACAAAACATATACTCTGCGTTTTCCAATTCCTTCCTGGGTATGGCAATAAGGATCTGGAAAGAAAACATTACATTAGCTGTGATCCTTCTGAGTGGGAAAACAACCTGAATTCTTGTCTCCTGAATGCAGGGGAACTGAGACGGCTTTTCAGGTACTTTCACGGGCTGCTCACTCTCATTTGCTGTGGTTCGCCTTGCGTTTTTCCAGAAGATATTCCAGACTTTCTGGTAGATCTGGATTTTACCTGAGATTTTTGCAGGAGAAATCATTTTAAAAACTGTGTGGTGCAAAAAGTGACTGTCAAAAAAAAGCAAAGAACCAAATAGCTACCATTACAAATACCTAAGCAATGGGAAGATCTGCCACATACATGTTCTCAATATGCAAAATACAATTTATTGTATTTAGGCTGCTCATAAGTATCAACACAATGTATTATGTTTGAAACAAACATCTTGCCAATAAATACTATCTAAACATTAATATTAATCTTTTGATCAAATGTGTACAGTGTATTGACTCAATATTGCACAGTGAGTTCTATATGACATTTCCATAGTGCATTCAGTTTGTTAAAGGGATAGTTTGCCACAAATATTGCAAAGCATCAGAGTTGACTTTTCCAAGTGAAAACAGCTGACCTATTCCATTAGGGATGGAAGGCTGGTATAAATATCAGTGTCTTAGGTTAACTGGTTATGGATTCACAGAACCTAATGTTTTCATGGATGAGGAGACTTTATTTCAAATATGATTTTTATATAATTGTAAAAAAAAATTACTTGCAAATAGAATGAGGATGTTATCATTAAACTCCAGGGATCAGTGAGCTTGTAAACAGGTTCATTCCAGTAAGCTTGTTTTCTTTTGTTGCAATCTAAATATAAATCATATATATGATATATTCAGAGCTGTACCTCATCACCTGCATTTCAAAGGCCAGGCTGTGCAAGCCCCCAGATTATTCCAGCTCTTTGCTCCCCATGTGTCTGTGCTCAGGTGAGACTCATTACCTGTTGGTATGAGCAGAGCTGACACACCCTAGTCCTGATAGTTTTCAATGTATGAATGCAGATACAATCTCACAATGGTTCTATCATTAATTGTATCTCATCTTTATCTGACTAAATCTTGGTTCTAGAGCATCACTTCTATGTGGGGTGGTCCTGCCAGTCTGTATGGCATTCCCATGCTCCCACAGAGGGCTGGGTGCTGCCAGCAATGTGGCCAGCTGTCCTGCTCTCCTGAAAACCAGTGACTCCTGGATCAGATGGACTCATGTGCTCTGGTCAGCACAGTATCAAACACTGGCAGGATTGTGGTTCACTGCAGATTTTCAACAGCTCACTGTTATTCACTCTCAAGTCCAATTATGACAAAACCATATCCATGGCAGTAGGAGATGACTGTGAGAGTAAAGACTGTGTGATTTGACCTGCATTTGCATGAACTTACAACTGCTCTGACACTGCAGAAGGACCTTAAGATGGGCATATGCTGCTTTAATATATATTTAAGCTACATTGCCTTGCCAAAGTTGAATGAACTGCTCAAAATGCAAAGAACAATCGTGGTCATAGAATGACTATGACTAACTTGGAAAAGATTTGACCATCAGTATAATGGTGCTTAATGCTTAGCGTGTAGTATCCCTCAGTGCTTAGCATGTAATATTTCTTTAAGTAAAAGAAAATTCACTCACCAAGTGATACAATTAAAAATTTCTAAGAAACTACTGGTTAGGTATTACCTCATGATTATGTAAATCATGTTTATATCCCTCCTCTTTGCTGTTTATCAGTATGTATATATTTAGATTCTTTATATTCAGGTAAGAGATGAAATACTTATTTCTATCTAAAAAGACAGTAGGAAAAAACAGGGATTGAAGGGATTTCTTTTCTGTACAAAAAATACATTTTTATGACAGCAGCCAGTACCTTCACAGTAGGTCCTTTGCTCCTCTATTAACCACCAAGGTTCAGTCATCCATAACACCATCATAAAGTATCAGAATTGTTTCTCTTTCTATTTTTCAACACCGAAGTTCATTATGCTACTACGGAATGTTTCCAAAGCCTTTCACTATATCCCGACAAAATCAGGACTTTTTTTTTTTTAACTTTAAAAAGGAACTAAATTCATGCAAATAAATACATAATGTGCACTGAAATACTCAATTCTATGATACAGGTGACTTTCGAGAAAAGTCCCTTTATAAATAATGAAACTAATTCTAATAAAAGAATATAGTTTCAAAAAAATTAAAACTTTTTATTTTACTACAAGTTAATGTTTGCTATGTGTTCAAGCAGACTACATTTTCTACCTAGTTGTGTTAATCTGTGGGTTAAGTGTCACTCTTTTGGACTGTAGTGAGTATTTGATTTTGAGGAATGGCTTCTTTATGCAGTTCTTGTAGTCCAGGGTTTCAGTCTTCATTTGATTCTGCATACGGGATCTCAGGTTACGCCCAGATCTGTAGAAAGAGGAAGAGCTGAACATTCCTTTATGACATTGACTCTCCTATCAAACCTTACATTGCCATTGGTAAGGCGATCACATTAGAGGTACAGAGTATCAGCAGCAATGATATCATGTAACCCAACAGCAAGCTCGAACTTAGCAGTTCTGTTAGCACTTCGTGGGGGATTTTTATTTGGCTTTGCTGTTCATGTTTTACACCGTTTTATACCCTCCTTAGTTCCTCTAGAGCAGTTCTCCTCTACCAACCCTTCCTCCTCACCCCTTTTATTCGACAATTGAAGAAGGGTTCTCCCGGCACTCACTCGCAGAGTGTGGTCCCAGGAGCCCGAGCAGAAGGCGGTGCCGTCGGGAGAGACCCGCAAGGTGCTGACACGGTTTTCATGTCCGAACAGAATGGACACACGGGAGCCCTTCAGCACATCCCAGACATTGATGGTGTAATCGTTATAGCCTGCGAACAGCAAGCGACCTGCAGAGAGAAGGAGATTTTACACAGCGAGGGCTGAACATGCCTTGACTGCAGCCGGGCATTTGCAGGACATGGATCGCCCACCCTGTGACCGCTGCTCCCCCAGGCCAGCTGAGCTCCCGTGGGACAGCCCTGCCTGCTGCTGAGCTGGCCATGCTAAATGCTGCAACAACCACAATTAGTTAAAAGCATTGGAAATTTCAGCTAAATTACATAGAATGTGTTCAGTCATTAGAGATGGGGGATGACTTCAAATTGTGACAGACTCGAGAGCACTTGAACAGCTATTGCAGGGTAATAATGCTTTACACAGCCCTTACACAAGAAGTTGAATACAAATGCTTGAATGATTAACAGACAATTTGGTAAGTGATTCACTGCTAACGGGACAAGCTGTGGTGCTTGTGACCATGACAGAGACGTTTGCCTCAGTTCCAGGAGGAGGGCATTACACCACCCACCCACTCACTCACCCCCACCCTGGGTGACTGGGGAACTCTGCATTTGTCCTGGCACAGGAGAGACAAGACTTGAGCTTGTGTCTCAGGATGTGTAGTGAAAAGTGGTAGTGTCTCTTTCTTCATACTCCTGTGATATATTTTTACTATTAATCATTTATTATCCTTTAAAAAACTATGTATGTAAGTGTACTTAATAGTTAGCTACATTTCATGTTGCCTTTGAAATGTTTTTCATTATTATTGTGAAACTCTAGCCCAGCTGTAGTTAATGGCAAAATATTTCCTGCCTTCAGCAGGGCCAGGAAAATACTTTTCATCACTACAACGAAGCAATAGCCAGCTAGGTTATTTAAAGAGTAAATTTTTTTACAGAGAAAAAAAAAAAGCTTCTATGCATTAAATGTTTCTTTTGGTACTTATTACCTTCGAAAACTTTTTAGAATGAATGTTTTATCGAATTAAACTGAAAAATTTTACAGTTCTCCTCAAATCTCAACACTAAGATAACCTCCAAAGTTTTAAGTCTCACCACTGAGAGAGAAGTCCACACTGGATGCTCCAAAAATGATGCTCTCTTTGGAATAAATTGCTACTTCTCTGTCTGCACGAAGGTCATATAAACGACACTAGGATTAAAACAAAACCAACACACATGCCTCAGTAAATGCTTGGAAGCACTGGCTAAAATATTTGGAAAAAACAGGAGTGGGAAGTGCAGGCTAACAGACATCACAGGAAGCGGCTGCTTGGCTTCTTTCCTTCTGCTTCTTTCTGCTTCCTCCTTTCCTTCTGCTTCTGGCTGCTGTAACTGGGATCCCCTAACAGGGATCTAAGCAACACAAGGCTGTTTTGTATACATTTCAGGAAGAACTTTCTTTTTCAAGCCACTTCTCTAAGCCCCCTGCCTGTCCTAGAAAGACATGAGTGGTGGGCTTTGGGCCACACTACCCACTGGAATCCCCACACCCTCCTGCTTCCCCTCTGTGGTTTTGTACTTATCAGGGCATCCTGCTGCTGGGGAGGTGCATGTGGAGACAACCTCCTAAACAACAGTTTAGCCACAGCTGGAGCCTGGGAGATGGGATCAAACCTCTATCCACTGCTGAGAACAGGACCATGTGGCACAGAGGAGCCGAGGGGTAGCCCTGGCTCTGAGTGAGCCAGGAGAGCAAACAGTCCCTGCCCTTCTGTGAGGCCTCTCTGTTTGAAAAACCTACGTGAAAATAATTCAAGTGAAATAATACATTTTAATGCAGATCTCTGGTTTTCATTTCTCATGGAAAATTCCAAATCACCTCTAACAACCTATACTTCCTGTTTTTATCATTTGCCAGCAAAATTTGGCTTGTTTGACATGGAAATCAAGTATCAGACTTCACTGCCATGCAGAAAGGCAGTCTGTTAACCCTGAAATGAAAATGCACTTTTGAAACTATGCGAACTGAAACCCCTCCTCAATAAGTTAAGCTTAAGCAAACACTGGCCAGATGGGATTGCTAATATTAAGACTTTACTATTGAAAAATGGCTGGTATTCAAGTCTGCACATAAAGAAGGGGCTGTTTGATTGCAGGGCAGTGGGGAGCTGCCAGGTATGCATACTCCAGGTCTCCCAGTGCTCCACACAGACGAATAATTTCATCAGACTGTCCTGACAGGGAGCTGGGGTCACTGCAGATGACAACACTGTCATCTGAGCACGCTTTTATGGATTACTTCCAGTCAGGATTATCTCTTCCTCAGAATCCCCAAGTATATAAATCAGGTCAAGGATACCACTCTGTAACACTGCAAAAACAAACCTCTTCATTTGAAGAATCAGGTAGATGTAAACTGCCAAAACCTCTGTGAAAAGTACAGAGGTGGAATTTCCCATTCTCCTGCTTGAGTCAGGGGTGTCAAGAATGGTTAAAAAAGAAAAAAAAAATAATAACCTCTGATACTGGGTGTTAAAAGAGGGTTTTTACTGGAATTTAATGATGGACAATTTCTCTGTATCACTCCCTCAGCATCTCAAGAGCTCACAGTACTGCATCCAAGTGTGCAGAAAGCCACTGGGCTCACCACAGGGCTAGAGGTATTAACTTCTAATCGCAATTTTTAAAAGGTAAAATCAGGGTTCACTCTCTCCAAAGAGCCTTGGAATGTCTCCACATCCAATGAAGAGGAAAGGAACAAAGGAACGTTTCTGTAGAGTTTAGCTAGCATTGGAGCAGACTCAAAACAGCTCTGAGGGCAGAGTACTTTAGATAAAGTCTTTCAGGTGACTCAGTGTGATGTTTGAATAAACAGAAGAAAAAAGGTGCCAGGTGCCTCCCCATCATCTGCTCTCTGCTACACTTAACTGCCAGCTCAGGCCCTGCAGGGCTGTGGTGGGGCAGAGCCTGGTTCCACATGGGACACACCAGCTGTAGGAAAAGCCATCAGGCCTGAGCATCACTCGGGGGCAGAGGGCACCAGGAGGTAAATGGCATTTTGTATACATTGTGCTGATCAAATTTACCTGTCAATGCATTCTGAGCCCCTCCTAGCAGGTTGCTCATAGATAAGAGCCATTGAGGGCCAATGTGTGATCTGGGATGACCTGGATGCAGTGACTCACTGCAGGGAAGAGTGCTGGCAGTGAGCCAGGGCCCCCAGAGATGTCTGTGGCCAAGGCCACCCTGGGGCTGCAGAGGCCAGCTACCCACACCTGCCCTGCTCTGCCCTGAGCCCATGGCCCCTCTACTTTCTGGGACATGCTACTTCTCCTGACACAAGCTGCAGCATTTCAGCTGGTTCCTCCCATGCTGTGACCAAGAGTTATGTGAAGCCAAGTATCTTCCAGTAAGACAACTAATTTTAGTCATGAAACTTCAGATACAGAGAATCTGAAATGAATATTTGGACCAGTACCTCTTATAGAGAAGTTTGCAGGAGTGACCGACAGCATTATGTGATTTTCCCTAGAACATTGGATATGGTATTTATTATCTTATCTTACAGAATTAGTATTTCTGCAAATTTGGTGTCACAGGCCCAGTTTAGTCACCAAAAGTCCTCTGTGGATGTGACCTAGTCTTTTAGGAAAACCTGACTTGGGGAACAACAGAATTTTCCTAAATTAGGTTGCTGAATTAACATACCGTGGCATCGTCTGAACCAGAGGCAAAAGCATCTCCACTTGGATAATATCTGTGCACAAGTGAAAGAAGACCAGAACACATTACATTACTTGGATGAGGTCAGACTTCAGAAATAGAATCAGCACATTGCTCAACACTGCAAACCTGTCCTCTCCCAGAAACACACTGACCTGACACTGTTGATATCTGAATCGTGGGTTTCAAATGACTGGACACACTGACCAGACCTCATGTCCCAAACCATGGCTTTCTTGTCACATCCCTAGTAAGGAAAAAAGAAATCATTGCAATTGTGCAAAGGGTGACATTTACCCCGCTTGTGCCCGATATTTGTCATCAAGCCCACTACATTCAAAGGTTCTGAACATCACAGCTCCCAGAGGATTTAACCAGCCAAGCAGCCCCAGAAGTGGCTGCAGTGGTGCCCTCAGCTGTGCACATGGGATCAGAATTCCTCATGGAGGCTGGAGCTGCCCTGCCCTCACAGCCCTGCTCTGCTTGTGCTGCTGCCCTACCTCTGTCTGCAGCCCCACCACGCCACAGAGCTGCACAACTGACCTGTCCCTGACCACTTAACATGATCAGTATAAAAAATCAATACCTGGCATTTAACGTTTTATAACTAATTCTTATCATACACTGAAAGAGAAAATTAAATCAGTGCATCCAGAGGGTTTCTTGCCCAGCCTCCTACCAGGGTTAGCCCCTGTCAGGGCTCTGCACCCACATGCTTGATGGTGTGGTTGGGATGAGAAAAACAGCATAACAGCATTTCATCTCATCCTCAAGCTAAAACCTGCCCTTCCAAGCTATGCTCTGAAAGGATCATTTAACACTCAGTGCTCATCACCCTGAATTCTTTGGGCAAGGGGCTTGGCCCATGTAGTCTACACTGTCCTTGGGGCAAGAACCATCTCATACCTAAAGGGCCATGCTCTCAGCTGCAATGTCTCACTGCTGTCACAGTTGTAGTGACAGGAAAAAGAACACGGACTTTGCTTTGAAGAGTGATGAGAGATTTTAATAAACTTGCCCCTGCTGAGGAGCAGGCAGGCTGAGCTGCAGGGGCTCAGCCTCTCTGAGGCTGTGTGGGAAGAACAGGGCAGGCCAGGAGGCTGCTGCTTCTGCTGAGCCAGAGCGCCCTGCCCGCCAGACCGTGCCACACGTTATTTATTTTAATCAAATATGATAGCTAACTAAATTAAACAGTCTCTTCATAGTTCACATATTTCTCTCTATTTTTTAAAGATTCTGTTGTTAAAATGAAATCCTAGTGTTTTTAGTATAGACATCGTTATTTAAAAGATGTAATGCTCCTTGGCACCAGTTTGTGGTTTCTGCACCAGGGAAACCAAACAGGATAGAGAATATTTTGGACCTAGCATATTTCCCTCTCAAGCCCCACCATAGCCCAAGCCCAGTCTTTCATATTGCTTCCATGTGCACTGTTCTTACTGATCCCTAGGGGAGTTTGGGGGCAAGACCAATCTGACAGGCTGGTGCTTTGACTTCTAAGGTTTTGAAGGAGAAACCTGTGGAGAGATGGGCCCCCTGAGTGATACCCAACTCAGCTGGGGAGCCTTGCTCAGAGGGCACTGAGCACAACAGCCTGGGACACAGTCCTGAGCTTATCCAGGAGGGCTGGAATTTCCAGTTAAGTTGTTAAATGTAACATCACCCAGCCTACGTGCTGCTATACTGACATTGCTTATTCCAGCTCAAGGTTACTGTACCACAGAGGCACAGTATTCAGGGAATCTCTCTATGCCTCCACACCTTCACCATACCTCCACACTGTTCTGCCTGTACCTGCACTGACACGATGGAAGACAGGTCTTCACCATGGTGGTGTTTTGCATGTGATGAATTAAGCTAACGCCTGTAAGCACAGACATGCCCAAGCTGCTCTATCAACAAAAGTATGACATATTCTCTTAGCAGTACCAGAGCTGCTTGTGATTCCTTGCCCTATAATAAGCTGAGCTGTTCCCAGGGAGAATGACTCTATCCTTTCTGGGAAGCAAGCTCGGTGACAGGAAAACCCGAGAGAAGTAATGCACTTGGATGGAATTAGCTTTCAGTCACGCATCAGAGCAGCTGTGCTACCAGCAGGCAAACTGGGCCAGTGTGCTGGACTCTGCTCCTGATGTGCCAGCCAAATTCGATAAAAAGAGCCATAACAGAAGAGGGCCAAGTTTATTGTGTAGGGATAAGACCATGACCTCTGAGCACCCCATACCCATGGTTGGCACCCTCTGGCACAAGGGCCATTTCCATCAAATACAGGATCAGCCATGGGCCAGTGCTGGTGGGGATCAGAAACCAGCAAAGTTACTGGTAGCAACTGGCCTCTCAGCTCCTGCCAGCTCTCATCTGCACACTCACTTTCAGACGTGGGAAAGACTAAGATCACCTTGAAAAGGAGTGGAGCTCCATCCCACCCACCTTTATGCCTGGCCTGCCTCACTGTCAGACTGTGTGCCAGTGGCTCAGCTGCCTGGGAACAGTGATCCCTCAGCAGCACGACCCGATTTGGAAGATGCCCTGGGTACTTTCCCAGGCCAGTCTAGTCCTGCAGCCCCAGTGAGGTTTGTGTGTTCCTCTGTGCCAGGACAGGGAGCAGAGTGGTTGACTGATGAAGGGGCTTTAAATGTCTCTGGTACCACTGGAAGGCACAGAGGACTCAGTAACAGCTGAAGATGTGGCCACACCTCATCTCCCTGCTCCAACTTGCACTGGTCAGCCAGTGTCCAAGCTGCCCCTTGACTCTTGGGACACAGTGGCACGCACATTATTTGCAACCCCACTTTGATGCCATGAGCACAACCTGACGCCTGTCACAGCCTGTCTGGCTCCAGAGAGCTGGGCACAGGGAAAGAGCAAAGTGTGAGGAGTCCTCTGCTGTTCCAGACCCACACCTCCACTGTGGTAGGAGCCCACTGCTCTAACTCTGAGCCTTCCCCTTCCTGGCAGAGGCGTTGTTTTGATCTCGAGCTGGATTGCTTTCATGTGGGGTGGAACTTGCAAAGTAAGCAGAACTGCAGTCAGACTGGCTGGGTGGGTTTGACCCCACAGTCAGGGGTTTAATTTGCTCCAGCTTGGAAAATGTGCTTGCAATGAGTGGATTGCACTGGGGCATCCAACATATACTCCAGCATTCTATCAATAACATTGTGAGCCTCCTACTTAGCTGCCTTTTCACTTCCATATTCCTTAGTTTTATATTATGAGAACAAGCTCCTGCTTACCCCAGAGACAAATGTATTTCCTGTTTCAGAAGGGGCCAGGTCCAGGCACAGGACATCAGCTCCATGACCATGGAAACTCTGTAGAAGTTGCCCACTCTCAACATCCCATAGAGCACAAGTTCCATCTCCACTTGCTGTCAGGATCTATAAGATGTGTGGAGAAGAGTCAAATACAAGAATCAGCAGATGACCTTCAGGTCACAAAGAAACAACTGACATCCCACATCAAAGGACAGCTTTAATTTAATGAAATACTATGCAATAAATCAAAGCCATAAGCCCATTGTAAACCTAAGTACATCTTATGGTTTTCATTTTTAAAGAAAAAAGGTAGAGTGGAAAGGAGAGCTGTATGGACACCACTATACCTACCATGTTTCAATAATGGTCCCTTTTGTGTGGTGAGCTTTGCACAACTGACAGCAGTAAGGATTTGCTGGCATTTTCACAGTGTCTGAAAACGAGGCAGAACAATACTGGTATTCCTGTCTGCCCCTGTATTCACTCTATCAGTATTTAGGCTGCTGGAATTCAACCCAGGTAAATGGACAAATTCTTGGAATTAAGCATACCTGTTTAACTCCCCATTTTTTTTTCTTTCTGCTTGAAATAGTCAGGTTAAACCAAATTAATTTGGCTTAAGACATGGATTTTCTGAAAGAGAAGTAAGCCTGTCTAGACAGTTGTTTGATAAGTCCATCAGCTCCCACTTGTCCTGAACCATTTGTGTGTGAAAGGGTTGGAACATACACTGACCGAACATAACTCACAGCTTCCCATCTGCTACAGTACTTGTAGAAAGCACATGTGATCAGAGCTTGTTATTGTGGCTAAATCCTGATGATGCTCAATTGTTCAAAATTTCCCCTTGGCACCCGAAACTGTTATGCAATCACAAATTCTGTAGGTTGAAAGAGTCCCTGTGCACTGGTGTGGAAGGAAGCAAGGGTGAATGTAGGAGGGCTCTCAGTTTTGTACACGGGTTTTTTTCATGGCTGGTGAGGAAACCCAAGTGATCCCAGTGGGTAGTTACAAGTTAAAAACAAAATTCTCTTCAAGAAGAAAATGATCACACAGTCACGAAACTATTCACAGAGTCACATAAAGGTTAAACACTGAACATGTTTGACAGATGCTGCAAAAATTCTTCCAGTAAACAGAGGTCTGCAAAACTGCAGAACAGACTGTTCTGAATCCTGCAGCAGAGAGATGCTAATGCTCTCAGATGATAATAGCAGAAGAAAGTCCTGACTTGTCTTCCTGGCCAGCTTTTGAGCCTGGATCAATGAACTTCCTTGTTCTGGGGAATATTTATATTTGGCTGAGGGATGAAGAATTTCAGCTCTGAAGATTTGGTCTTGTAACACTGTGTAAGGGAATATGAAGAGAATAGGAATGGCTAAAGGTGTAAGGGAAGGGTCTGTTGGCAACACAGAGCTCCAGCTAATGCTTAAAGAGAAATGTTATGGACTCAGCTTCAAGGCTGCTCCTCAGCCCTGCCACACTTGGGAGCAAGACTGCCTGTCCTATGCAAAACACTTGAGATCCCAATTAACTGTTGCTATTTATACGCATGGAGCATTGTCACGTGGGGAGCATTATCACACCACAGAGCTGCAGATACCTAATTTAGGAAGTGAGGCTCCCTGGCTCTCTGCTCACTGAGGCAGGGAAGGCTCTCTCCAGCAGGACTGGTTTGGGGCACTGAGAACAAGGTGTGTGGGTCAGCCAGCCCTGCAGCTCAGGGCCCATGTGGGAACACAATGAGGAGCAAGGGTGGGACCCCTTTTTCAGCACCTATAGAGCCTGGGAATGGCTCTAACCAATGATGAGCCACCCCCAGATCTCCTCTCTTTCCATTGCACGGCCCAAAGCCCATGAGCACACTAAACCCTCAACTTCTGCTCAGTCTTCCACGCCTCTGTGGGAAAACTGAGCTGTAGTTTAAGACAGCAGTCAGGGCAGAGCTGCAGCCCTGGCAGCACCTAGCAGTGGGAGCTGTGGGGACTGGGCTGGGGGACACCTCCACCTCATGCTAGAGCTGCTCCAGGATAGCACCACATCCCTCCTGACACAAATGGGGAGAGCAGAGCTGCTCTGCATACAGCTGGGAAAGCTCCTGCACAATGTACTTGCACTGTGCATCCTCAGAGTTACTGAAAAGTTTTGATTCTGAGGCCTTTATGTAAATGAAAAAAGATGAGAAATCTGTGATTCTCTAGGATCTGCTGCATAACAGTGTCCTAAGAAAAGCTTGGCCAACCTGTTGCTTGTATTTGCTTGAATAATAACACGCAGTGCCATAAATGATCACTTATAAGCCTAGCAATCAAAAGAAAACTTCTTTTTAAAGACTTGAGAAAGATTTCTGACTCACTAAATATAAAGCACTTTAATCCACTGTGATATGACTTAACAATGACCTTCAATATCACTGTAATACATGACCTTCAATATCAATGCAGTTTGCTGTATTTAATACGGAAAAAAAGAACCCAACTTTTCTTTTTCTTATTAAAAATAAATTGCTATCTTTCCTGTCAGAGGATTTGATCTCGGAGCATTTAGGTATAGACAAGAAAAGAGAAAACTGGGTTTATGTCTCATCAAAAACATTCCACTTAATTTAGCCTGCTCTAATTTCACATGGCTCCTGCACAGGAAGGTCAGGGCTAAGCAAGCCTGAGTGCTGGGTACCTCCACCACTTGTTTCCATGGCAATGGACTTAAATTAGCACCTCAGAGTCATTACAGAAACCAGAGAGCGACAAACAACAACATACTCTTGGCTTCACATGTCCTGAAATAGAAGCAACGAGAGCTGATATTTCCTTCAGAAGAGCTACAAATATCTGGAAGAAGGAGACATGGTATTCCCTTTCCAGCAGCTCTATTGACATTGAGAGCTATAAAAATGCTCCATTCTGCCACTTATTTTGCTGCAGAGCTGTACTGAGAAGAACTTTAATTAAATTCAGAAACCAGAGAGGACAAGGGGATTATCCTGGCTCCTTTCATCATCTTCTGTGTTCCTAGAGAAAGAGATCTTTGAGATATTTGATAGAGAGGAAGGCTGGCTTGGTCCCAGAAGATCTGCATTCAGTTCCTGGCTTTGCCATCACCTCCCATTGTGGGCCTCTGTGCTCCACCCCACTGCCTGTGAGATGGGAACAGCATCACTCCTTTCCCTCGAGGGAACAGAGCACTGCCAGAACAGACAACAGGTATGGCCCTGTGGGACCATCCTCAAGCTCTGCTCTATCACTTGGTACAAACAAAAAATACTTTGAATGAAAGCAAAATCAAATTTTGCCAGATGTCTGGGACAAAGCAGGCAAACAACACAATCACCATCATCTGGCACAGCACCCAAGCCAGTCCTGGATGAACCATGGTTTTAACTATTTACAATAGTCTGGGCTCCTAAAGGTACAAACTGGGGAGCAGAGAACATACAGGTACCAGCCAGCTCCCTCTGCAGAAGCCACAGGCCTTTGCAGGGACAGCCTGGCCACAGGCTGTGACAAGCATTTCCTTACAGCAGCTTTTGCAGCACCTTCACAGCCCCCTGTGAGGGTGTTCCAGCAGCCCCTGTGGGGGCAGGACGTGGCCCTGGGTGCCCCAGAACAGGACAGGAAGGACATGTGCACTGCACCCGAGTGCAGCTCGTGTTAGGTGATGGTGAGCAGCGGGTAGGGAGCACATTTACCTGCATGTCTGAGTTAGTGAAGCTGCAGGCAGACAAGTAGTTCGTGTGCATCGCAACAGATTTCTTCTTTGCAGCCATATTTTCATTTTTTTCAAATGTCAGAGGGTACACAGAACACTTGTTGTCCAGGCCACTGAAGAGAGTAATAATAGCAGTAACAGAGAGAGCAAAACTGGTTAAAACTGCAATGACAAAAGGCAAGTGGTGATAAGGACACCACCTGTCAGTGCTGTGCTGCCAAACCCTTACAAGTACCGACTTCCCTGTATTGTGCTGTGTGGGATCTCCCTGTGCAGGGAAGCCCCAGCTGCCTCACCAGCCTGGCTGCTTTACAGAACTTGGAACAGCTGCGCCTCAGTATTTTTCACCCTTATCGAGTTTATAAATGGCACTGAATGAAACCTCACGAAAGCATAAACTGGGAGGTGACAGCAGCCACCTCAGGGTTAATGTTTCACACACAGCCAAACTGCAATTTTTCTGCTGACATCTGTCATTGTGAAGATTACTATTTCAGCATCTTTATACACCTACCTTAACAAATGTGACCTAGCTCCTAGAAAAAAGGCAGCATAGCAAGTAACGGGTGCGAAGACTGAACTTTTAGAAGAGTTTGGAAAAAAGGCACCAGAAGCACTGACCTCAGTAGCTGCTGTTCCCCTCCTGGACAGTTGTACCAGTTAAGCTGTGTCAGGCCCAGGACTCATTTCTAAAGGGTAGGATTTATATCTGACCCTTTCCTACAGCTGTGGTAGATCAGTTCTGCCCTGGTCCCTGGGATTCTGGTATTTATATAAACTTATTTTTTTCAAACCTGAGCTGTCAGAAAACTTGCAGAAGATTATCAAGGATGGGGTTACATCTCCCCATCCCATCTTAGCAAGATCTGTTCACATACTGGTAATCTTTAATGATGAACCTCCATGTCATAAAAAAAAGAGTGCAAAGGAAGAATGCAATTAAAACATCTTTCCCATAGAAAATATATCCAACAGAGACAACAGCACTAGAAAAGGGAAGTTGCATGCATGCAGAATTCCTAACCCATGATATAAATGCTGAAAGAGGATTATTTTCCATGCTTACACAACAAATGTTATTGCACTGAAGTCAGTGGAGATAATATATACTAGCCATAATGGAAATAGAATCAGGGCACTGAATGTAGACCTTCCACCCACAATCACAGCATGCAAACTTCTGTCAGCTTCTGAAACCACCAGGACACTGCAACAAATCCAACTTCTCTGTGTAAGCTGCAGTGGAAACTGGGCACTTTGGGGCAAGCAATGGCACATCCAGATGGGGCATAGGCACAGGCCATCACCCAGGTACATGGCATTGTCACCGCATGCTCCTGAAACACAGCAGCCCGTCACTGGGGCCTCACTGCCCCCCTAACCCCTAAGGAAAGCAGGGGGGTAGGAAGTCACTATTCTCTGGGGCATCCTTAGGCTCAGTGCAAGGTATAGATGTTTTCCCCAGCCACAACTCACATTTAAATCAACAGCCCTGACTGCAGAAGGCAGCAGAGCAGCAGGAGCATGGGCAGTCCTCCCCCGACACTTGACACCTTATTCATGAGCCCCAAACTGACCACAGAGCATGTTTTATTGGGTCACCCAGTGCTGTGAAAGGTCCCCACTGCTGCACATTTAAAAGTGAGTGAAAAACAAGTAGTGTCTCCTCATCAGTGTGGTGCAGGGTGCCACGAGGCAGCCCAGGCAGGGCCTGGAGGAGCAGTGGCACCATTTCACAGAGAACACCACAGCTGAAGGATCCCCAGTGATCACACACAGCACCTGGTACAGGGCACACAGGAAAGTTCCTGTTTTGCTGGCTGGGCTTTGCCTCCCTTGTGAGCAAAGAGGTTGGATCAGAGCCTCCCACTGGAGACCATGACAAACCCCAGTGCCCTGACAGGGACTTTGCTCAAAAACAGGTCAAGGGACATGACTTGCCCATGGCTCCTTTTTTGGGGTGCTAGTGGAAGTCTGCATTTTATCCCATTACCCCACTGCCTCCAGTGACACCTGTGAGCCTTTCACCTCATCCCACTGTCATATGACCTAGGCACAGAATTTTGCTGAAGTTTCACTTACTTTGTTGGTAGTGAAGGAATCCCACACGATCACCTTTCCATCCTAAATGAAAGCACAGAGAAAGAGAAACTGAGGTCTTCCAGAGACACAGCTGCAAGCCTGCTCCCCAGCTTGGAGAAAACTCTGCTGCTCATTTCCTCTCCCTAGTCTATGTCCTTCTGTCTCCATCTTAACAACAGCACAGTGATCACAGTGAAGCACCAAGGAGACACTTCTCAGTAGTGCTGTTGTATCCACCACAAGAAAAGTGTATCTTTTCCTCACTGAGACAATTAATGTTTGATTAAAATATCAATTTATTTTTCATTTTTTTTTCTCTTCCCTCTTAATGGCTTCATGAGAACTCCTTTCACCTGCAGCACATACCATGGACAGGGCCATCTCCTCAGGAACCTGCCACCTGCAAGCCCTCACTTGCCTCACTTGACTTTCATGGATATTGCACTGTTTATTCATCTTCCCTTTACAGTCTGATCCTGATTTTCCCTTTACTTGTCACAACACTTACTTAACCTTCAATTATCCATTATACAACCAGCTGAAGAGCCATCACAGAACCTTGTACAGAGAGCAGAACAATCACTTGGTGTACACCAGCTACACTCTTGCCAGTTACTATGCCTTATGCACATAATACTGTTATCTTCCCTGTATCATGAAAGTGAAATGTTTATTACTGAGCAACAACTGCTTGTGTACCTGGACTTACACAGTTCTTAAAATAAGAGTAAAAAATGCATTTCAACCTGTCTGTTCAGTTTTCTGATCTACACACTAACATTTTAACCATTTTTTTTAAAGTTACATTAAATATTTAAATTATTCTCTTTGTTGAGATCACCATGAATGGTAAAAACTCACAGTAAGTGAAGGTGGCTTGCAATGCAGATTGCCTATTTTTATCCCTCAAGTGAGACCCCTGACAGATTTCATGTAGGTCAGTGAACAGCTGTGAGATGCAACAAGCTCACTCACTGCCATACTGGGCTCAGGATGAACCAGGGGATCTAGAAAGTAATTATCTCATTACCCCCTCCAGCTTATGAGACTGGTCTAGAGCAGGTGTTAGGACTGTTTCTCAAAATGCCCAACTAAATGCAGGATGTCTGAGGCTTTCAAGGTCATATGAATCATACAGACTGAAAAAGAAATTTCTGTGCATAGAAATCTCTAAAAGAATCAACATTTCTTCTATTTTCCTTATTATTTTCTCTGAACACGTAACCTGAAAATTTTGCTAAGTATTTAATCTGTAAAGAACAAGGAAATAGATGTAGCCTCTCATGAGTCTATTTTTTTATTGCAGGAGGGCAACATGGGAAAATCTGTGTATGACTGGACAAGAAATATTTAGGGTATTAGCTACAAGAGGTGGACCAATGATTAGAACATTAGATTTACACCCTCTGAACAAATACATTCCCAATGAGCTTCTTTCAGGACGTCTTGGAAACATTTACAATAATCCCAGGTATCATCTGCTAAGAGTGGCACACAGCACAGCCAGAAGATTTCTATAGTGCTCAGCAGCACCTTTGAAAAACATCTGCCCCACAGCATACCTGGGAAGAGCTCACAATTCTCCTCTTGTCTTTGCACCAGTCCATACAGAGAACTTTGTTTCCATGGCCCTTCAGGGTCCTCCTGGTCTTCATCACAAACTGTCCCAGCGCCTCCACGCGCTCTGCCACCTGATGGACTGCAAACAGCTGATGGTTAGAGAGCCCTCCAAAGCTCTGCCCTGGCAAAGACCTCTTTCTGAGTAATGCCCCTGGAGGGATTAATCCATGAAGTTTGAGCCCATGGTGCAAGCCAGTGAGCTCTGCTTCAGAGCTGGCAGGTGGCTAACACCAAGGTGGGTGGCATAGGAACATATTCACCAGATAAAGACAAGGATGAATTCATTCAGGGTTGAATTCCAGGGATGTAGCAGCTGAAGCTCCTGCAGACCATCCCTCCCAAGTATAACTGGAAAGCAGATTACCCCTTTGCCCCCCTTTACTGGGAAATCCTCAGGCCTGAAGGTGGGCAAATGTTGTGATGTGAGAGTCCCAGCTGCATTGGCTCTCAGCACTGTGGTGGTGCAGTGGGATACAGGTACTGGCACTGGTGGCTGCTGTGCCAGCCCTTCTGGTGGCCAGGACACAGCTCTGAGTGAGCAGGAAGCTGGACAGTTACTGAGGGCACTACCCAACTTTTCAACAGCAACTATGGACATCAAGGACTTCATGGGAGGCCCTTTCTACAAAAGAGGGAAACAGAGGGAAGGAAAGCAACTTTCCTGAGCAGCATCCTCTAGTGAAGAAGTCAGTTCTTTTGTAGCTCTTTTAATAGCAGTACTTTCAGCTGATATTCTTAAAAACCTGAAAAATTTACATTTCTGTTTGTGCAAACTGACTTTGACATAAAATTCATGCAGCTGACACAACTAAAAGGTCTCTTATATAACCCTGATGTCTCAAGCTGGGACCACCTGTAAATGTCTGGGAGAAAGTGTCATCTGAGGAAATCTATTTGCTCTGCTCCAGCATGTTGATCCAGTGTGGAGCTGAGCATGATGTATCTCAGCACCCAGGGGCAGCTCATCACACAGAGACTTACTTCAAGTCTTACAGCAGAGCTCCTGAGGCTGGAGACTTGGCACCAGAATTAAAAATTACTCTGTCTAGAAAAGAGCTGATAGCACTTCCTGTGTTGTGTGGTTGTCCACACCAAAACCTAAGATGATCCAGCTGCTGTTGGCTGTGGGGACAATGCTTGACTCAAACTTCTGAGATAAATGGAGCTCACATGCTTTAATAAGCTGGAAGAGGAAATCTTGAGCTTTTCACTGCCCTGCTGGAGACTGAGCACCACATCCCCCATGGCAGGTGGTGCTTTGGAGCTGCCTTGCTATTCACCCTTCATCACTTTTCTGGGGCTGCAAGAAAGCTCACGGGCTGGGAAGGGCTGTGACAGTGAGAGAGCAGGCATCCTGAACTTACAGATAATTTCCTGGCACAGGGTCAGTGAAGCAATTTCTGCCCAAGGCAGAGACTGATTTCTAGTGGATTACCTTTTCAAGAGTTGTCTTTCAAAGCCACTAGCCCCACAGGCTGTGCCAGAATAATGCTCTCAGCTGAAATCTCTGCTCAACCAGTCTCCCTGAGCCAGGGGACAAGCGCTGTCCACCATTCCTCACAATCTGTCCATAAGTCAGGAGGAAATTTCTGGGAAAGTACCATATAAACTCACTGAGGAAAAGATACATTCCCTCTACTACTGCCCATAGAAACTTGACAAATGATCCAATCAAAAGACATGAAAACACAGGACAGGAGGTTATTATGGCAGCTGGAAAGATGCTTGTGTCCAGAACATATCTGGAAAAACAAATGTTTCACAGACAATGGACAAACTGTTTCCATTATGTCGAGGCAGCTGAGACTCTGTGAAATTGTCTGGTTTATCCTCACTGATTCTCTGAGGACACTTATCTCCAACCACAGCCATAATAATCCTGCTCCCGCCTAGCACAGGTTTGAGAGTCAGTTATTTTTAAGCATTCACCAATATTGTTCAAAGATAGCAAAAAAACATGCACTCAGACAAGTAGATCAGCTAAAGCCAGTAAATAGCTTGAGTAGTTTTACAGAGGTCCAGATAAAACTGCCTATTTATCTTAAAAATATTGTTTGGCCTGAACAGGAGGTGTGGAATTGATGCAGATACTCTAGGGTCTTTGATCTTTTCTGTGTTGGGTCTTATGGTCTCTCTGGCCTTAAAAATTCATGGATTGCACAAACAGAACAAGCTTTTACTACACCTAAAATTTTAAGCTCTTAAATTGACTCCTTAAAATTATAGGACTGCAAATCAAATGCATTTTTGGCATTTCCTTTTTCTATGTATGTTTTTGAGAGCTGCTGTTCAGAACCAATTGAACAAATAAGGGCAATCCTATTTCAGCCAGCTGCTTGTTTTGGGAACCACAGAGGGAAAGTCATGATCCGAGCAAAAAAATGCAAAAGATACAATTTTAGATAAGGGGGAAAAAAAGCCCAAACCAGCCAACCAAGCAAAAACCAAAAGTTATGCCTTATTCTGAAACTCAAAAACTCTGCAGAAATAGTGCTTGGAAATAATTTAAGTGTAAAAAAGCTCTGATACAGAATCAATGATATAAAATATTATAAGGAAGCACTGTTCTACAGCAGCATAACACTTTGTCCTAGAAATGCTGTCATGGCTTTGCAAACACAGCTTTCCAATGGAAATTTACAGATTTTACGTATGACAAAGAATATCCCATGACTATCAATGGCACATACAGTTACAGTATCACTGCAATCATAGGTGCAACTTTGTGAGCAAAAATGGGTTTACCAATATGCCTAAGAGGTCTGTTAAACAAAGACCCTGCCACTTCTGATACAGAAATGATACTACAGGAATATGGTAATTTATGGGAATGTTTCTGTAATAAGGACTTCTCTCTTTGTTTAACAATTCCAATTAACAGGACATTCATATAACGTGATTGTCTAACTCAGAGAGAAAAATGCTCTATTTATTCCAGAATATATATATTTTATTGTAACTCCTTATTTCTGTGTTTACAGTATATATATTTTATTGTAATCCTTCCCAACCTGAAAATCAGAAGTGTTTTTCAGTCCCTCATTTTTACAAAACACTAAGAACTAAGTTACTGGATACAAGCTCAAATTCCTTTTCAATGCTTAAGGTATCAAAACACATGAAAGAAAAGTTTCAATGACCCACTAATATTTCTAATAGAGTGATCTACATGATTTCAGATGGAAAGAGTAACTTACATGTTTTTCTAAAAAAACAAACACCAAAATTAAACAAACAACCAACCACAAAAAAAAACCCCAAACCCCTTAAATGTATCGTGGTAATTATAAGATGAAATAACAATTAAAAAAGGATTTTTTAATATCTCAGAACTCGTGAATACCTATTTGAAAAGCTCCATTAACATAAGGTGAGCTGCTTTTTCCTGAATGGGGAAGGGGATAGGGGGAGGGCCGGGCCGAGCTCTGTCCATCGCATTCCTGTTGGGTTATCCCTGGATCCTGAAGCTGCAGCTGATAACGGTGAGTTACACATTGACAGCTCCGGCACTGACTCACCCGCACCTCTGAATCAGCACTGCATCCCTGCAACTTGTTTCCCTGGCGGAAGGGGGGCAGAGGAGCTGTTTTTGGAAACAATGCTCCTTTTTAAGCCCTTGCACACCTCGGGTGAAACCCCGGCCTCATTAAAGCAAATTCCCATCAACTTCCACACGGCTGGGGTTCATCCTGGCTCCTGACACTACATCCATTCGCTGCGGGCGAATCCCGGCTGTACCGAGCGTATTTCAGGCTCCCCGCCCCGCTCCCAGCCCCGCGGGAGGCAGCGC
>WEIU01004720.1:313750-327626 GCA_013389925.1 Aegithalos caudatus
CCGCCCGCGCCCGGCCCCACTCACGCTCCACGTCGTGCAGCTTGGCCCGCTCCTCCTCCAGCTTGCCCTTCAGGCTCTCGGCCTCGCTCTTCAGCGATGCCAGGGTCTCGTTCTCGTGCAGCCCCTCGGTTGCCATCTTTGCAAAGGAAGCGGGGAGAGCGGGGATGAGAGCGGGAGGGAGGAGGAGTTTGCCAGCCCGGCTCTCGGGGATGCTGCCGCGGCTCCTGCTGCCTCAGCAACGGCGCCGGAGCCGGCCCGGGCTCCCCCTCCCTCCCCGCTGACGTCCAGGCCAGTCCTGAGTACGCACACCGTGGGGACCAGCATCCCCGATCCTGCCGGCTCCAGCATCCCCGATCCTGCCCTCTCCAGCATCCTCTGTCCTGCCGGCTCCAGCATCCCCGATCCTGCCCTCTCCAGCATCCCCTGTCCTGTCTGCTCTGGCATTCCCTGTCCTGTCGGCTCCAGCATCCCGTGCCCTGCCAGCCCCAGCATCCCCAATCCTGCCAGCTCCAGCATCCCCTGTCCTGTCTGCTCTGGCATCCCCAATCCTGCTGGCTCCAGCATCCCGTGCCCTGCCCTCTCCAGCATCCCCTGCCCAGCCTGCTCTGGCATCCCAGTGGTCTCCAGGCCGGCAGCTGGGACCAGCCTCACCTCCTGCCTTGCTCCTACTCATATCCCAGGCCCTCTTCACAGCCCAAGGCTCCATTTCCCCAGAAACACACACCAATGCCTTTTTCTGCTGCATACCTAAACTCGTTTTCACAAGTTGCACAATGTGGGGGAAAGACAAAACAAAACAAAACAAAACAAAACAAAAAAAAAAAGGCATTGGTCACCCCAATGGCATTTTAAAATATCAGATTGGGAAGACAGATCTCATCCAGGCTTACCAAGTCCCATCTTAGCTCCATCATTCCCTGATACTCCTATGGATAGGGGATACTGGGAGAATCAGCTATGCAGGTCTTTGGCCCAGTTCCTGTGCCAGCACAACAGATGCAGTGGTGAAAACTCTTCTCTCTACTATGCTTTGAATTCCTGATTTTTAAATCAGACGTTATCAGGGTTCCTTTCCTTTTTGTTTCTCTCCTTTAGACAAACTGCCCCTTGTACCCCTTGTATATCCTACTCTCAGATGTGCACATTAGAGTCTCTGGCGTTCCCATCTCTTGAAACACAGAAGTTTCCAAAATCCCAAGGAGGCAATAAATAGCCCTCCACTTTGGTGTGGTGTGAGCCCGGGGGCTCAGCTCTTTGGGTTGTGCTCATATGAATGTATGCTGGGCTCAGGGAGCAGCTGATGCTTCCAAAGAAACAACCCTGGCACATAGCTTTTTGTTCCCTGGGAGTTCCTTGAAAATGTCCCTTTTTTATTGCAGAATTGTCCTTGATCTACAAGGAATAACTCTGAGCATATTGACTCTCATTGTCTCCCTTTAGCCAGAAAATAGACAATCCAGTGGCTATTGTTCAACCTGGGGATGTGCCAAGACTGGAGAGGGAGATAAGAAAATGCTTGTTTGCAGCTGTTGTTTGGACTCTGGGCACATCCTGGACAAAGTGTGGGTCTCAGAGAAAATAAAAGTCCCTTCCCACACTGGGTTTAGAAGCAGTGTTGCTGTCCAACTGGGATGCACAGGCACTTCACCATCACTCTGGAGCTGAACTCGGCTCCTGGTCATGTCCACAGGGTCCCTTTTAGTCAATGGCTCTGCAGGCAGAAGCCAGGTTACTTCCCTGGAATCAAATGCAGTGGATCTATTTCCAGTCCTCACTGTGCACAGAAACTGCTGTTACCTAACCCAACCAGCCTGATGGCCACGTAGGCAACCCTGAATTCATCAATCCAGTTATGTTCAGAAACAAAAGAAAATGTAGGCAATATAAGCTATGGGTTCACACACTGCTGGATAAGGGAACATCCTTCAAAGCCCTCCAGAGTAATCAGCACATTGGAAATGCCTTCCAGCATAGACTGTGCCAAGGAAATAAAAACTGAGTATTTTTAAAGTGATACCAAAAGAACAGGAAAAAAAAATCCCAGAGAAACCTAAAGATCTTTTAGCAGGAAAGTGACAGAAAGCTTCTTCCCATGTGTTATCTTCAGGTCTGAAAAATTAAACTTACTTATATTAAACTTAGTAATGCAGCTGTGTCCTGGGGGACTAGCAGAGGAAGATTCTGAAGAAGAAACTTCATTTTTGAAGGATTCTAATCTATAACAAATACCTTATTTCTGACACCTGATAAGTGTGGAGAGGCCCAGAAGTTAAATCTAACAAAAGGCATAGAAAATTTCTTTGCCTTGACAGGAACTCATCAGCTCTCAGGAATTCGGCATAGATAACACCTATGTGTCAGACAGTCAGCATAGTTCTAACAGTGAAAAATCCAGTTTCTTGCCTTACTGATGTGAACAGTCTCACTGCCTTGTGGAATGGGATTAAAAAATCTACAAAGAACAGCACAGAAGGTGAGAGTCTTTGGGAATAGTACATGTGCAGGCTGATACATGATATTAATCCTGAGATGATGGGATCAGCAGAGCCATGAGGGGACAGGGAAGCCTCTATTGAACAGATTGAGCTGTAGAAGTGTGTGATACATAATGTGTATTTCATTGGTTTGAAAAAATATATTAAAACAGAAGTATTTATCTCATCGGATCAACCCCTGCTTAACTGCCCCTGCTGTCATTAGCTAACCATGTAAAAATACAGGTTAGAGTAAGGCCAATTGGGAGTTTTAAATAAAATGAACCAGGGCTGAATTAATTTAGATGTTAGCATAGTACTCCATCGAGTGCCACACATGACAAATACACCAGATTGCAGTGATGAGTGATGGGAATTCATGGAAGAAAGTTGGTCCTGCTCTGCTAATAACACTGGGGAAAATGAAAGATCTAACAGTGTATAACAAATCATTGCTTACCTCAAAATTCAGGTCTTTAAAATAAGTTTCCTTTCTCACTAATTCACCAGCTTATCTCTTTTCAAATTGTAAACTAATCTAGTGGTGAAACTAAACCAGCAAACATTGAGTTTCTACTGATTAGCACTAAACTCCAAAGCAGGCAAAACCCTAGAGGGGGAAGATTTTATTTTTTTTTTTTGTCCAAAAGGCAAACAATTGAAGTAGGATGATGTTAACACTGGGAATCAGCAATTTCTAATTCTATTATCCCTCAACATATGTTGGTTTTGGGGAAATCACCAAGACTGGCTGATGAAAATGCATGTGTGCATCTGCTGGATGGAATCAGGAGTTGCACGGGCACACTGGGGAGCTGCAGAAAGATCAGCCAGTTAGACACCACAATATGCATGTGCATCCACAAACACAACTGTGGCAAGGGATATATTGTGCATTTTGATTTAAGTCAAAGCATACCCACAGCTCTGAGAAAGATAATTTAAAAGTCAAGGATGGAATTTCCCTACTCATGTATTTCTGTGCTAGTGCAAAGAGCTCTCTGTGTGCTGAATATTTGCTTTTAAATCCTTTAGAAAATATGAAGCAAGCTAAAGCCAGATCTACAGAAAGCCTCAGACCCCCCTGCAGTGCCAATAGGAAGCCTAACAGGCTGTTAGGTACTGACTCAATTCTTCCTGAAGTTTCAGTCTATTTCCACCTACCAGCTGTTCCAGCTGCTAAGAGTCTGACGTCCATACTGCCAGTAACAGGGAGAAAGTTGCAGGAACTGTAAATAACAGCCAGTTTCCTGCAATTCCAGCATGCATTTATCAAGTCATGCAAAAATTTACTGAATAAATAGCCAAGAAGGCTGTTGGCCAAGAAGGACCTGAACAAAGCATCAATTTCAAAGTCATGAAAAGCAAATAAACTGGGAAGGGACTGTCTTTTGTCTTGCAGTCATTACATCTAAATTTCCTCCTAAACAAAGTAATGCATGAGAATGTGCTGTGTCAGCCAGTAAATTGTACACATGTACCACCTACACCTCCAAATCAGAGCTCTCATCTGCCTGCACAACAGTGTTGTGTAAACACAGCTTGCTAAGCCTTTTAGCATTTCTGCAGAGATAATTTCATCTGACACTCAAATACAACAAACTGTTGGACCCTACTCAGTCACAGTAGAGAACACTTTTGGGGAGGAAACAGTGATGGATGTCTTCTCCAGCTGATAATGCACAATGGCTAAGGAAGTTAAAACTACTGCAAACTGGACAGCTAAATTCTGAAGTTTACAAAAGGAGTTTCAGAGGCCAGCTCTTCAGTAGCCACATAGGTTCATGACCTTAGCTGTGTATTTCACCTAAAAAAACACCATGACGTCTCTGGAACAGAGCTGAACCAGGAGAGTGGGATATCACCTCACTACTAATTGCTGGAGCTTAGAAAGCCTCCAACAGAAGGCATTCCTCTGCTCTGCAACTTTTTCTCACCTTATCCTCATTGTAGCATCTTCCAGCTCTCACCCAAGTACAGCACATAGCCCAGGAGACAACCTGCTCACAGTAGGAAATGTGGGCATGAAGGAATAGTGACAGCCTTTCAGTGGTGTCTGAGACAGACTAGGTGAATGTCATATCCCCTCTCTGGTGAATGACTTTGGTGTGGTGATTTAATCTTTTTGTTGTTGTTATTAAATTCTTTCAAAGGCAAGTGGGGAACCCTCAAGATCATAGGCCAAGGAGAGCACACATGTATCTTGGAGAAGAGATGGGCACAGAACATTTGCACAGCAAGTAGGGTAAAAAGCTCACAACCATTTTCCAATCAAGCATCATAAAAATTATCCTTGAAGCCTTGGGCCACCTCCCTTGTAGGTTTATGGGAACAGCAGGTGTCTGCAGAGGTGTTTGGCAGCCTATGGGCCTAGCAATGCTTATTTGCTGTCCAGAAAAGTCCAACTTCAGAGATCACTGATAGACTCCCCGTGTTTGCAGCCTGCCCACACTGTGGCTGATGAAGTCAGTGACCTACCATTTCCACACAGAGAGAGCAGTAGCTGCGTTGTTCTGATTTGACAGACACTGGCCTGAGGGGCTTCTCTTTGGAGCACTTGTCGCAGGGACCAAACACAATGGCCAAAAAGGTCTGGTCCATCTTGGTGGATGAGGAGAGCTGAAAGAGAAGAAGGAGGAAAGCGTGCATTCCAGCCCAGCACAAAGCTCCCACCACTGCTGGGCCAGCCAAGGCAGCCTAGGCTGTATATAGACATCTGTAGGCTGGATAATCTCTCTGTGACTAATCTCTCAAGCTGGATGAACTGTCACTATATACAAGACAGTCACGTGCTCTGCAGTCTTTTTTTTATGAAGAAAAACATAAAGGAAGACATATATTTAAACACACCATTATAATATATGCTCTGCATGTGGATTCACTTGTGGGAAAGTACTTTTAACCTGTACTTACCCACTGCCAGCAGACAATGACCAGAAATCCACAGCTACAGCTGGACTTCTGAGAAACTACACTGATCAATATATTTTATTTTTCCACTGCATTATAAAACAGTCATTATTATGCATTATTTTTAAAGCTGAAAAGATGACCTAGGATTTGGTCAGCAGCAGCTACAAAATATTATGACCATTATGCTGTTTGAGCAGAAATTGATGCTTCAAGCACGCTGACATCTGGGTCATTACAAATCCACTTTTGTTCTCAAGCCAGGCATCTCTAAGATCAAAGCACTATCACCAACAGAGTATTAAAAACTACTTGAGAGTCAGACAAACAAATGAGAATAATACTGCAGCGTCATTTTTCTCAGTATATATTTCATAGAGAAAATGGGACCTTTCACCTCTTCTAAAAATAGAAGTTTTTAACATTATTTAACTTGTACATAAGAAATGAATTTGTGGTAAGCAATCAGAAGTAGTTATTGCAAGAGAGATTTAAATGGAACAAAAGAAATTCTATGACCTATGACATTTTAGAATTTGTCTGGCTGGACATTATAGAAAAAATCAAACCAAACTTTACTTTGTGTACTTGTCTCCATTCTGCGGTTAATTCTTATGTATTTCAGTGGACTATTTGAAAAGTAAGATAATAAACTCAGAAATCCTGCCCACTCTTAAGTCAATAGAAGTTTTGCTGTTGTTTCCAGGAGTTGCATGACTTCATCCCAAAACATGTGGGAAGAAATCTGTCCTGGAAGGAACTGCAGTGTAGTAATTTAAAATTTGCATGGAGATTTCAGTTAACAGTCAAGGAGGTTTATATTCCACTTGATGAAAAGCAGCAAATATGGCCTGAAGCTTTTAATGGTTTTTTTTTGCAAATGTGAACCCGAGACCACAAGCTGCCACCCTTTCCAAGGAACTTCTCTGTGCAGTTATTCCTCAGGGCTGGAAAATGACTGCAGTGCCTGGGCTCAGCTCTCCTGGATCCCTAAAAATGGACATTCACAACTGAATAGCCTGTTATTCCAAGGTTCTCAGAATTAGTGCTTCCCTGAGGAACCACCAATCTTATCTGAACAAAATGTCATCAGTAGCTCCAGACACTTTTGACAAGGATCTGTTAGGCTTGGAATAAATACTCTGGGCTGAATTAATCTTTGATAAAATATGAGAATTCGCTGGAGTAATGTATAGGAGGAATCATACCTGCTATCAGTATTTTACTTCAGATGAGATTATGACACATTACAAAATTCTGCTACAAGAGACACCATCAAAAGTTCTGAATAATTAAAAAGCAGTATTACTCCTGAGAGAGTATATAAAAATCCATCACTATGACAATTTTACAAAGATATTTAAAGCAAAAAGGTCTAGAACCATTACAACTCCCAGCACTAGAGTCTGAAATTTTTACCTTACTAGGTTTTTAAAGTTACACTAGAAATCTTAAAATGATGAATCATTAAGAAATGTGTTATTACAGAGAAACTCTGTACAACGAGTCTTGTAAAAAAAAAAAAAAAATTACCCACCTTTTTCAGAGAGCAAGAACCTGCAGATTCCCAAGATGACTAAGTAAGCCCTGTACAGCTGCTAAAGTGGAAAGACAACCTTCCTATTAATTCTACTTAGAGGTATTTAAAGCTCAGCCTCTCCAGTTGCATCACCTCAGATCAGTTACATACTGGGGATTACTGGTGATAATGACTTTATTTTAACTGCCCTCTTTTAGAACTTAGAATAAATAACAGAAACTATAGGGAAGCCAGACCTTACCTGCCTATTCCATACAGCAGGTTTTTGATGGTTTGTTTATAAACAAATATTTGCCTGTTAACAAATATTAAAGTTGAAACTTACTGTGGAGGTGACTGACAACTGATTTTTCCAACTATCAATTTGGTATTCTCACAAACAGCACTGACAATATTATCTCTTATTAAAAAAATTTACAAGTCTAACAAACTGATAAATGTCCATGCTGTTTCTTCCTTGGTTATACTTTTATGATTCTCCTGTTCTAAGACAATAAATTCAAAGTCAATAGGATTAAAAATTGCTGCTTTTCTTGCACTCCTTGAAAAAATTTTTGAGAAATTTATGAAAACATCTGAAAAATTTAAGAAGTGCTGAATGTCCCATCTACTATTAAGACTCTATGGAAGGTACTAAATTCATGCCATTAGATTTCACATTTGGTAGACAAGGGGGTCTGAGGTAAAATGAGGGAAAAAACACAGAACTAAGACTCAGCCCAGCAGAGACGTGGGTAAAAGAACCAGTCCTAATCATTTTTTATCAGAAATATGGGAGCACAGGACTGAAAGGGACCACCTGTGCTGCTGAGCTCTATTCCCAGAAATTGCAGGAGTCACATGTCTAAACACATCCAAAAATGCCAGAAGGATCTTACACATCTCTCCAAAAGCCATTTCAGTGCTTTCCCATTGCAGTAAGGATCACCATTCAACACTTTCCCATTTGAATGAAATACCTTTCTCCTTTGGCATCATTCTAAGAAAGTTAACCTCAGTAATGCCTCCTTCATGTATCTGCCTTCACCAAAACTGCTCCTTAGAAGAATAACAGAGAACAAAAAGAATTTTTCACCTAAATTCTGGCTGAAGGCATTCATATCAGAAAAAGCAAGGTAAATTCTGAGAGCATACGGTAAGCAGGATGATTTTAAACTTTTTTTTAAAAATATACCTTGTTGTTTGCATACACAGCATTAATAGCACACTCCACACAAAGCTCTCAAACTGACAAAGCATCAAATTGTCAGAACAGTTTTCCTTGATCAACAGTTTTTGTCGTAACAGCACACACACCTTGGCACTTCTCTGTGATGTGGATGCAAGGGTGGGCTGTGATTTTCCTCATGGCAGCCCAGGTAACAGACACACAGCTCCAGCAAAAAAAAAACCTGTGCAAGCTTGCAGCAATGAAAGTTGCTTCAATTAAACTATTTCCAGAAATTCATGAGGAGCCAAGGACAGCACACAATGCTCACAGGAAGATACACAGTGTTACAACAAAGCAACTAAATTAAATAAATGTTTGTGGCGTAACACAACACTGGCAGCACTCATAAATGTTCGCATAGTTCCAAGTAACTTCTTTCAAATTATTCCATACTGAAAAGACAACCATTGCACCACACAAAGAACAACAAAATGATTTTAAACTACTTTATTTAATATGTTAAAATACTAGTCTACCTACATGATCTTTTGTGCAACTTCTATTGTTATTGAACAGAACACAAAATGTTTCCTTCATATATTTTCACTATATCTCTGTAGATATCATGAGGAATATGACACTGTACATGGTAAGCACCAAGAATACTAAATAGCAAGAATGATTCCCTCTTTATACTTACAGATTGTTTGTGAAATTAAACAAGAAGTACTAACACTGTAGTAATAATAATAAAAAAAAAAATCAAAGAAATTGTTCCTTAAATTAACTCAATTCTTTATAATCCTTTAACTATTTCAGAGCTTTAGTACTTGATTTCAATAACTATGGCTAACAGAGTAGCTAGAGACCCAGCATTAGTTACCTATTTAAGGACAGTCACCTTTGTGGAGAGGTGAATGCTATTTCCCCTGTTGTTCTGACACTAAATAAGGTTACTGTTTTACTCCCTGACCACAGGGAGAAGGCTGAACAAAGCAGAAAGGAGACAATTTCTGCATTTAAGGATCCTGCAACTGAAATTACGTAAGTAAAGGTGAAATGTAAGGAATTAAGCTTGGTTTATCATTAACACAAGACCACAGTTGCTGCATCTGCTCCCATTCAGTCTCTGGACTGGAGGGAAACCAGCAAAATGAGAAAGGCAGAAAGGTGATGTGTGCATACTCAGTGTATACTCTGAAATACGTTGCACTGCAGATGGAACCAAACCAGGACATGACTCCTGTCTTTCAGAGAACCAAGCTTGTAATTCAAACCTGGATCATAGCACAAATTTTATATCTAACTTTTCTATTACAATAACTGATATTGAATCCAAACTTGTCACTGCAGAGAACAAAACTGAAACCTGTCTCCAAGAAGAGCACCTGAGCTTTGCTCTGGCCAAAGAGCCGTGTAGAGTGCCTGGGTTGGAACGCAAGCACTCAGAGAGCCAGCCTGCCTACAAAAACCATTGAGGCTTTGTAACAGCCATTCTCTTAGATTGATCTCACTTCCCCTGTTCACAGAAAGGTGAAAGCCAGTCTGAAACAGATCCAGTATATCAAGGCAAAGAATAGAATTGCCTTGGGAAGAAAAAAAAACCTCTCATTACAGTAAGCCAAGGCAAGAAAAATTGTAAAGCAGTAACATCTATCACATGCCAGTCTCCCCCTATGACTGCTGCTGACAGGGCAGCAATGCAAACTTGTCAGATAAATGCTTTTCTTGTCATGCCTGGACTAAAAACTGTATGGTAAGCTTTGTGTCCAGTGATGATATAAATTATTCTTGTAGGACTGACATGAAGGAAGAAGAGTAAGAAAAGGGAGAAGGAAGTAACAAGTCAAAATTACTCCTACTGTTCAAGTCTTGACCAAAGAATAAGTTTTTAACAGCTCAATTCACTGCACATTGCCATACTATCCACCAGCTGGTGAAATGAACCATGAAAGTCTGCTATCTTCATAGAGTCTCTGAGGAAATACCAATTCACTGGTTTTACTAAACCCTCGTGAGAAAGCCAAGTTTGAAGCTGCTGGGGACTTGTATCAGTTCCAAGGCGTGTGGAGAGGGGGTAAAAGGAAACGTCACTTGAAAGAGATGCTTGGTATCAAGCATCAGCTGTGGAACATCCTCACGGTTGTTCAGCATTGCCTGAAATCAGAACAGAAAGAGTGTGAAAACAATGAATTAAGAATCAAAGCAAAGCCAGTGCATCACTTTCTTCCCATTGCAAATCTTGCTTTTCCGTGATGTTACGCGGATTTGTTTGCATCACTTTCAAGTGCCTAGAAGATGAGCAACTTAGCAATAATGTGATGTAAAGGTCAAGTACAGCTATAAAGCATCAAAACTCGTGTGTATGAAGCATCCTGTAAGCTGAATATTAGAAATAGCAGTTGCAGGTCTTACCTGGACTTTCCGAACAAATGATGGAGTCACTCTTTTCTCAAAGTCGTCTATAGGAGTGTATGAGTTCAGGATCTTAACTATCTGCTCAAAGTACAAAAGACTATTTTAGTGTGTCATAAAAAGGGAGAAGACAAAAAGAAGAAAGCATTATTATGACATTCTCACTGATATTTAATTAAAGTTTCAGTAAACGTTTTACAGTAAAGAGAGAATTTTGACTTGTCACCTACTGAGTTGTTACATGCATGATGATTGCTATGATTCATTTCCAGAGGTGTCAGGAGGATCAAGGAGATGTAGAAAAAGCTGAATTGATTAAGGCAAACAATAAAAAACCCCCTGTGACATACTAAAAAAAGTACATTGTGAAGCAAAACTGTGGGATACAACAAAGCAGGGAAGTATGTTAAAATGCTCAAAAAAATGGGAGCAGTTAAAATGCTCAAAACAATCAGGAATAATGAGTTAAAATTCCAATTTAGCAAGTGGTGATGTGAAATGCTGAGGAATGCTATTTTTATGAAATGGAAGTCCAATGGCTTTTTGCAATTAATTATTTTAGATAGCTAACATTCTGCACTCAGTGCTGCCAGAAGAAAACAGATGGTTCATTACCTGCACAGTAGAAAGAGATGTGCAGTGTTCACATATTTCCTTGGCATCATCATCTGTGATCTTTTTAACCTGAAGGAGCCAGGCTGCTTGAGACAGGGGCTCCAAAGTTTCTTTGGCATTGCTGCTTTGAAGATTCTTGTCCTTAAGCCATTCTTCCAAGTAGCTGATATTGCATCTGGGTTAATCCATGAATAAAGAAATGTCAGGTTCCCCTTGACAAGCAAGTTACTTTGAAGACTGCTAAAGAAGAAATACTCTTCTAATGTTGTGTTCATGTTAATACATTTTAAGTTAAAAACAATACCTGCAGATCATAAAAATCGAACAATAAATAGCTTATTAAACTATAAATTAAATCCTTTGAATATTTCAAATTTTGTTTTCATTTACTGTTTCTTAAAGCTTGGCTAATAGAAAGTGAGTTATTAGTTTAGCTGTTTCCAGAAAATTACTAATATATACTGGCATTGTCTACTGCACTGTATGGCATTAAAACATTTATTTATAACTAAGCATGTACAGGAAATGAGAACAATCTTTGCTGTTACAGAGCAGGGCCAGGCTTGTAACTGATGACCAGGTTTCCTCTAATAATGTTCCTAGATGGGCCAAGATTTTACTGATTTTCCTTCACCTGAGTCTGCAGACTGACTCATGGAAAACAAATGCACTGTTTCTTCTGCAAAACAGTTAGGAGCATGTAAACAGTTAGGAGCATGTTTCCTTGATGCTTGCAACAAGAGAAATGATGCTCAATCTACTCCCTCCAAGGCTCTGTCTCAGTGCCTGTCTTGTCACAGAGCATGAAACATGCAAGTCAGCTTCTGTATCTCTGCCAGCCCTGGGACATTGCACCTGTTCACTATAGTAAGAAAGAATTAAAAATACTGATGGTCACATCAGTATGAGCTAGCATGGAAAGAATCCTAACTATGTCTGACTTTAAGCTTCAGACTGTAATTTTCTCTGCCTTTTCCTCCACTAGTGTTTCCATGGAAAAAACAATTTACAGTTGTCATGTTGAGAAAGCTCAACCCAAAATATGAGGATTTGCTTTTCCAAAAGAAGTAAAAACAATTGGCTACTTCCAGCAAAACGGTCACAGAATATCCAGTGACTCAGAGATACAGGATATTACATACAAGTGTTAAAAATTCATTTTCAAGCTCGCTGAAGCTTTGCTGGCTTTACCTTATCTGCATTCCTTTTCTACAGGAGCACATGTCCTTGCGGAGGAAGAGACTGTTGAGGGTGACAGCTCCAATCAGAAAGAAAAGCTGCTTCACTGCCTGCTTTAGGAGCTCAGAGTCCAAGCCATTCTGACACATAGTGCTATAAAAATAGCTGAGCTGCTGCAAGATAGAGGTCATAGTGTAGGTATCCGTGTCATCTATACTAGAGGAACGTTTACGGAACCCCGTAGGTTTCAAGCCAGAAATTCCTTGAAGACTTTCATATTCCAGCATGCCTGGTACTGAAATACAACAGACAGTAACTGATAAAATCAAAATTCCCAAGGTTCCTTTCAGTTACATTAATTATTGAATAAAACCTACTTTCAGGATATTTTCGAAGTTAATTGATACAAGAAAAATAAGATACTGACAAAGGCTTCCAGAGCACACAATTTTTAAAAAGCCTTTTATTTTGTATGATGTTGCTGATTCACAGCATTATCCTACACTAGGAAGTTTTGAGGAAAAAGTCTGGGAATATACAATTCAGTGAAATTTTATGTGTAGAAACACACATGCAGGAACACCTATCTATAAATATCAGGAGTTAGGAGTCTCTCCCACCCTCTGCCCCCCTTGTATAAGCTTTCTTCATGTGCTTCACAAGCTACATTTAGGTCCCCTTGGATTGCTGTTGTCTTACCAATCATGTGCTGAATGTTGTTCTCCATTACAATAATGAATTGGTGATATATTCGAATGGCCAAATCACTGAGAATTTGTCTGTATTCTGAGAGATCAAAATGCTTCAAACAGTTCTTATTCTGACGTGGAGTGTTATACTTCATGAATTCCTACAAGTTGTAAATATAATTAGAAATCACATAATGTGGTAATTATAAATAGTTACTGCAATGTGTTGGAGTTACTCATTCCATCTCTAGCTGAGCAGTCTCAGAATGAGTCAAAGCTACAGCTAATTTCAATGGATGCTTTCTGTACTTAATTTTCCAGTTTATGCTGAGGTTTGCTCTGCTCCTAAAGCCAAAGGAAAGACACACATAGATGTCAATGAACTTTGGAGCAACTCCTAGATCTCCTAAACAGAAAGAAAATTCTCCCTTCTCTCCTCTTGTCCCCCCGCAAAAAAAAAAAAAAAACAACACCCCAAAAAAACCCAAATAAATTACCAGAATCGTTGCCACAGGTGTTTGTAGGGGGAAGGAGAACATCTGAACAGAATTCCTTCTAANCAATAATGACAAAAAAAAAAAAAAAAACAACAACCTACACTGTATTGTTGCAAAGGGATATTATTTTTAGACTTTTTATTAGCAAAGTTCTGACTTCAAAAGTCTATTCTGAATTTTAACCTGTATGAGGTGTTTAATATTAGTTAGAATGTAGATTAAAAATAAATTCTGGATCAGAGCTTTTCCTACTGCTGCAACTCCAATTACAGAGTGTTGGCAGCAAAGTTTAGTGAGTTTGGGTTCTGTGTGACCCTGGTGTGGCCATGAGAGGGAATGTCTCTAACCCCAGTTCAAGCCACCCAAGTCCATAAAACCTCATTAAAATACAGTGAGAGTTTCCAACT
>WEIU01004720.1:327718-355875 GCA_013389925.1 Aegithalos caudatus
TCTGAACTGTTTATTGTTTTGCTTCTTTCCAGAGGTTTTCTTCTATTTTGGCAGCAGTAAGTGTTTGAATGGCCCTAATTATAAAATAGTAAAGCTGTTTTATATACATACATGGCCAGATATCTGAAGTCCAGCTCAATTAAACTCATGTGGAAAGATTCAAATTAAGTAGCAGTTTCCATGTCATTGCTTTAACCTACTTTAGCATTTTGATGTTTCACTCATTTCCCCTGATCCATTAATTCTTATTATTTGTATAAGACACGTAACACCACTGCAGAACAATATAATAAATATATATAAATATATAAATACCTTTAAGGAACACTGGTGAGCTGGTGAATAGTTATTAATTAATGCTATTTTAAATTCCAATTAAAATCTGTCAAAAGTAATGAAATTATTTTGTGAAATCAATCCTACCTCTTCCCCGCTGTACTGCTTCAAACAGTTAAGAAAATAATATGTATTGGAAAGCCAAAAGGACAACATCTCAAAGTCTTCTGAATGTTCCTGAAAATAAGTAAATAAAGCAGTCTTACTATGGTATTGTGTCATGAAGTTAGTTCAATAATTAAACCTAAGACTATCACAGCACTGGTAGAACAGAGCCTATCTATAGCAAAAGGAGCACAGAGCATCTGTAAGGTGCTGAACAAATCCTGCTCTGTTTTCAGGCTAACACATAGAAAAGATCCCCCTTTTGTTTGGTAAATACTGCTTAAGTATTCTTACGTGACAGACAGGCTAAATAATAAGCCTGAACAAACAGTTTTACAATTCCTATGGATATGTAGTGGAACTGAAGGACTTCCTGCAAAGAAGTGTGAACAACACCTGCATTCACAGACTACATATAAACACAGTATCTAACTATCTATGTCTTATTTTTATTAGCTGAGTAAACACAAGCTTCTCTAATGGATAAACTGTGCTGTAAATTTGTTTGTGCACAAACTTATAGGCATTCTCTGTACAACATGTTCAACTGCATAAACCACAGCTCATTCCTGCCTGTGCTTCCTCCCTGTGTCTGGTGTTTCATTTCATTATAAATCCATAAGAAAGCATTCACAGAGCTGAATTTGTTATGTATACAGCATAGCAATTTTTGTTTATAATTTAATTTCATACACTGGCTGGCAATTTGATTTTTATTGTTTGGGTTCTAGTGCTGCAGTACAGATGACATGTTGAATTACACCAGCAGCCAAGCAGTGAAAAAACCTCTTTAGAGTCCATTACCAGCTTGCTGCCAGACATAGCAGCCTTCATTTCTGTCCCTCTGACTTTTACCAGTGCTGAAAGCACAGGTGCACTTCATCTGATTAGCTACTCATTGTAGAATGTAAAATATTTTAAATTATTTTGTCAACATCTTCAGAGAGAAATAATTTATGTTAATGCATTCTGTGGATTCCGTGTTCAGCACAGCAGAACCTTACCTGGAGACTTTACAGGGATGCTACTACCAACCTCAAAGAGTGTTACTAATGATAATCATTCCCTTCTAGGAATATCAGCAAATGGAAGTGTTGGCATTCCCCAGGTACCACGCATGCATCTTGTAAACTCTGTGTTAAAAATCAACATAGCTCCTACCTTAACAACCTGCTTGATGCCATCAATGGTTGCATTCATGAAAGACTTCAGCATGTCAGCATCGTTCAGGTAATCTGCATACCTCACACACATGAACAGGATGTGAGCTGGAAGGCCAGGTATCATATTAACTACAACTCCACGTGGCTTTAAATCTGCATAGAAGAGAGTCATCTGCTTTATTATGTAAAAATCCAATTTTCAGTGTATCATTCTGAAAAAGACAAGCACCATGCTGTTCCTTTCCGCAGTGACCAGTCACTTGATAACTGATTTACTGGTGAAATGCTTGTTTCTGAAAACTTCTGTAACAGTACTGCTCACATATGATTATTCATTATATTTCCCTGAGGACTAGGAGAGCATTACAGGGATTTCTAAGGTCCACCATGGGCTATGCCAGGGAGGACAACTTCAAAAAGCAAATTACATTTAACTACCCACTGGATGCCCCACTAAATTCCAGCATTGCTTAAGGCCATACCTTTGTTCACAAAAACATAAACACTCACAAGCAAGTAGGAGGTGAGAAAAAAAGGCAGGTATTAATTTAATAATGGTACAAATGTACATGAAAAATTTGTCAAATTCACTATTAATTGTAAGCTAATGAGAAAAGCCCATTTGGCAGCAAGACTGATACTGTAAAATAGCTCAGATGAAGGACAAAATCATTCTACAAGAGAAACATGAAGTACAGCTCCTTTCAGTGAATGGAAGATATGGAATGGACAGACAGGAGAGTAACCATCACACGTGGATATAAGCACAGTGACTTACAGACTTAGTAGATGACCAGGAAGAAAGTAAATTCAAGTCCCTGGTGTGCTCTTGAGATTTAAAGCTTTAGATGTGGATAAATAGTAAGAAAGATAACAGAGTCAGCATTATGTAGAGTCAGAGAAATTATTTTTACAGAGATAAAGCATTTCCGTACTTGAAATGTCTGGAAAGAGAGCAATACAGAACCTTCAAACTGTACTGGTGGTAAGAGAACAGGGAAAAGGCAACTTTGAATGTAATGAACATGTAATGAAATATGGTAGTTTTTGTTACAGTGTTCGGAATATTGTTGATGACTTAAAAAATTTCAAGTTTTACTAAAATACCGAGGATCAGATTTTGAATGATCCTTTCTTCATCCTCTTTTTTGTACTCCATCATTCCAATGTACTCTTTGGGCACAGCATGGGCTTCAGCTGTCAAACACAAAAGCACTGTTACTTCCAGGTTAATGGTTAAGCTAATGGTCATGTTAGAACAAACTATTGGAGAAAAGCAGTTTTCTCTGTAATTAAGAGAGTACAGGCCTTGTCCACACTAATGTTCTTATCTTATGGCTCCAAGAATTATGAGTTAAGTAACATTTATATCATTCAGGAATAGCTTCACTGGGATCAGTGGGATTACGTGCAGTAATAAGAAAAATAAACAGCAAGGTTATACCTCTACATTAGAAAACTTTGCAATATTTCTGAGAGTATCCTGTAGTGAAGAAATACTTTGTCTGTAACAGCTTTGTACAGACTAACTTCACACCAGGAATCATCTGCCCACTTGAAGGCTCAGGGGAGGAATTCCTTGTCAGATGTGGAGCTAACACTGCTGGCTCAGAGTTTGTGTGAGGGTGTGCATTAACTGCTGTTGGCAGCACCTTACCCCTTTGCCTTCATCTTTATCACACAGACCAGGTCCCCTATGTGCCTATGATTTAGCAGGTGAAAAAAACCAAACAAACCAGGAAAGGACTTTTATGTAATTTGTGTTGATGATTCCCCATTTTTCCAAGGCATTACATTTCTAACTCTACCCCAAACTCCACCTTTTAAAAATATAATTCTTCTTCAGACACTGAGCATTCAAAGCTATTAAACAAAATAAATCACATAATAATATCTTACCTTTTTCAATAGTCTTGGTCAGAGTTTTGATCTGATCTTCTAATTTTTTTATTATTCTGTCTTTCATGTCTAGCTTTTCTTCAAGATCCTGTAATAATCAAAGTCAGTGAGTTCAGAGTAAACACAATCAAAAATATTTTCTACTGCTCCATGTTATTGCTTCAATTGAAGTGTACTATGGTGTGCTTTTATTGTATTTGCTGGAAGAAACACCTTTGTATCTTTTTTGCTCCCTCAATTAGTTGAAGAAACATCCTACCCCTACCACAAAAATCATCATTTCATTCTTTTTATCCTGCATTTCAGGCACAGTTTCTTAATGACAATTTCATTCCTCACCATGTTTTCCATAGCAAGTCGAGTTGTCACTTGCTTTATCTTGCTTTGTAATTCATCCTGAACTTCATCTTGCATCAAACCATTGCTCAGCCCCTCAATTCCTTGGATTGTGTCCTTCAGATTCTCTTTTTCTTTTATGTCTACTTCATTCTGGGCCTCAGTAGATCTAAAAATAGATAATAAGTCCTGTCTCTTAATCTGTGAAAGCAGAGTCAGGTCATACTTGTCCATTGGTTATTAACTGTACAAAACACTCCAATGAAAATTTTAAGTGGAATGTAATACTTTTGAGAGTTAAGTGACTCTGTTACCACAGCTTAGAGAGACTACATTTCTTATAGATAAAAAAAAATTTAAAATTACCGTCTTTGTGTCCTCTCCCGTTCTAGCTCGTAATGCAGGCGATTTGACATCTCTTCCATTTTTTCAATAATAAATGGCAACAAAACCCAAAATAAAGCAGAAACAACAAAATCAAAGGTATTTACTGCTCAGCACTAGTATTCGGTAAATCTTTCTTACTCTCATAATTTTGTTTCCTCTAATGAAATTGAATGACCTGCCAGATAATGTATCAGAGAAATATGCCACTACTCCATACCACACAGAAAATTATATGGGATGAAGAATTTTTATACTCCTAACTTCTCGCAGTTGGCAGTAAAATTACTCATGAATTTTACATCAGTTGCCTAGAAAGACACTGCAGTTAGAGACACTCCAAATCCTCAGCAGAGTATGCTTTCCTAAACTGAGAACAACTTTTCCCTCTGTGTCCCACTCTGACTTTTGCAGCATTCTCTTAAGTCCACCTCATAGAGTATGAGCCTTAGCTTCCAAATGATCTTTCCTTTTTACGACTGTTCCCAAAGGACATATTCCATTCCACATATTCTTAGCAGAACCCTATGGAATACATTTGGAGACTTCCAAACCACAGAACTGAATGATCTCAAAAAGGTAAAAAGCCCACGTATTTGCATGCATCTTACTCTTTAAAAAGAGGTATAAGCTATACAACACATTTTTCATTGCATTTCTTTCATTTTACTAGTAAGAAAGTAAGTGATAAGGCAATGAAGTTGTCATGGAATATTAATTCAGCTTTTAAAAGTTCAGTTCCAGGGAATTAATCAAGTTCATCTCAACAGCTGAAAGACTGGGGACCACAGTGGGACCATTACCTTTCAACTTTATGGTCTGCTCTTGAAGACGGTTTTCAAGATCTAATTTTTGATTTTCAAGTTCAGCAACTTGCTGCTTAAGATCTGGGATTACCTTTTGAAGAAAAAGGAGATTTGTGTACTTCAGCACCTTCCTTCTTTTCAAATCCCTGCAGTGGTTCCTAAGTCACCCCACGACCCTCAGCTGCCAATAGCCCAAACCTTAGAGAGGCTCTGGGGTGCTGCTGCCTGCTTCCCTGACTTGTTTAACTTTTCTGGAGGCACCTGCTCCTGGCCACTCTTAAAAACTACATACTGAGCTAATCAAATTGTTGGATGTACTGTCACAGTACTACCATTGTTCATTGTTTGTAGTTGTACAATTACACTATGGCTTTAATTTCCCCAGTTCAACTAGCAATGAAAAAAACCCTCAACATTCCATTGAAACAATAAAAAAAAATAGTATCATAAATAACTTCTCCTTTTAGTTTCAATTTCTGTACCTGTGTTTTGAAAACACATCGTTGATTATTTTTCAGAAAAATGATATGACATATGCTATCTTCTGCAACACCATCAGCTCCTTGTGTCAGTTTTGCACAGCACCACTTGTCAGGCTCTCCAGCCATCCTGTAGCTGGTTTTGGAATGTGTAGCTGCCCTCTGCTGGGGAGAGCCTCAGAACTCTGAGGAGGCTTCTGAGAAAAATCTCAAATCAGGTTTATGCAAATGAAAAGGCAAAAAGTCTCTGCAAGGCTACCCCAGCAAGCTGGACACTGAGAAATAACTGTGGCTGTCTCCTTACACACTGCCCCAGCAGGCAGGGAAAAAGCCTTATGGATGTGCCACCTTACATGGCCCCATTGGCTTCAGCCTTGAGATTTCAAAGGCATGACCACAGGACTTTGAGTGGCACAAACACACCTGGGTTGTGCTTCTACATCTGGACCTTACCAGATTTTCTGAAGTTAGCCTGCTAACTTCAAGCCGAATGCCATCATTTATGTCATTTTCCTCTCGGAATAATTTCTGTAGATGATTAATATCTTGACTAAGATGTTCAACTTTAAAGTTCAAACCTTCAATCTCCTTCTCATATATTTCTCTCTGAGACTGGAAATGGCTTTCCAATACTCTGTTAAAACAAAAGGGAGAAAGAACATGGCAGATGTAGAACGACCTTGATTAAATGGGTCAAATTTAATACAAAGTGAAAACAAAGTACTGTGATTAACACAGAAATATTCCATTACATCACCTGTGCATTAAAGGAGCTGAAAGTTATGCATGGTATCTCAGAGGAAACACATTTCCCTGACTGACACATACACCCTTATCTCAATGGCTTGGCAGAAGTTTATTCAACTGATTTTAATCTGCTCAGCTCATCATATAATGTAGTGTTTGTTCATTTCCTTAACATAAGTTCAGTATTGCACTGTAAAATCTGTTACCCACTTATCTTTCTATTTATCTTCTAGATCACAGCTTAGAGTTATGAAAACACTGAAAACTGAACTGACCTTGTGGCTTTTTTCAAGCCCTCATAAGCAAACCACAGTTCTCCATCCTCATTTAAGTGTTCCAGATCCTCTGTAGAGAGTCTAGAAGGCAAGGCAAAACCATTTGTGTGTAGATGTCCATAATGCATTTTATGAGCTTTTTTGAAGATGCCTTAGAACAAAATTACCTGCTTCTTACATCTTCAAAATCATAACTTTCAAGAAGCTGCTTTGTAACTTCTGACATCTTTTCTGGAAAAAAAATGCCACAAAGTTTATAAAATTCAGTAATTTTCTCTGCATGTTTCATTATAAAGATCAAACCATCCTATTCCTAAATCTACAAGGTTCTTTCCTGGTAGTTGGTAAATATATCTGATTTACCACAGGAATACCATGAGGGAATCGGTTCTACTTTGGGACATGTAGGAGCATTAGGTTGAGGTACCACCAATACTGTTTTTTTTCTAAACTTTCAATGCAAAATTACATCTTTCTAGTCTGAATCTGGACAACTGCTAGTGATGTAGAGATGATTCATCATCTTGTGCTAGGTTACTACATTAAATGCTGCAAATACAGGTTTCCTCTATGACATTATCATTAAACAAAGTTCACAATAGTAGTGCTTCTTAAGTACATTTTTCCAAAGAGAACCCAACTCAGCAAGTTATTTAAGCATATTTGACATTATTTGACCTAGGACAAAGAACAGGATGAATGAAAACTAGAGAATGTATTGTTTACACATTTTTGGGTCACTTGTTAAGTTCTAAGTGAAGTATAAATTCTAGGTGAAGTTTAAGTCATTAGTATTTATTTCAAACCACAAAGGAGAAATGTCTGAATTCAGAGTTTTCTCAAAGGGGTTCCCCAGACCTCAGTATTCAGTGACCACTTTGTACACTATGTATATGTAGGAATGGAATTAAACCACCATGGGATGGGAAAGAGAACTGGAATTTTGTCACAGCTGACATCCAAGAGATCAGTTTAAAGTGGCCTGGCTCACACTGCAGTTGGGAATTCTCTGCACTATCTGGTGTGTAGCTTACCCCTCAGTTCTCTCTTCTGTGAGTGGGCCTGCTTTTCAACATCCAATTTTTGTGTCTGAAGCAGCTCGATTTCCTTTTGCAACTCAGGTATTTTCTGAATCAAACAGAAATCATATACTGAGTCAAGGAGTGGATGACAAGGGCTGAGTATCAATTAAATCATAATTATAGTTAAGAACGAGTTATTATGGTGAAAATATTAAAATGTATTGTGTTTAAAGCATCTGGTTCTCAGGCATCAGAGCAGAACAGTAATGTGGGGTACTGAAAAATATATGTTTTTGCTATGTAATTGACTCAGAGAACAAAAATGTGACTTTACACTAATTAAGGTTCAGTTTATAAACTACATAAATGAAAAATCCCCTTAGAAATGAATGGTTTCTCAGGAAAAAAAAAGGAAGACTAAAAGATTTATATATTTAAATTTATAAATATTCAAGCACAATTACTCTTGAAAACCTGCACTTATTTCTGCAGGCAGTAATTTGCACTGTCTACTACATGAAAACAATGCAATAAAGTGATGTACTAAATACAGCTTATTAACTACAGCTTCTTCTAAAAATGCACTAGAAATAAAGAAATTAGTGAAGATAATCTATAAACAAAACATGCACATTCTCCACTTGCTTTATCTAACAGACTCCAAAATGAAATGCGTCATGCTTCACCTGTGCTTGTTTTGTAAGCTGTCCTACTTCCATTTTCAAGCCATCTTGAATGATAATTTCTTGCTGAATTTGTTGCTGTAGCTGAGTTTTTTCTTCTTTCAGAGTCTTAATTTCTCCCTTGAGCAATTCAATCTCCTTTTCATAGTCCTGCTTCTGGTTTTGGAAATTTTTCTCAAGTATCCTAGAGAACACAACAAAAAGGTAATTTCATTTGTCTACATTTGTAAGTGAAAAAGTGGACATGTTGAAGAACAATTAAATGAACCAAAATTACTTGAAAATGCTATCCTACATCCTCAGAACCCACCCACATAATGGATGGCAATGGGAGGGGAACATCCCTGTATTTCCTTACAGATAATATAATGACACTAGGATGGAATTCAAGGCAAAATTGAATTTTTTTCCACTTAAGGCCCATTCTCTAACTCTGAGTTAGCCTACCTGAGCAGCTTTCCACTACATTCATGGCCACAGTCAGCACTGAAGGAGGACACAGCAAAAGGAAGCCCTGTGTCCTTCTCAGTAAAACACTGCAGGAAACTTTCCCTTTTCCACCAGTCCCTGCTGGGTTGGATTGGCTTCCAGCATAATACAGGAAACGAGCAAAGCAGAAAAACTAGCAAAAGAAGTCCTCTTAATATAGTCTGAAGTTATTGGCAGCTGGAATCAGAGTGAGCTGGAGCACCACAGAGCTTCCAGCCCTCAGGAACAGTGACTGGTTGCTCTCTTCACACTTCAGAGAACAGCACTTCTCTGGTACTCAAGGTTCTGTCTTGTACAGGGTAAGAGTTATTGGGAAATAAACACTTGATCCAAGAGGAGCATGCTGAAAGCAATAGCCATTTGTTGATAAATGACAGTATATTTACTGCAAATTAAATACCTAAGGGGAAAGAAATGGTTCTTTCCTTAATATTTTTAACAGAACGTCCTTTTGCAAACACTGCCTCTCCCTCACACTGCATCTTTCAGTTCTTTCCTTTCATATTCACTTCACAGAAGCTCTGACTGGTGTGGCCATCAGCTGCTCTTCCAATCCTGACCAAATGCTGAGGACAACTCCAAAGAAACCATTAGGAACAGAGTTGCCTTTCAGTTCTCAGAGACACATGAAAAGACAGGAAACTGCAAAAGCAAGAACAGTCTAATTCCCTGCATATGACTCACCCACAAACAAGAATGTGCTTTTCCTAAACTCTGCATGAAGTACTTCAGTACCAGCACTAATACCCACAAACATGGACAGATTCATAAGTGATGTCAGCATAATACATTTGCAGAAGGAGAAAGAGAGGTGGGAAAGAGAAAAAACAAATGCTGTTTCTTAGAAATAAATTTCAGACTACGTACATTCGCTGGTTTTCTTCTTTTTGTACATCATTGAAGAGTTGCTGTGTGAGTTCATCCATTTTCTCTGTCAAAAAATATTTTAATATTTCAATGACCTTCATGCAATTGTGTACATTTATTAAAAAAGCATGACCTCAATGAGTTTTATTTTAATAAGCAATCCTTAACATATTCTGAGGCTGAAAGTACTCTCCCAAGTGCCAAAATTTATCACAGTACATTTTACAAGTAATGCCACCGAAAAAAGATTCTGAAGTACCAAACTGTGCAATTATTCATCTAAAGTATACTTGATCTCATGTGCTGCCTGTGTCCTTTGAAATTAGATTCCTAAAAGTGGAGTATTAAAGGAAGCAAGGATGAAGCTACACTTGGAATGAATACATGTGTATGAAAAAAGAAACATAACAGGAGGAGAGCTTCTGCTAGTTTCTGCTATTGAAAGAACAAATTTAATTTAACTATTAAATTAAAGGAATTTGCACACTTGGGCTACACATTCTAAGCAAGAGAAGGACCAACTTTCAATTTACTACAATTTCAGCATTTATATTGCTTTTATTAGAGCAAAAGTAATTTACTTGTGCTGAAAACCTGACTCTACCCCACTAAAAGTCCTTTGAATATACTCCTTTAGTTACCAGAGCAGAGATTTCCTCAGTTTTTTCTTGGAGTTTTATTTCTAAGGTTTCCTTCTGTTCTTGTAATTCTTTATTCTGATTCTCAAGTTTTAAGATTTTCTGTACACACAAAAATAAAGTAAAATATACAAATTACAAAGGAGAAAGAAATACGTCACAGAAGATCTTACATTTTAAGAAGCATATATGGACTCTCTTCCTTCTCTGCTGCCTCTCCCCAAAAGGGTATAGTTACTTAGAAACTCTGAAATCAGGCATTTGATAAATCCAGTAACTGAAAACAATATTTAAAAATAAAAGCACACTGATGGCAATTGCAATTTACCTGCTCGCTGTCCTCTTTATATTTTTTCCCTTTCTCTTCATATGTTCTCTTTTGAGCAGTTAATTTTTCGAGTTCTGATTCAAGTTTCTGAATTGTATCCACATCATTCATATGAGCTGAAGCCACATTGGTCAATCGTTCCAGCAAACCATGATTTTCTCTACTCTACAATGAGCAGGACAGGACAAAAGAAAACAAAAAAAATGCACTGAAACTGTTCCATAGAATTTTAAAGGGAGTACCTGACCTACTTTTGCTCACCATCCCTTATCAGTCCTGATTATTTCAACCCAGGACTGTTGAAATTAGATCTCCATCAATTAGATTAAAACTACTATTTTAAAGATAACTTGGCTGGAATGACTCTCAAAAATAAGCTGCAAAAAACATAATGTTGAATTCCCCAAAGTTACAAAATATGTTGCACCAGAGCAGTATCCCACACATCCTTCATCCTAACACAAACAACCCCATCCAGAGGCAGACTCTTCTCATTTGCATATTTAACCCAAAAATACAAGGAAACCCTAGATGATTCTTTCTCCCCTGGGTGCAGAAAGTCTAGTAGTTTACTGTGAAGGACCATAACGCTTACATATTCCCCTGTCTTGTCAACTCCACATCTTTGACAAGAGAAGATACGATAAAAAATTTAGTACAGATCAGAAGCTGGCTGCTTCCCCTCACCTGCTCTTCTATCTTTTTCTGCAGTTGCTGAACTCTGTAGGAAAGCTGGATATTCAACACAAAGCGCCGAATATTCTGGAATCTGCGCCTGGCAAGCCATGCACGGGCATATTTCTGGAGGATCACAGCCTTCTGCTCTTCACGCATCTTTAAAACAAGTATTAACATCTCTCTGTAATTAGCTCAATCCACATCAATTATAACAGTCTGTGAGTCTACACACTCTGGTGAGGACAACAGATCTCATGGAAATATCAAAATACTGAAATATCCAGGCTACAGACACATTTGAGCCACTGCAGTAATCACAGTAAATGCTCTGCATCCAGCATAAACCAGAGATCTTGGTAAAAAAACCAAAAAAACAGAGCAGAGAGAACCAGACACACAAAAGGTAAAATATCAAAATACTGAAATATCCAGGCTACAGACACATTTGAGCCACTGCAGTAATCACAGTAAATGCTCTGCATCCAGCATAAACCAGAGATCTTGGTAAAAAAACCAAAAAAACAGAGCAGAGAGAACCAGACACACAAAAGGTAAAGTATTAGGGATAACTGTCACTGTGTTCATCTTTTTTACAGAGCAAGAGTTGTTTCCAGTTACTGAAATAAGATTTTTGATAGGCTGTACCTTACGATACTTTTTTCTTGCTAGAAATCCTCTTGTGTAAGCTTGTATTGTTACAGCAGCCACATGGATGAGCTGGCAAAGTCTACGCACGAGGTAACCCCGACAGTATTTCTGAATAATTATAGCTGCCCATGTTTGCTTCAGGTTTCTTGCAGTTATAGCTTGCCTTAATTCAAAAGACAATAAAATTCACTTATGTCACATTTAATTTCTCATGCTCATTGCCTTGGTCGATCAAATTACACACACACACAAAAAGAGAGAAGATATCAGAAACAGGCATCCACTATGAAAAATAGAGCTTATTCTTCAACCAAAATAAAAGGGAGTTATCCACAACTTTTAAACGTGTCCACAAGCATTTGTTTTGTTGGTCTCTTTATGAAAACCCCCAAGCCTACACAGAGCCATCTTTCGGTCTGCTTTGTGAATGCCTGGTGCACTTCCTGTGCAATAATTTGTCCATACTAATTTGTACACCCCTGATTTCTTCTCTGGCTCTGAAGCACAGCAGAAAGGCCAGCTGGGTCATCTATTATCAGCTAAGGACAGAGCTCACAGGCAGACAGGCAGCTTGGGAATCTGGCAGACAACACTGGAAACGTGTTGGCGTACTCACATCAGCCGAACAACATGAACACGTTTAAGTTCACAATTACAATCAAGAGGACACGGAAATACAACCAGAATTGCTCTTTCACACAAAGTACACCTTGTGCATCAGCTGTCCCTCCTGTGTGCCCTGAGACACAGCCCAGGAGGAGGCTCCCGAGCGGGCAGGGTACCTGACGGTGCGCTGCCCGCGGAAGTACTGCTGCACCGTCACCGCTGCTCTCCTCAGGCTCAGGAACCGCCCGCGCTGCAGCCAGCCCCGGACACGCTTCTGGATCAGGATGCACGCGTGCCTCAGCTTGTCTGAGCGCAGCTTCTCTAGGTAAGCAACCTGTCCTGCTCTGAAAAAGATTTTTGTCCTCCCAAACTGATATTGGTTATGGTCCTGGAGAGGGAAAACAGTAGGTATATTAAGTTTTCAGCTTATTTTTGTAGATCAGATATTTTCTTCCTTTTATAAATTGTCACTTCAGGAAAGCTCTGCTTTAAGACACAATCTTCCTAAATAAGAACATCCTCTCTGCCTGCTTTGTAGATAGGAGTATGTAGTGGGGAAAACCCACTTAGCAGGAAAGACACAGAGAACTACATCAAAAGTTGTATACTTGTGATCTAAAACTAAAGGGAGGCTCTGGACTTATCATCAAGGCCTTAAAAGCAACCTCTTCACCTCCTCCTCCAAGTCTGGTTCCATGGGCTCAGCAGTACCTTTTGATGCGTGTTTCTAGCCTGGAACCAGTGAGCTGTGTGAGCAAAGTCAGTGTGAGACTGCTTTTAAGCTCCAGCTCTCCCCCTTGCCCTGTGCCAGAGCTCCTTAGCAAGAGTGCCTGTGTTTGGTGTCACACATCCCTGAATCTGAACTCAGTCCTGACCAGTCCTTGACTGGGACCAACCTCACCACCAGAGGCTCATCTAACAATGAGAAGCAACATGCAAAAGTTTTTTGAACAGGCAAGTTTTTGAACAGCTCTCCAATACGCTGCATTCCACCATCAAAATGCCTTTCGTGCTTGTAACACTTGACAAATTCATAACATTTACTCTTTACTGGTTTAGAAATATAGGATATCTTCCATTTTGACACTATTAGGCATAGAGTGGCTAAATTATCTGTCTACAGCCACATCATGACTGTCACAGCACAAAGCTACTGACCCAAAAGCCTGCATACAGCACAGTAAATCAGAAAAAAACAGTAATAATGTAAATACCTTTCCTGTCTGAGGAGAGACACTACCCTTGGCAAAAGGGACCTTTTATTGCTAACAGGTGCTGTAATACATTGGTTGGGGCAGACAAACCAACCTGGATCAGCCGCTGCAAAACAATCTTGCAAATCTGTTTCTTGTCATTTATGGAGAGTTCCTGCTGTGTCATAAGAATGCTGTAGCGGCTGAAAAACTCAATGTAAGTCCACCTGGAAAATTAGCAGTTATCAAATTAATTTCATTAATACACAACTAGGGGCTTTTTGGCACAGGGAGGCTCACTGCTATCCCTACCTGGATGGGTAGCTCTGTGCACTAATCCGAATAGTTTCCAAAACACCACATGCTCGCAGCTGCTGAGCAACTCTTTTGGAATCAAACCTACAAAAAAAAGCAATGTTATACTTTACATTTCTGCTGGATTTGGCATGCTGTAATAATTAGAACCGTTCTACCAACTGGATTTGTATTTCTGCTCGTAAGGACAGAAAGCTCCCTGCTTCTTATATAATGTCTTACTCTCTATCACATATTAAAAAGATAAATAAATAAAAAAATCTGGGTTTTCTGTTTCTCAAAACCAAAGGAAGACTGTATTTATTTCTCTCATTAAAATTCCAATTTCCTTTCACTATTAACTGCACCAGTTCATAGCAGCAAGTGGTAAAGAATAGTTCCACTCTCAACACAGAACATACAGAGAAATAAATCCCCTCAGCAACCTACTAGGAAGAAACACTCTAGGTATTCTTCAGCTAATTCATTATAAATAAACCAGGATTTGCTCATTAATACCTGGGTTCAAAACTACAAACACAAGGCCCTTTCCTGTTCTGGACCAGAGCTGATACAGCCACAGAACACACCACCAGTGTCAATTGAGTACTAGCCAAGAGACCCCTGTGGCTGGCAGATGACTACAGTGCTTTTCAGAAGCTTATAGTGCACTCTTCTAGTCTAATTCTGACATATTTTTACATTTTCCAAGCTATTTCTGCCCTCACTGCAGAATCATGAGAGCTCACTGCAGTGCTAGTGATATAATATCACCAGTAACGTGTTTTGCATGGAAAGATTTTGTCTGGCTAGGAGAAAATAAACTAACATACTTAAAAGATTTCATTTAGAATCAAAGCTGGCCTCTTCCCTCCTACTCATAAAGGTTTTAATTTCATTTGCCTTCCAGCTGGAAGTTGTATAACTGACACCAGAGTGCTTCCACACAAAAGAGCCCACAAAAGAGACCAACAGCTGCATCTAAGTTAACTCCTACTCACAGGTTAGTGGTTATCAATCTGGTCATAGGAATGATGACAATTATCTGCCACATATGACTGTATTGAAACGTTAAAATTACATAAAAATCGGGGAAAAATCTGGGGCTATGTCCAACACTGTTCACACCTTTTCTTATTTCTAAAGCTCTTTTAAATATTTCTGCAGACTAAAGGGAATTTCACAAAGAAAATGGTAGAGGTTTTTATTCTCTAAATATGGATTTGGGTTAATCCATACTGCATAAGGGCAGCACACCTATACAAAATATTAATCAACTTAAACCAAAGGAGAACCTAAAAATTTTTACCCTAAAAATGTTCTGACAAATACACAAGCACTAGCATCTAACTTGAAAAATATTAGGTTAAAGGATTTTTAAGGTAACAATAATGATACTTAAATACTCCCTTTTTGAAAGAAGACAGTATTTATTTCAAATTCAGTTATCTGGAAAGGAAAACTATGTTTTGTATGGGAAGTTTCTCAGCAAAAAGAATTTAGCTTGCTGACACACCACCACAGTGAGAGAGAAAACCACAGCTGAGCACAACGAACATACTTACTCAAAAGGCAATTTCTCATCGTTTGGCTTTATGCATCTCACATAATGAGGAGTGGTTGCATTGAGTGTCACCATAAGTAAAGACAAAGAATTCCGGAACTAGAAAATACAGACATAAAAGTTTTGCTAATATAACATTTCCAGTAAAAAGTCAAGTTTTAGTCTTTTAATTATTTGTTAGGTTTGGGCTGCACACTGGGAGATAGGGTTTGGATCCTAAGTACAGGAAATTGAAGAGTGTGGCTGTACCCAACAGACTTTTATTTTATATATATAAAATAAACACACCTACTTATACCCAGACCCGGAGCACTGCTCTGTGGCTCTTGCTGTCCTGAAAACTGGACAGTCCCCCATGAACAGTGACAGAATCCAGCCTCAGGCTGCCCAGCATTTCCCAGAAAGTACAGACACCACAGAACAGCAGGTTTGTGCAGTACCTTACTGCCCACAGTGGTCCGGAGCTGTTTGTTGGGTGCTTTCAGAGCAGGTCTGGCAGATTTGATGTTTATAGTTGAACTGAAAGGTGAAATGGACACTGGACTGTCTTGAAAAAAATTTGCACACAGATGAAACTAAAAGTGTGGTGAAAGAACCAGAGTTAAACACTGTGTAACTGCAGCATCATTTTAATTAAAATTACATTTACCATAACATAAAATGCAAACCCCTTCACACTTAGGCCAGGTATTGCAGGATTTTGAACTGGGTGTTTAAGTCACAAACAAACAACAATTGTGAAAAGATTTGCAATGATCCTGAGTCTATTGTGAAGCACACATTTCACACACAAAACATCTGTGAAAGCTGCCTGCAAATGCTATTTCAATATAAGCAAATATGAACATAAACATGGAGCAGAGCTAAAAATAAGAGCACTTAAGGCTGTATTTTCACAATATGCAATTAAAATTAAGAATATATTTTCAGGTCAGATGAAGTTAGCTTGTTAAGGGTAATCCTGAGGTCTCAAGGCTGTAGACTTCAAAGGGACAAGCAGATGGGAAGTGGCAGGCACACATAAGACACCTGATGCTTTCCTTGCCCTGGCATTCTCTTAATCTCTTTTGAAGAATAAACAAAGGCAGTTGTTAATGATAAACCACCCATCAAAATTGCAAGTAATGACTACAGGAAAAAAAAAAGTTTTTCAGTTACAAGGATTATAAAATGCTCTTAAAAGGAGATATTAAAAGAAAAGCCCAACCTAAGTAGCAAAGTAAATGCACATATATGAAGGAAGTTGAACACTGTGTTTTTTCATCTTGTATATAACTTGATGGTAAAAATATACATTTCTATAATATTAATAAAATTAAGTTAATTTATTCAACCTATTAAAATCTTTATATAAGAACAAATATTTTAAAATCAGATCTGAATTAATTCCAGTAAAATCAGGTATTCAAAAGATCAATCATTACTGTTTGTCACAAACCTTGCTCTCTTTCAAGATTTCAATCAATACTTCATGTACTGTATCTCTGTTTTTTTCCAGAAATCCTTCACATTTATATTCTACCTGTGCAAACAGGAGAAATCATTAGCTTTTCAGCAACACATAAACAAACAGTTGGCAAAACAAAAATTTTTACTCTCCCAGCTGTGGTAGCCAAGAGCTCTTTATTAATCTCAAACAAGATGTCTGAAACTCTACTTTTCCCAGTTCCATTATCACAAGATTACATACATGGATCCTACACATTTAGAAGCAGGATAAATTGCCAGAATCCAAATCCTTCTCCCTTCATTAGGAATTTCTTTCCTCCTTCATTATTCTATGATTTCAAATCAAGGCACCAACGAGAAATACTGCATATGAAATGCAAATAACCGAGACTAAAATGTGTATAAGCTACAACTGTAAGTGTTCTATTTATACATTCTATTATTTTTCTGATTTTTTATCTTGATGATTTATTTTTATGCTCTCAAATTCATTATCTTAACCACTTCTTACATTTAAATGGCACATTACAGGCAGTATTACCAATAAATAGCACTACATATTGGAGATCAATTTTATAGATGTTCCAAATAGGTGTGGTTAATATTTCCTATGTTTGTTTTTTTTCTGAATGAGCTACTGCTAGAAAAGGGGAACAATACTGGGTTGTTTACACTCTACCTTATCAGCAAAGTGCTGAATGATGAAAGAAGTGTTTGACATCCTTGGCTTTTCAAAGAGTGCGTTTTTATTGACAAAATTATTATACAGCTTTTGAAGCCAGTTTTCATCTTTTCCATGAGGCAACTGTAAGAACGAGAAGGGCAAAGTCTTTAACAAACTCAGCTGGGCTGTTAGAAGCAGCAGAGCTGCTGACTGTCAATAAACACAAAATAAAACCCCCTCCAGTGAATTACCAGGGTTGTTTTTGTGAGAGAGGTTTTGTCTCTTCAGACCCACCACTGGCTCCCCATAGCAAATCGTTTTTGGAAAGAAGGCTGTATTAATCCACAAAGTTTTGTAGCAGAAGTGGTGATTTGTGGACTACCTTAATTTAAAAAAAATTGGTGGAAGAGCCCCCTGGAGACTGAGGACTCCGAATTCCTGCTTGGAGCAAGAGGTCCAGCAGCAAACTGCAGCCTGACCTCCAGTCCAGGAAGGGTGAAAGGATGAGGATGCCACTGCCCTCCTGCTCAACCTGCTCTGGTCCTGCACTGCCCCCACAGGGATCGACATACTTGCTGCCTTACTTCTAGCTAAGTTCTGAGATCCAGTTTTAGGTTCTTAATTCTAGAAGAGGAAAACAGAATAAGTAATTTACAGTCAAAATTGCCAAATGGAGGGCAAACATTAATGTTCCTTTTCTGAAGAAAATGCTCTATTTCCCATTGAAAAGGGTAAAACATGGATTACAAGCCCCACTTGTAAAAATCTACATAGTTGTTTGTTTTATTTTTTAAATGAGCAAATTTTTTAATGAGCAAATATTAAGCATACCAAGCATTCTTCATCCAGAAGTTCTAAAATTCCCATTTTAGCTTCAATAAGGTCAATGACAGGCTGGTTGTCATAAAAGTCTATTAAAGTCCATGGGATATCTTCCTTCATATATTCTTCTTGTTCAAGTTTGAAGACATGCTGGATTTGCAAAAATTACGAAAACATAAAGAAGGTTACAATTAAGGGAAAATAAATACAGTGTGTGCATGTGCATAACTGTACACCTAAGATTTAAAAAAATGTATTTTGGAGTATATTATATGTTTGTCTGTAAGAATATAAATTTAGAAATTTTCCTTTATATATATGTGCATACCTATGTTTACATATAAAATAAAATATTTTTATTTATTACTGGACAGTCACTATCCAGGAATATCCATCACTGAAGCACAAATAGCATTTACTAATATCCACCCTGAAGGAAAATAAGATAAAGAACTAGAAAAAAAAAAACGACATACCAGGTTAAATTGCTGCTGTAGTTTCTCATTAGCATAATTGATACAAAATTGTTCAAAACTGTTCACATCAAATGTTTCAAATCTGAAACAGAATTCAAATAAGAAAAATAATCTTTTGACATCAAAATCAAATGGTAGCATCCCTGAAAGTCTTTGGAGCTATCCTAATGTTTCTAATACAATTAACTAACAGCAACGCTAATGAAGATGCTCAAGAATTTCAAAACTTCTCTAGAAGCTAATGTTACCAGACAAAACAAAGCTAAAAAGTCCAGAGTTAAATCTAAAAGTATCCTATCAGAAGTTAAATTTAAACTTCATTCACAAAAAATTATGGCATTTATAGTAGCAGAGGATTTCCACTAATCTGGATGCTAAATAACTTATATGACTGTGACCTTTTGGTTAAACAAGCTCCTCCAAATTCACTACCAGCACAAAAAAGTGCCTTTTTTCTCTACTCCAAAGAAAAGGCACTTTCTTTCCAGAGACATTCTTACCCATAAATATCCAAAACACCAATGAAAGTGTGTTGTTTGCCAGGGAACTGCAGAGCTTGGTTAATTCTTTCCACAATGAAGTCAAACAAATGAGAGTAGATCTTCTTTGCCAGAGCATCCCTGGCGTTGACAGCCTGGGCCCTTGTCATTGGCTTTATCACCGTCTCTGAGGTGGTGACAATCTTCCTGTGGCACAACCACCGGGACATTCTGTCACAGTTTAAATCCAGAAGCTCACAGAATATACTCAGATGTTTATCTTCCATCTTTAAAGAAGATCAGTAAATATTATCAGGGTACAATTAATTCTTTAACTGTTGTCTAGACAGTGAAATCCTTGCGCCGCTGACACCAAACGATGATTTTTACTTTTAGGTAGGTGAGGGGCTGCATTTACTTCTTCATCTGGTAAAATAGCAAGATGAGCTAAAGATAATAATACTGGATAGAACTCCTGATATAGGAGAGAAAAACTTTGACTGAACGAGATGTTTTGAATTAAGACACTGAAAGAAAGTTACTTTAGTCTATTTTTAGGTGTTCTTGCCTTTTAGACTTGCATAGCTTGCTGGGACACATTCTGAGCAGCTTTGACTATGCTCTGTTTCCTGCATCCTGCAGAGAGCTCCAAAATGGATTTTCCAGCAGCTGTGGATCAATTGGATACTGGGTACTCTTAGCCACATTTTGCCTTTTAAGAGTTTCTGAACTTGGGCACGGAACAGCATCTGTGTGAACACTCGCTGTGATTCCACACAGATGGAGATGGAGAAATCAATCAAGTTTAGAACACCAGATTTAATGCTGCTCTGAGCCCCAGATATGAGAGAAGCTATTGCTAAAGCACTTCTGGCATAAAATAGAACAGAAAATGTTGGTATCTGAATGAGCTACTTCCTTACACTGATGGATGATCTTTCATCTCCAACAGCTGCTATTTCCACATTGCCCAAGTGCAGGATTGCTGCCAGCATTTTAAAAACATCCATTTGAAAATCCCCCTTCAGACCTAAAAAAACATTCCTTGATTATTTGAAATACACAGAAACAGTACAATTAATTAAAGCAGAACAGTGCTGGGTTACTTTCTCTGTTGTGCAGCCAAGAATTGCACAGCATCTCTGCAGAGCACAATGCAAATCCTTGGTTCTGCCAATTTTCTGCCTGTCTGATCCGATGACAGATTGGGCATAAGTTCCTGTACCTCCCCAAGTGCCAGCTCAAGTCTGATTTAGCTTTTACATAAGCTTTTACAGGGGCAAAGAAGCTTCCAGTTCCACTTGTCCATGTCACAATATATTAGTTTATGGGCCAAGGAGACTCCAGCCCTCAATGCATCTGACTAGTAACAATTAACACCAATTGCTAATTGCTCCTGCCCAGCACTTCAAAAAGAGACCAATACCACAATGGACAACCTATGAAATAAACTATTTTGGTAATTACTGCTAAAGTTTTGGCTATTTCAGAAACAATCCACCTTTGCCCATTTCAGAAAAAAAAAAATCTACTGAAGATGTATCCCCAAGAATTTACCCAGTAAGTCAAATGTCTTCTGAGTCTCCACCATGTTTGCTCTGTCATCAACCCCTTCTATTACAGTGCTGCCACCCATTCGTGTGTAGTTAAATTCTTCTGCACTTCCTGTAGGAAAGAAGCAACTCTTATAATTCTGAAAAAATTAGGGACTGGGGAGATCCAGTTGTTAAAACTACTATAACACAAAAAAATTAAAGATGCTGTCAGATGACAGCATTTCAGTGATGAGCTGGAGGACCTCTTTTTTCTGAGGGAAATCTATGTGCTCAATTCAGTTAAGCTGACACAAATTAGTATTCTTAATTCCTAGAAATATTAATAGCCCGTCTAATAAACAAACTGGAATGGTGACTGAGTAAACATATACCTAAATTCTGCTTCTCCCAGCTTCTCTGTAGAAAAATGAATCGATTCCCTAAGCTGTTGTGGCATCTGTCACTACAGAAAGTATGAGAGTAAGATTTCCAAAGACATTCAGGTACTTGATTGTGCACTATGTGAGTAACCAGGGATTTGCTACCAAGCTCAAAACCAGCAGGATTAACAGCTGAGTGACTTAAAAATGTGGGTCCTGTTTTTAGGCTGTGAGATTTATGCTGCAGTGCGCTAAACATTCTAACACTTCAAAACCCAGCCTTAAAATGCTGCACTGCAAAAGTGAAGAGCAGATTATCTTCTTGAGACCTACCCAATTTAAGATGTTTATATTCAGGTTGCATAGCAGATGCACACAACTGATAAAATATATGGTAGTTCCTTTCATTTTCTGACTGTAAAATAAAGCAAAGAGCAACATTACAGAAAAAAATAATTAACAACAAAATGAAGAAACAAACTGAAAAACAATTGATATTCAATGCTATTGTAAAGTGATAATGGTAACTGAAGGCTAAATTCTGCTGCTACAAGGTTAGCAAAGAAAATGTTCATTATTAAAATGGCACATCTTAGCAAGAGCTTGTAAAGTGATACATTCAAGCATACTTTATTTCCATTGCCAACATGGGGAGTTCTTTCCCCAAGGATGTTAAAATGTCTTCAGCTTGAACAATCATCTCCTAAAAAGAACTGTCAAATACCGTAACAAAAAATGTGTAGGAGAGTCAGCTGAAACACTGCCCTGTGGGAACTCAAAGAACTCTCCATTTACAAATCACCCCTCAGGGCAGAAGATATATAGAAGTATTTTTCAACGTACTAAAAAAGTTACAATACTGCTAAAAAAGAAACCTTTGTAAAAATCCTTTTATAAAATTAAATACCTTCTTTAGCATAGTATCACAATTAAGCCATAACACTGCAGTGAGTCATATGAAATAAGACTTGGCCTTACAAAATTTCAGCTGGTTTTTTTTACTGAGACTGTCTCTGCCCTGTAAATGCTGTTCCTTTCCAGATACAGTTGGCCTCTGTTACTGTGATAACCACAAGTTACAGATCTCTCAAATATTTATTGTACTTATCTCAGGGAATTGTCCCTGAAAAGCATTCTTCACTTAACATAAGGAAGAACATGGAATAAAGTAACTTATAATAAATAATATTAGCTCCTGTTAAAAAAAAATCAAATGCTGATTGGATACACTATTCAGAACTCCACATAATATTTCCTATATAGAACTAGTACAGTGCATCAGGAGCTATATTGACATTGACTATTTTAGACTTTATTTTACCCACCTGAAACACAACTCTGGATTTCTCAAGCAGGTATGTTCTCATGTTAGCTCCAATGATTTGGTAACTCTGATCAAAACTGATTTCAGTGTATTTTCCAAATCGACTGCTGTTATCATTCCGTGTGGTTTTTGCATTGCCCACAGCCTGCAGAAATCACAAACTTTTACAATTTGATTTACTCACGTCTGTCATAAAATAACTTAGTCAAAACTTGAGTCAACTACAAGTTTCTAAAATCAAAGGTGCTCAGGCATCAGTCTCAGCATTGAGCTGTTACTTAAATTTTGAGGCCCAAAATTCAAGACAAGCCTCAAGTTCAAATAGTATAATGCTACATAAACTGAAAATTACACAGAGTGTGCTTTTCCAACATAAGGATCCAATTAATAAAACCAAACAACTTGTTCAATATTGTTATATCATCATCTAATTAGGTGGTCAAACAACACCCTGGAGGCAAACCAGCACCTCCAAAGGGCCCCTGGTAAATCAGACAGGACCAGGTGTTCCCAAGGCTGACCACATTTTTCCATCAGCAACATTCAGAGGATGAACTTTCTAATTGAGATATCTAACTCAGACAGAAAAAGCATCCCTAAAGATTTTAAACAAAATTTCCCAGAAGCTCTCAGAATTCTTCCCTTGGTGAGTACAGACCTGACAGACACTCTCCAAAACTTACCTCAGTTATTGGATTGGATGCCAATACTTTATCCTCCACATGTGCATTGCTGCTTGACTTACTCACAGTGGCGAAGTACCTCATAGTATACCTGGCAGACACAGTCTTTCCAGCTCCTGATTCTCCACTGACTATGATGGACTGATTTTTGTTATTTCTAAAACAAAATAATCAGACAGTTTATGTCAGACATGTCTAAAGGGCATGTATAAATGTAGGAATTACACATATGAAACAATGTTTGAAATCACAGCTGTGCCCAACTCTCACATATCTGTTCCATCTTTCATTTATTCTTCTCTTACTCCTCTTCAGCTGTAACCTCTAGGCTGATGCCATTGCTGTTCACTAAGTCAGTGTTTTACCCCTCATCAAGAACGAAAGTAGTTTTGAGTTCTAGAAATTCCTCAGCTGGTTAAGGAATCCCTTCTCCTCTAATTAAGCTATGTGTTCAAAGATATTGCTAATAGCCAGTGGCACATACACAGTAAAATTAAACGACAATTAGCACTGACTGCCAAAAGACTTCAAGTGTTATTTATGGACACTAAATAACATACTGAACCTTGCCATTTGCTTGTATGCTTCTTCTGCCACAGCAAATATGTGTGGATCCATGTCCCCCATGTTTTGCCCACTATATGCATGGATAATGGCATCTCCATATATCGGCAGCTGCTTATAGGGGTTTATTGCAACCAGAATTATTCCTACAGCCAAGTGTACAAAACAAAAGTAAAACACAGGTTAGTTATATGAAATTCCTGGGTTTGGCAGCAACAGTTGAAATAATATAAAGTAGCAATATTTTCTAGGTAGAAGATGCTAATGGACAAACAAGTTCATATAAACTGGATATAAACACATATAAAACCAATTAACGTGAGTTAAAATACACTTCAGGAAAACATTACACACATCATGTTGTAAATTAAATCAAGATTAATATTTTTTTAAGATTTTTTAAAAAACTCTTCATTTCACTTAGCTTACCACTATATGTGTAGATAAGCTTAGACTCCACAAAACGAATTTTAAGATTGTGTAGAACAGCTGGGTCATGGAGATAACTGAGTGCAGTGAGATCATTTTCACCAACCAGGATGTCAGGATTTCGTAGTGGTGGCAAAGCAGCTGGATCAACAGGGTAACTCAGTTCCTGTCAACAAAAATTACTTGAAATGTCATAAAAGGCATTATATTTGCATAAATACAAACACCTTTACATGAAGTTATAGAGTTGATGGAGCCCTGTCTGATCTTCTATTTCATTGGTTCCATGCATCCCACTGAACCTGGAGGAATTGGAGCTGTTTGTTGCTTATGAAAAAGAAAGCCCTATTCTCTTCATTTACAATATTTTGTATTGAGATCTGCAAAAATGGGACACGTGTTTAGTTCTCTAAACACAGACATATTTCAAGCACAGATGAGAATAATGGATCACTTTCAACTGAATGAAAGTAAAGACCTGGTCAGAACTCAAATCAGCTCTATAACTGTCCTTACTTGCAATCCCTCAGTTTTCATTACAGAAGGTTTAAAACTCACTTCTGTTTCTTTCAACAAATCCATTTAATCATACCTATAATACCTGTCTTTATGGAACAGGAATGCAGAAATACAGAAATGCTTTCAAAGTATTAAATCTGTAAAGAACTTGGATACTAAAATTAAGAGATCTTACATAAGCCAACAAAAAAAGCAACAGCTGGCTCTGTGAGAGAGAACTATGCCTGCCCTGCATTTCTGATTTTTACTTCAATTTAGGATGAGTTTCAAGGCTTGTTTCCAAAGCCATCTTTGAGGTATGTTCTCCATACTAATGTATACAGACATTGGAATTGCACTCCTCATATTTTTGGGCAGCAGATGTGTACTGTACCAATTTCAATATGATGAGAAAGGGAAATATGTACATGTTATTTAGATCCCATAAGAGCAAGTCTCAGCAAACCCCACAATAATTCAGGCTTTTCTCCTTACAGTTCCATCTTCTAATTGCACATGGAGAAAACGGTCTCCAACTTTGTAGTTTTTTGTGATTTCTGCAGACTGCCAAACTTCTTCATTATCAGGGATCCAAACCCTATTATACTGTAACAGAAAAACCAGACAATAGTTAGCTTAGACTTAGTATCACTTAGTATTACTTAGAATAGTATCATAATACCAGGCTAGCATTAAAAAAATACCTTTCAAACATCAAGTACAACCCAATTCCAGGACTTTTGGGGATTATTATTAGCTCTGTACAGCAGGATATATTTTTGTGGTTTTGTTATTTTTCATGAAAGAATAAAAAAAGAAAGCAGACTCATTAATTTCAGACACACATCTTCTGTTCCTGTTCAGAGAAGAGTCTGCAGAGCAACACAGCATGCAGGAAGGTGAGCAAAGGCCAGACTGTTGCTAGGCTTTTCAACTCCTCTAACTCTGAACAAAGAATAAAATACACTTATGGGAGAGACCTTGTTTCTAGGAGGGTTCAAATAAGCAAGTACTAGAAAAAGCATCTCATTTACCAGGATTCAGACAAACAAGAACAGACAATCACTTCCCTGAATTCAAGTATAGGACACTGATCTCAAAATGCATTTTGCCATAGGCAAAAGCCAAGGCTCTGCACAGTTCCCTTTCCTTCAATGGGACCTCCAGTGTGCAACCTCCAAACATCTTTCCCTGCTCTAGGACAAACTTCAAAGACTACTGGCTGGTTTTTTTCATTACAAGCAATCAACTGGAATACTTGAGTTCCATCCCAGCAAGGTATCTCTAACATACTGAAGCACAGATATTTGAAAAAAATATTTGAATGTAAGTTATACTGTTTGAGCCATTTACATCTCCTATGCTGAAGTTAAAATGCTGAAGCAAAAGCAACTTCTTTAAATGCTCTGCCTAAGAAGCTATGGGAAACAACATTCCTTAAAAGGACATAAGACAGCTGGAAACCTCAGTCAGTGGGGAATTACTTTTCTGATGTGGAGTGTGTCCTTCTCATCCTGACACGGTTTGACAAAGCAACATCATCTGTCCCTACTCACACAAGAAACTATAATGTATACTCTTCCAGTACCTTTCTGTTTTCATAGCCAGAACCTTTCCTTTAATTCCCTCACCCTAGCTATATTCATGGTCAGCTGAAACAAGCTGTTTAAATAAACCTGTGAGAACTGCTGCAGCTGCTTACTTGAAAAATTAACATTAGTCATGATTTCATGGAGTGTGGGCAGACCCACAGATACCTTGGGGACTTGTATGCCCTTTCATTTTGGTGCTGCAACTGTTGGATTTGGCACAAATTACATTTTTCCCTCTCTAATTTGGAAGAGGTTTGGAAGCTGCAGTATATCCTCAGAACATGAGTGTCTCTGCCCCAAGAACCCCACTGAACCGTGGTGGGTGCCTAGAGGTCCCTGCAAAGTGCACTGCACAGCTGCAGCTTCCTTCATTCTAACTCCCAAGGCCCGACACCAAACAATTTAGGGTAGGAGGGACTTGCACAAGAACGTCCTGTGAGCTAGCCTGTGCTGCTCAGTGACTTCTTCAGCTGTTTTCAGTATCTCTAATGAGAGACACTGACATTTCTAGTGAGCCACAGCCAACCTGGTGCTCATCAGGGGATGAGCAACCATGGAAACCTCAGCTGCTTCCACGACACCTCTTTGCTGATGCTTTTGGCATGATGGCGTTTTTTCACACAATATCCAAAATCACAAAGACATCTTCTGAACAACCCCAAACCATTGTAAGGGCAATGCTTCCATCTATCTGACCAAGGGGACAAAAGCCCAGCTCCACAAGTATCTATTTAATGACCACATGAAAGACATGGCTAAATCAACTTTACATTTGAGTTTTCCATGTTTATCCAACTATAAATTGTTATTTGTATCATTCCTGCACTATGCTGATCTCCTTCTAAGCTTACAAAAAGTGCTTGTTAAATTGACTTCTTTGTTTGCTGTTACTCCTTGTGAGTTAGAATATCACCACCAAACAGCCTCAGGGGCACACAGTGTGCTCCCATGCAAGAAAACGAACTGCACTAGGTCAAGGACGAGAAAGGGAGGGAGAAGAATGTGATAAAAGCACTAATTCTTCAGGAAAGGGCCCCTGGAATTGCAGGAGCCTCCATTGGCAAATGCACTCAGCCTAGAGAGTTGGCTGTCTCCAAACCCTGCCTCGCAGGTAAACAGACGGGAGTTTGCTCATTTCCGTGTCGGGTTACACCCGCACTCCTTCCCCCCTTCACCTGCCTGACATTATTCCTGGGAAAGCCGCGTTCGTTCTTCCAGCGGCTCCGAGCGCGGCACAGCAGCAGGACCCGCCAGCCCTGCAGCACCAGGCTCACTGGGAGAGCTGCTGTTGCAGTAGGTGAACGACGGGCTTATTAAATCACCAACATATCCCTGCTGGTTTTGTTATTTAAAGCTAAGCAAACAAACGATACGCCACAACACTCCGGTGACTACAGGAGAAGAGGGAAAAGTTGTGCAAAACTTTCGGCAGGTGCATTAAGGAGGAACAATCTTTGCTTTAGCGCCAAGCTCTGCCACACACATTCAATATTTGCCCAGGAGAAAGCGCGGCGCTCCGAGCCTGAGTGCCCAGGGAAGGGCAGTTAAACCTCCACGTTGCCTAATCGCTGGCGAGAACAGCGAGACCTGCTCCTGAAGGCCGAGAGTCTCACAAAAGGAGTGTTTTTCCCAAAGAGAAGCTCTCCCCGCGGTGCGCTGTGGTGCGATGTCCCGGCCGGGCGGCTCCGCGCTGTGCCCAGCGCCCGCGGGCGCACGAAGCGC
>WEIU01004720.1:356046-454774 GCA_013389925.1 Aegithalos caudatus
CCCGCTGCCCGCCCGGCCCGCGGACCGCAGCGCCCGGCAGAGCGGGCAGCACCGTGCGGTTCCACGGGCAGCAGGATGCCGGCTCTGCCCGTCCGGCGGAGCTGGGCAGAGCTCCCAGTCACCGTCCTGGCACAGCCGGCACCTCGGATACACCTTTAGGGACCGGGAATGATGGACACTGCAGGTGACAGATAGAGCAGTCCTGACCCAGGAGAGAAAACCAACAGAAACATTAATCACCTCCCTACAAAGCATTGTAAAGGAATTTCTACGACACGCTCAGGTAAAAAATAATAACTCCGAGTGCATTTAGTAGGTTTAAAGTGCTGACAGGTGCTACAGTCAAGTATCTTTTATGAGGAAGAAGACTCGAATAACCAGGGTCCTGTTTTGACAGGTGAATACATACCAAGACCCACCAGCCCTCCCTACCTGACAGGAGGAGCTTTCATGGCACACAAGGGAATGTTTTGGTGAAGTTACTCAAATTTTATTTCAGAACAGTTAATATTAGATGACAAAACACCCTAACCAGAACTGGGTTACGTTGAACAAAGCATTTCCCTGTAAGCACAGCAGTTTATGGCACACTGCTGCTATCTGGGTGTGTATTTACACATCCTCAGATTTTAACCAACTCCCTTGGCAGTCAACACCAAGCCTGCCATGGAGGCAGAGGGAAGCCTGTGACCATCTGGGGTCCGTGCCAGCACCCAGCTCATGAGCCACCAACCAACCAAAAAAACTGAAACAAACTGTACAGTCGTACTTTTATTTGGACATCTTCCAGTGATAGCTATTAGTCTACAGTTTTTATGATGCATACATTTACTAAGTACAACATCAGACACTACAACAGATCAGAGCTCAGGTAATTCTGACAATGTTTTGTTTTTCCTCTATGTACTGTAGTGGCATCAAGTGAAAACCTATGTTTAAAGGCTTTTACTCACCGCATGAAGTATCAGCATCTTAAAAAACCCAAGTGTTTAATCATAGTTTTAGTATGGTATTTGAAATGTGTTCAGTTTAAGTCACAATTACATATAGACCTTCAAATTGCAATTGCTGGTGTTTCCAAGTTGGGAACTAATGTTGCTGGATATCAATCCACTTTCAATGACACTGATGCTACTTTTTCCTGTAACAGATTAATCTCATTTAACTGACTTAAGCACTTTTATGTTCCATCCCAGTTTGAAGAGTGAGAAGCAAGTTTTCAAAATTTGGATAGAAGACTGTGTCCTAAACATCAGAATAAAATGATCACTGGAATAAAAATACACCAAACTGAATGAGGTAATTATTGTGCAAAATCTGTAGAATAACTGTATATATTTCTAAAGGGTCATTGACATGTATTTTTCCAGCATCTGATAAAATCTATCATCTCAATAGATAATAAATTAAAATATAAAAGATATGTCCACATTAAAAGAGCATAACAAGATTCAAAGGAAAAAAAAGTTTTTAAAATAATTCTGCATTATATTCCATGGTTAAAGAGATTTTTAGTCCTATGGTGAAAGTTATATTGTACACTCACACTGAATTTTTACTTCTGAAAAGTGCATGTAAAATACTGCCATGTAAAATGTTAGATGAATTACCATCTACACATCTATTCCAACTCAAAAATATTTTCCTTTAAAACATGTCAAGCAGCATATACTTTTAATGTGATATAAAAGTAATAGCAGTCAAACCACTGAGTTTAAGGATGATACCTATAAATTACTAAACACTACTTTTTTAAGGAAACGATACAATAAGGCTTTTTACAGGTAAACAAACTTTAAAATAAACAAAAATACACTTAGGCATACATTTTAAACACTAATGCTTAAGTAGTGGATACATTTCCTGATCTACAGTATGAACATACTGTAATGCCAATTGTTTGTTTTTCAATAGGAGAAAAAAATTGGTAGGTCAGCATGTTCTCATGTGTTTTCTTTCCTACCCTTGTTACTGGATGTGAAGGCTTTGCCATTTTACATTCTCACAAGTACAGTACCCTGACAGTCTGAAAACGACCTTACACCTTATTTGGAGCCACTTCACAGCAGCCAGAGTTTCAGAAATCAAGTAATATTTGAAAAAGGAGTGCTTGGTATATGATGCAGAGGAAAACAATCTAAATCATTTAGCAAAGATCATTCAGAACCTTTTTACCAGTATAAATTGTTGGAAGTACTGACATGATCCATCAAATGTAATATATGGGCCATGTGAATATAAGATGACACAAGCATCTTAAAATGATACTGACAAAGTTTATATTGTCTTTATTTCCAATTTTGCAACCATACAAACAGCATGTCTGCCTCTCAAGTAAAACAAAACTGAAATGTTTCAGTCTGCTTAACAGCAAATCTTTTCTCTGTGAATTTCCAGGCAAACAGAGGAGCACCAAACAGTCTAACAGTGTACCTCTAGGTTATTTATCAATATTGTAAAATAAATTAATGTTAACACTAAGATGCAGATTATTATAATACATTAAAAATATTGCACAATGCAACTGAGCAATGTGTGTGGCTTTATTTTTACAAGTACATTTGAGCCATACACCACAGAACTGGAACCCCTTACACAAGGCTTCCGCACTTATGCCTCACATTGTGAAATGTGAATTTTATGTAGCAGATCCAAGATGTGTGAGACAGAAAAATCTTTCCAGTAAAATGTGCAACATTCAAAATAACTCAGTTTCTCATTATGCACTCTGATTTCCAACCATTAAATCAGCATGAATCATAGTCAAGTGACAGCATCATAGTCAAACCTACTTAACTTTCTTGTTAGTCAACCTTTCTAAGAATGAGAGCCTTGGGCTACTGCAGAAGTTTTCTATTAAAGTTTTTCCTCTCATATTCCAGTGTGAAAGAAGACTTTTCTCTGTTTTGGTTTTTTTGTTTTTTTTTTTTTTTTTTTTAAGGTGGCAAAAAACCAAGAGATTATACTCAAAATACACATTGTCATCTCTGGGGTCTACAAACAAAAAACAACATTAGACAGACTCTAGAACCTAAATAAATACTAAAATCATTACTGACTTCTGATCATTTGCTTCAAGATTCTGTATGTTTAGCTAACTACTTTTAAAAATAACTAAACGTATAATTTCCAGTGTGCTACTTGTGCTTAGTTACCATTTTCCTCTACAGGTGTTACTTGATACAATGTGCAAAAATCCAGTTAAAATAACAGATTGCAACAGACTGTAAATAAGGTTGACGACAAAAAATGAAGTATCTTATTTTTAGTGCTTAGTATGATACTGTCATACATTTAAAACAACAGAATATGCAGCAGCAATTTAGTTTGCTTGGTAAACCACAGTTCTAACAAATGAACACCTAAGAGCATATAGTGAGCTATAAGACTTATCACTACAATTTATGTCAAACTGACATAAATGAGGAAGTGGTTTAAGAAATAACTTTATATATTGCCAGTTTGTGTTTTTCCATTCCAGTTTTTACAAATTAAATGTAACAGACTCCCACGTGACTGTGTATTGTACTACAAAATGCCTGACTTTCAAGTCTTCCATGTCCAGGACTGACTGTCCCTATTGGTCCCCACCTATGAGAAGATTACATATGGATTTTAATTTACACTATTTAAATATGTTTACTAAAGATCTAAAAATGTCTCTAGACAGCTGAAGACAATTTTTGTCCAAGCCCGATTTCCATACCCTGCAATGCATGAATCAGTGATGTCCTCATAAATGCAATGACTGAGCACAAATGCACATCTTTCTATGAGCGTTCAGCCTGTGGTGCTGCTGTGCCGTTTCCCAGCTACCTCAACTACACATCTGGGCTTAGACAGGCTTTCTGTTCAGAAAAGGTGGGTGTAGTGGCTCACTATGTTTTAACAGGTACAGATATCAGGCAACTGGTTCTCCACCTAACACTGACAGGACATCCTCGGGATCAGACACGTGATATGAAGCCCAGGCCCAAGCTGGCTGGGATCTGAATGGTTTCTAAAGCCAGAGAGGATGGATTAAATGGAAAAGTAACAGGGAAGATGTGTTTAGCATCCATGAGCAACTGAGGAGAGTCCTTCCTGTCTCGCAGACGCACCTGCAAAGATAAGAAAGTGATGGCATCAGCATTGAGCCAGTTACTGCTAACAATCACCTTGCAAAGGTGATCTGTGTTACAGGCTGTGTGCAAACACACACTCTATGCTAACCTGAGCTGACAAGTTTACACCAACTGTGCCATTAAACTGCAGTTACTTTGATCAGCCTCAGTTCTGCACATCTCCCCTTTACAATGCAATCTGGGAATACTTAAATTCCCTGCAAAAGGAAGGTTTTGCCCAGTATCTGGTAACCACCTTTTCAGTAAGTGGAATTACAGCTTTATCTCAGTTCTACCTTCCCAATCTCCCCCATCTTGCTATACTGCAATTCAATTTCTAATAGACCAGAAGGTTCATGTTTGTTTCTTTAATTTTGCTCTACTAGCTGCTTCTCTTTGGAGTCTTCAAAACTTTTCATTTTCACCAATATATACAAAAATAGAAGGACTAAATTAAGAACTTTGGTATGATTATAGGCCTCAGTTTCCAAAGCACAGAACTTCACATGCACACACAGGTCTGAGTAAATTTGAATTTGCATATCTAAATCTTAGTGCTTGAAAAGTTGTCATGCAAGTGAGCTTACACACAAAGATGAATAAGCACAAAAATCTCTCATTTGAAAACCTCATACATACTGACAGTGAAACTAACACTTTCATGTAAGTCTGGAGGCAGGAACTTGTGATTCCTCAAATTTAAAGGCTGACATCACCTTTTCAATGCTGTTAAACCATGATAGCTAAAAAGCATAGTTTAATTCATTTTCTTGAATGTACTTAAGGATGCAAGTGATTTTTGCTTATCAGAGGTTTTCTTAGAAACAGTCAAATGGTTTTTGATGAAAAGATAGACATACCTGTATTGTACGTATAAATGACACCAAGACTCTCTCTTCAAACTCATTAACTGGAGTATACAAATTCAGAACTTTTACAATCTGTGAAGAAGAACAATCACTTTCAGGTTCATGTTGCTGATCAATCAACAGATGCATCCATGATTACTAATAATATAATCTTAAAATTTGCTAACTAAAAAAGAAAATTATTTAAAAGTATCTGGTGGTTTGGGTTTTTTTTGTTTTGTTTGTGGGTTTTTTTTTTTTTTTGGTTTTTTTTTTTTTCTTTATTGATTAACGCAGAATTCCATCACCCTGCTCAATGCTATATTAAATGACTGCCTCCTTCAGAACATACGCTCTTTGGAGGTAGAAACCCTCAATTTCTGCATATGTGATGAAAATACCAAATGATGGAAAAATCATGAGAAGTAACTGATTGTTTTCCTACCCACCCCCAAAAACATGATGTATTTCTCACTCTAATTTTGACCCTGTAGTCATGACCTCCTGCAGTCTTGCAACTTTTCTGTTTTTCAAGAAAGTGAGCTATTTCTCTAAAAACAGGTCTAAAACCACCAAAGAAAACACTTATATAACAAAGACCTCAAAATAATAATAATAATATGGGTGAAACTTGTGAAACCTATAAGAATTCTCTTTTTTTACCTTTCCATTTATTAAAAAATCAAAACACTTTGTTAAAAAGTTAAAACATGTTCCTAACATTAGTTAGGAATTCTAATTTCTTATTCAGTAGAAAAGTAATTTTCCAGTAATGTGAAGGAATGAATCAAAGTGGCCTTATCAGTGCAACTGCTAGTGCTGACACAACTGTGAAAGAAATAGGGAAATTTCTTCCTTTTCCTGGTGAGAATTGTTCAATAAGCATCGAAGATGCTTGGGTCCATTTATTCCTGTACAAGCTCTATGCAAATGTAGCATGGCTTGAAAAAGCAGTGCAATAGGAAATCTGAGCTTTCATAAATAGGAGTCTGTCTACTGAGATCCATCTGGTTCAGCCTTTGAGGTTAATGGGTACAGTAACTTTACACTCTTGTTTGCAGACCCAGAGACAACAGCTCTGTTTGAATTGTCCATCAACTTGGCTGGATACCAACCCTGATGGCAGAAAGATCAATTCCTACTATCCTAGGCAGAACTGTCTGGAGTACAGAGATGTCTTTGAATGAAGACTTTTCTCTAAGGATTTCCAAAAACGGAGAGACTGGGTATAGCACTGCACCCTGCACAATCTATTGAGCTTCCTCTCCCTTGTTCAAAATTATCTCAAACACCAGACTCAAAAGGGTCTGGTCCCTTTTTCACACCTCCAACTTAATCTATTTTAGTGAAACAAAGTAAGAAACCTCCAATTCATGTGTGACAGCAGTGCTGGCAGGAATAGCAAACACCAGCAGAGCAGAGAGCTGCTCAGGAGGAACAGCAAAACAGACAATGAGGATTTGCTCACCTGGGCAGTAGTCAGTGCATTGCACATTGAACAAATGGCTTCTGCATCTTCATCCGTTTTCTTTTTTACTTGCAACAACTGTGCAGCCTGGATGAGGGGTTCCAGGGTTTCCTTAGCCCCACTATTCATCAAATTTTTGTCACGTAGCCATTCTTCCAATTGACTCACATTGTATCTGTACAAAGAGGTAAGAGCATCAAGAACATTAATGCTTGATTATGGATAAATGGAAATAATATGCAATTTCTCTTTCCCAGTGCTGCTTCTTTGTCCTTATGCATGTTTTTCCTTCTTGTTATTTTGTATTCACTTCTTTTCTTCCTATTAAGGCAGGGGTTTTGACTTTCATAACAGTTAGAAACTATGGTCAAATATTTACACTAACTAGTTTTTCCCATTTGTTTTTGTTCTTATTAATTGCGTGAATGTGGTAAGAAGAAAAGAAAATGAGATTTTGTCCATGTTAAAGTACAGTGAGGCTTTGGGAGATAACTTAAGCAACTGGAATGCCCTGGCTAAATTTCCTGACATATGCAGGTAAAATCCATTGGACAAGTGATGTGAAATGCAGGAGGTGATTCAGATGGCTTTACCTCAGGATGCAGCAAACTAATGTAGACAAAGAGGTATCCACTGCACCACCAGTATACAAAAAAAAAAGCAGCAGGTATGTTTGCTATTCTTCTCTAAAAGCTGAGGAAGCAATTACCAACATTTCACCTACAGTTCTGATTCCCACTTGATAATGAAACACTTTTTGCTCTGCTTCTACCACATTTCCTTGAATGCCAGGTAGGATTTGGCCAAAGTCAACTATGCTGTTTTTAACCAAATTTCACCAAATCAGTTTAACACCATCTGCAGCTGTTTGTGTGTGGAAAAATAAATATTCCAGATATCTGCAGCTCCATCAAAATGATATTCAGCAACGTCAGGAGCCCAATAAGATTTCCAGCAGTGCATTCAAGAGAACTGTGACAAGCTTCCCCACCTTATCTGCATTCCTTTGCTCCAGGAGCACATGTCCTTGCGCAGGAGGAGGTTGTTGAGCGTTACAGCCCCGATGATGTAGAACATCTGCTTGACCACCTGTTTGATCAGCTCTGGGTCCATGCCGTGCTGGCACATCACCGAGTGGAAGGAGTTCAGCTGCCGGATGATGGAGTCCAGGGTGTAGGTGCCTTCGTCAGCAATGCTGGAGGTTCTCTTCCGCAGCCCGGTCGGTTTCACCCCCGAGACACCTTGGATGGTCTCGTGCTCCAGCATTCCTGAAACTGCATTTGGTGGACACCATTGCTGTAATGACTGATAAAAACTGCCAATACACAGGCATTTCATGCAAGACAGCAAAGCTAGCCACAGTTTGCCATGATTCCCAGAAATTGTGTGTCCCGCTATGTTCTGCAAAATCTAAGTTCATAGGGTTGTTACAAAAATTCCAGCATGTGTGTTTAAAAGGACATGAATCTAGCTCAAGAAAGTACTTTTTTCCTCCCAGGGTCATATGAGTAGTGAATTAACAAACTAAGAGCTAGAGCTGTTCCATTCTTCTAAATATTGTAATTGGAAAGCATCATGAAAATTTCTGTGGAAGTACTGTCTGAGCAGAAAATGAAAAGCATTCTTTATGGAAAAAAAAAAAAATCCCTCTCTGAATGTTAGTTTTATCACTGCTTGTGATTTAATTCCTCACTGCTGTCCATAACAACAATAAAACATTTTTTTCCATATTAATTTCAATTAAGAGTTCTCATGTAATGAAAGTCTAATTTTTTCAATGGGATATTTCCCAACAGACAGTGCAACAAATATCAGATTGTCCAGACAGCTTCTTCCTGCAAATGCCTGATTTATGCCAAGCATGAATAAGATATACCAATTTATTCTGGCACTGCCAGAAGAACCAGTCACAGTTTAGTTTTTCATCTAATCCAACCTGTCCAGAATACTCCTTGTCATCTATGAACAGTATACCACAAGAACTATTAACGAAACTCTACTGTTTAGGAAAAATATAAGATACATCTACTACCACCATCACGATTTTCATTTTGGTACTGTGTTGTGAAGGTTATGGAATTCAACTTTGCCTTACCAATCATTGGTTGCAGAATATTTTCCAACACTCGGACAAGTTGTTGGTAGATCTGAATAGCCAAGTCACTCAGTACTTGTCTGTATTCAGCTAAATCAAAGTTAGTGAGGCAGTGTTCATTTTGACGAGGTGTATTATGCTTCATAAACCCCTGAATTCATAAAATAACAGAAATTAATGCTTCAGTAGAGCAGAAAAACATTACACAAACCCAGTATTTGCATTTTCTTTCATGCAACTGACAAATAATACCTCAAATCACAGCCCCTCACAATTTTAGTTTGGAACTTTGATTCCAAAGTTGAGGCTAGCGCTAGGATTTGCTTTTCATGTGTGATGCTCACAGCATCTGCTTCCTTAACTCAAAACTTCAGGTCTGTGACACAGGGACAAACTCTGCCAGCTTTCTGTTGGGCAGGACTCCCTCCCACTCCAGCATGGGCATTTTCACCTGGCCAGCTATGGCCAAAAGCCCAGTTAAGTTCCTCTTGAAAGAGGAACTGGGCATATCACAGCCTCCAAACATCAACTGGTCTGCCATACTATGCCTAAAAGGGTTTTTTTATAGGGAGTGCAGTGAATCATGGCTGAAAACCATAATGGGAGCTTCCAGATTCTCCTGCTTAACCTGAGCTGGCCCTTTTGAGAGCCCAGTGTCAGCTAGACTCTGGGTCCCAGCTCGCAATAAAGGGAAGCTGGTTCAAATCTTATATCCCTCTGCTTTCCACTGATGCTGTCACCATCATTCCAAAAGGTGTTGCCATTTTAAGAGACTATAACTAGATCTTTTACAGAAGATTTGTTAAAGAGCAGTGCTGACAACAGTACTGGAGAGCAAGAGAAACCAGAGTGAGAGCACTGCTTACCTCTTCTCCACTGTACTGCTTCAAACAGTGCAAGAATCGGCAGGTGTTGGACAGCCAGAAGGACACTGTTTCAAAGTCATCCCCTCTTTTCTGAAGATAAAAACAAACACAGTTCAGCAAAGACTGGTAGGAGAAATAAAATAATAGAATGCAAGATACACAACTAAGCACTTAAAATATACTTTCTAGTAGATCCTTCTTCTGGTGTTTTCACAAAACTTTGTGTATTACAGTAATGAATTAGGAAAGCAAGGGTTTTGCAAAGTGCCATTTAACACCCTCCCTGTTTTCCTTAGTATTTTTCATGAATATGATTACTTCCACAGAGATGATCTTTCTGTGTTTTACAGACCCATCCTAATTGCTCTGGGCAGAAATCAAAGGGCAATGTGACTGTATTCCCAAAATACCCAATGACTCCTGTGAAAAGCCCAGCAGGGAAGACTGGAATGATACTGAGCTAGCAGGAGGAGCAGGAAACAACAGTTTTGATGAATGCCACTTACATCATAACCATTTTGGCAGGCTGATATGGAAAATGAAACAAAACAACAAACCCTTCTCTTCAAAGAACACAAGATCGAGTATATGCTGAGTAGTTCTAGAGCACCATAATGTGCACTTCTTTCACTTAAAAATGTTCAAAAATTCCTATGGATATCTAAGCTCCAGCAGAATTGTTTACTATGTATTTTTTCAAAACCTGTAGTTTGATTAAAGGCTTGGCTTTTGACACATCTCTCTCATTTAAAAAAATAAAAAATCATGTAAGCATAAAAACATATTTATGTCTTAATTATGCCTTCAAGATACACCTGGCCTGAACTCTCCCAGCCAACTCCTTGCAAAGACTTTGGGCAGTAACATATTATCAGTGTAATCTGTAGGTGAAGCAAATGAGGAATCTGTTAACCAAAACTGCAAATGAAACTGTTTATTTAAGCGCTCTGAAGAAGATTAACAAAGACTCACTCTGCAAACTCTGACTACATCCAAAACTTGGTAAGCTGACCTTCAGAGAAGGGAGACTATTCAAACCAAAAAGAAGGAAGTTCTTTTCCCATTAATTCAATGCATCTCTGCTACTGTATGGATAAAATGCCAGCAATGTAATTTGTTATTTTTTTAACACAACTCTTGGGACTTTAGTGGGAGCTCACTGATCACAAATCCAGAGCCAATTCACTGACAGCCTTTTCCTCATTCTAACATAAAACCAAAAAGAAATTTTAAAATAACTTTTTTTTTTTCTAGACTAAGCAAACTAACTAACCTTTAACACTTTTTTGATGCCATTGATAGTGGAAGTCAGCAACGACCGCACTTTCTGGTCATCATTCAGGTAATCTGCATGGCGCACACACATGAACAAAATATATGCTGGTAGTCCTGGAATCAGGTTGACAGCTACCCCACGTGGTTTCAGCTCTTGGGAAAAACAAACACACATTGTCTGGTTAAGTGCCAAGTCATTGGAAGATGTTATATGAGGTACTTGCAACCTCCCAGTTAATAGCATATACATGTGTATATATATATATATACCTGGCCAGTGCAAGCAAAACTGAGAGCCACTTTCTTGGTAAAAGAACAGAATAAGAAAATAAAGTGCCTGCTAAAAATATGCAGGTGTAATACGTACTATACTCATCAGGAAGGATAATTAGATTACAATACATATTTAGGAACTGTAGATAAACTGAACACTGTCAAAACCAAAATTTCCTAATGGAAATTCTGTGCTCTCATCATTCATTTTTTCACGTGTATAGAAGCAGAGAATGCCCCATGTGAGAAAGATGCTTACCTAAAATAAGATTCTTGACAAGTTTTTGTTCATCCTCCTTCTTATATTCCAACATCCCTTGGAAGTCCTTTTCTTTCCGCGGAATGTTAACTGGACGAATAGGTTCATCAATGATTTGTCCAGGTGATATGTTCTCCATCTGGCCCACTTCAGAGAGAGTATGAGAAGAAACATTACATTTTCCAGTGAAATCAATACATACCAGACACTTCTGTAACATTCCTAAGGATAGTCCTGGCTCCAGAAGGACAGGGAAGAGAATATTACGAGCAAAACTGAGAAAACTCATTGGTTTAGAAAAAGGTGGTTTAGTAAGTGAAAGAAAAGGGGCTGGGGAGGGGCAGGAAGCAAAGGCAATCACTCATGATAAACCCCCACCCTGAGGGAACTGATGTCCAGCCAGTCTCAAACAACAGCTACCTTGTGTGCAAAAAACCCTCCTCTGGTGCCTGACATTAGGAAGGGCAGCATATGGAATATTCCTTCAGCCAGTCTGGGTCAGCTGCCCTGGCTGTCTGCCCGTGTGCCCTCCCACCTCAGCTTACTGAGGGGACAGAGTGGGGAAAAAAGGAAATCTTGACACTGCCCAGCAGTAGCCAGAATACCAGTATGTTCCCAGCAGTGTTATAGACTCAAATCCAAAATACAGCACCACACAGGCTGCTATGATGAAAATTAACTCCAGTCAGACCTATTGCATCTTTTAAGTTAATTAGGCAATAAACACACCAAACTATATTTTCAGGAGCATTTTCCCACTGTGTATTATGTATGAGTATTACTGTGATCTTGTCCAGAGTAGTAACTCAACAATATTGTAAGACTTTTTTAAAAACCACTTAGTTCGAGTAACTAACCTTCACATTCAGAGGAAAACTGGGTAACTCATTTTTGCCTGGTTTATATTTTTATTACTGCTTTTCTCTTGACAAAACCACATACTGTCTTTGAGTACACAAACAGGGCAGGAAACATTCCTTTATGTTTGAATACTTTCTGCCTTCAGAGAAACATCAATCTCCTTCTCTCAACAAATCTTCTAAAGGTTCATAAAGGAACACACAGAGGTCTCAGAATAAGTCCTGTTTCTCAATCAACAGAGGCTAAAGCTACTGAAGACCTCACAACTGCTAAAACAGATGGGTATGATGACAATCAGATCACAAAGTAAACCAAAATCTTTCTCTTGAAATATAAAAGTACCTTCGAGTTCACCGATCTTCTTAGCAAATACTTTCAACTGCTTCTTTAACTTGCGAACAGTTTTGTCCTGCTTTTCCAGCTGCTCCATTAAATCCTGTAAATTAAAATAAGGGAAAGATTAAGATATGCAAACAATCCTGTACCGTGTGACAGAGACAAAAACAGTGCTGTTAGAGTTACGAGGCAGTGAGGAAAGCTAAACAGAAGTGCCATCCTCTGGCCGAGGGTTGCAAGCTGGTACATTGCCCTACAACACAAGCCAAATATTGCAAATATTATTAAGTTATATGCAGCATGACAAAGGCAAAGCTCATAGGCAGGTAGATTCTGCAGACACTCAGAATGAGGTCAGTTCGTACAGCAGAAGATATTTTGCTGCAAACACATCTCCCAATACTTCCTCCTTTCTCTTCCAAATTCCTCACAGAAATTATTTTCTTTATTATTAAACACAGCTACCTTGTATTTCTGCATCATTTATTCCTGTCTTTAAGACTGACTCCTTATTCAGACCTCTCCATGTTACGGGAAGATGAGAGAGAGATGCCTAGAAAGACCATAACTTGCACTCAAATTTACCAAATCAAACAATCAAACATCCAAACACCATTTCTCGTGTTGCTCTGCCATTTCCCTTGCTGTCATCACATTTCCTTACACTGAAACCGGTTTCTTACATGTTTTTATTCTAGATGAATAACATCTGGCACCTAAAAGTCCTATTCTTTTAATAAATCATATTTGTTTTATATATATATATATATATGTATAAAACACTCCCCAGAAATCCATCTTTGAATAGTTCTGTGGTGTATCTGTTGTAGTACATTCATAAAATAATCATATAATTAAAAAAGGGAAAGTCTTTCTAAAGAAAGCAAAACCTCAAGCTCAAACAGCCTGAAAGCCATTCCAGCTTAAGTGTTGGAAAGCAGCTTAGAAGAAAAATCTCCTAAGCATGAGGATTATTCTTGGCACTGGTAAGGGATTGTAAACTCCTTGCATCAAAAGCATCATCTGGGAAACTACACCTCTTCTAAAGTACTGAAAAATTTTAGTGCAGCATGGACACAAACCTTAATCATGTAGTAAAAGAGTTTACAAGGTGATGCAATATACTTGAGCAGTAAGATATTAGGCCTGTTGACAACAACATTGAGGCCATGCTTCACATCCAAACACTGTTCAATTTTACAGCAGAGATCATATTAAAAATACTACATACTTGTTGTCAGATAAAACAATTTCTCCTGAAATTAACAAAAAGACACAAAAAGTTCAACAGACTGTTTTGGGTGTATCAGGGAAGGAATATGATTTCAGAACAACCTCTATTGTGAGGACGAATAAAGTTCTTTCTATGGTTCCTCTAAACAAATTTAACAGATTTCACATCTCATTAAGATGTGGAAACTCATAAATTATATTCTTTCAAGCTCACATATGGTGCTGTCTTTAATTACTATGAAAATATTATCTCCAATGTCATTCTCCATATTTTGCATTTCTGAAAAATATTAAAATAAGAATAAATTCAGGCCATGACTGGATTACTGGCATTTATCACCTTGGTAAGGACCTGTATGATCAGTCCTCTGCTTTTCTGAACTGAATCTAAATGTATCCAAGTTTCAAATCAAAAAATAGTTTTGAAAATTGAACACCTTCTGCATCATGTACTTCTTTTCCAGGGAAGTATTAAGTAGTATTCAAAAAGAAACTGCTTTGCTCACAGTGCAAGGCTCGTATTAGTAGCAAAACTGTGCATCAAAAAGAAACACAGATTACACAAAGGACACTAAGACTAACAAAAAAAGCAGTGAAGGAAGTAATTGGCATCGTGAAGCTCTCTGCAGGGGGATTTCCTCTGAAAGGGAGAAAAGGAGACAGCCTGCTTTTCAATTAGTGCTTCAGAAACAGCGACCGAGACAAAGAGAAACAGCAGTGATGTGAACTACATACAATCATCCGCTTGTAAAGGGAAATCCGGTACAACTGATACTTCTTGGGATCGTCTGCATACAACTCCTCATAAAACTGCAAAAATAGGGACAGGATTGGTTTTCTCCCTCCCTCTGAGACACTGAAACTTCAGTGAGCACTGTACAGATTAAATCAGAATACAACCAGATCAAGAGTCTCCTACTTTTAGGTAGTCTAGACCTTAGTTGTGCTCATGCCAGCACCTCCCAGAGAGAAGCTGATGTAGATGAGATGCAGAACAGTCAGATCTTTTAAAAATGGGCTGTACTAGGATTGTGAAAGCGTGGAATAAAACCTTTGTGAGAACAGGGACAGGACATTTTCTTATGCTAATCAAGATGGGATTGCAGTGAACACTACAATTCTAACATGGCATCTGGAAAGCTGCAAATTGTTTCCACTCCAGGGCTAGGAGTGGAACTGAAACACACACCTGGCTTGGAGTGGACATGCAATACTCAAACATCTGAAGTGAAATACTAAGGAATGAGTCTATATTTAACAAGTAAAATTACATTCAGTTTATTTGAAAACAAAGAGAACTCCTCTGGGCTGTAATTACATGACTGTGTGTTGTCTTGGGAACACAATGTGATGAGCAGGTCTCTGGGAGGAAAAATGGCTAAAAATTGTAACATATGACTAAGCAGCAGGAGGGAGCTGTCGAGACAGAAACACTCACCATCTACCTTTGCCAGTGAGGAACTGCAGCTGCTGAGGCAAACACACACTTTTAGCCATTTCTCCAACATGTATCAGCTGAATTACCTGATACTTTGCTCAAAATCTTTGGTATTAAGACAAGACTCCAACAGTGATAACTTCTGTCATGTACATTAGCAGGAAACACTACACCTTGGCTTGTTTGGAGGAAGCAATGACATTCACAACCACGATTTTTCTGGTTCAAGTAGCATGTTTCCCTTTATCAATAACAAGCCAAACATATTCCAACACAGGTCTCTTTGGAAGATTTCCCTAGAAATGAAGTAGCTCACACAGGATGAACACACTCCTTTGTGGAAGAACGTAGGGAGTTTTGCCCAATCCTTCCTTCACACAAAAATGTTGTGCAGGATACATGAAATACCAACTATTAGCTAAGTTATTTCTATCCCAGTTTCTTTTTATGGCACTATTTTTTTTTCCAAAACACACTGAATAGCTGGAGCTTGTAAAATGGTGGATTATCTGTGTAGCTTCAGGCAGGGAAGAGAGAAATGGGAAGATAAATGACATTAAATAATTAAAGAATTACATCAGTTTTTCAATGAAATAAACAAACTAACGTATTTCAGGGGAAACACCACTCCATGGCATTATGAGTTTTTTCGACTTCCCTGGATTTCAACATTCTATTCAGCCATGACTAAACTCACCAGCTGGAAGCTGGGATCCACAAGCTTCCTCCATGCCCCAAACTTCAAACCAATTTCCTGAAACATCATTACTTCAGGAGCAATCACAAGCCTCTCTCTCCCATTAGCTTACACTCAAGAAAACCACTACCCCGGTGCAATTTTTTTGCAGGAAGCTGCCACATGAAAAATGATAAGGAGCCACAGGTGTGGCAGGTCTCTAAGTCCCTCTGCCTGCTCCTACAGGTGGTTTCCCTTACCAAGTTCTCATTAGTCAGCCGGGTGATCTCATGCTGCAGACTGGCTTCAATGCGGGCCTCTGGAGGCAGCTGCAGGTTCTGGGCCAGGAGCTGCTGCTGCCGATTGTTTTCCTCCTTCAGACTCTGGATCTCACCTCGCAGGGACTCCAGTTCGTTCTCGTGGCTCTTCTTCTGAGACTGAAGCTGAGACTCCAGCAGCCTAAAGAGGTTGAGCAACAGTTTGTGTGAACACACTCAGAAAGTCACATCCCCAGTTCTCAGAGGGAGTGTAAAGCTTTAGCTGCTGCTCAGGAACAATTAGCCATGGCTTGCAAAGGAAAATGAAAAAGGCAGAGTACTCTTTAAACCCTTCAGTATGCCTTCTAATTAAATTAGGCTTGCATGATCAAAAAGTGAAGAGAGAAGCTAATTGTGACACTGCTTTGCGTTTCCTTTGATTGAAAATGTAGTGTACGTGGTGGCACTGTGGCAATAAATATAAAGCTGAGTCTTCTCAGATTGACTGAAGGGGCTTTAAAGAGGTTTTACCTCTAAACAAATCAAATAGTCTTAGATGAAGATGACACTATGTACACTTAAGCTAGCATCTTGCAATATTAACAACAGAAAATATTTTTTAGAGTTGACTTTTTCAGTCAGAAACCATTTAATTGCAAATGCACATAAATAATCTTTACTTCTACATTAAACCCACCATTTTTTCAGAGGGCTGTCCTTAATGCATGAAAGGTCAACAACAGAATCAAACTCAGGACTGAAATTCAGGAGTTTTATCCTCACCATTACTTGTTCTTTGCCCTTGGGCACATCACATCTCAAATTCTCCTCCTTGTGAAATGGGGATAACACGTACCAGCCTCCTGCCAGCAGTTCTGGGGGATCTACTGCTTGCAAGGCACTGTCCAAGGGCTCTGACTCATAATTTTGTACATAGACAGGAAATGACCATACTAGTGACTACCAGTGTTCAATTAGACAATATTTCAGGGTTTAAATATGCATGAGGCAGGAACATTTATTAGTAACTAGACTGATGAAGCACGCAAGGGCAAATAGTCATTTGCCTGCACTGCTCTGCCATTTAATAAAGAGCTTCTTGCAGTCTAAAATAAAGTCTCTGCAGTGCCAGGACAAGAGGCAAGAGGCACAAAGCAAACCAACTCCCATCCTGCTCTGCAGAACACTTGCTCTGAGTTAGATCTTCACAGGTTTACACAACAATGATAGGGGTAGAATGTGTTAGCACCAGAAAAGGAAGGACTTTAGTTAGCAGCAGTCATTGCAAAATACCACCTTCTGTAGTTACTGCTACCAAATGCATACACTGAAGAACATCAGCAGTGCTGATGTAATGAATTTAGTTGTCAGGGCAGGACTAGGGAGCAGTTTGGAAGTCAGGGACATGGATGAGTACACTGAGCCAGAGCTGCACTTCTTGACAAGGCGACTCTCGCCTGCCCCATGAGCAGCACAGTCCTTGCAGAGACCACTGAGGCTTCAACAGCACCATGAGGAACTAAAGATTACTTCTCTTTCTTGGTTATTTTGTGACTTACATTTTGAATCTGGCACGGAGAGACATGGGAGAAGAATGTTTAATTTACTGAACTTGAGACACAAGGAGAGTAAGACCTGTTTCAGTTTGAAATTCAAGAGTACTCAACTATTGAAGCTACTTAAACAACAGTTTAATAATTACTACAATGATTGTACTTCATTAGGCTGAAAAACTGTAAGGAACATCAATTTTGAAACCTGGTGTAAAGGTGTAAATAGTACATGGCTACAAATACTTTCCAGCTATGGAGCTTCTTGTATTTTACAATCTACTTTGTGCAAGTATTCTTATGAATTATGTATTGGCTGTTGTGCCATCTTAAACTTTTTGAATGATAAAACCAGACAAGTAGAAAGCTTTGGGGACTAGGTTTGAGGAAACCCCTAATTTGTATAATTTGTGTTGAATTTTTTTCTGTTAAAGCAATAGAAGTACTGTAGCTAAAGCAAACCCATAGCAAGTGGTACAGTTAGCTAGAAAAGAAGATGCAAATGAAGGAAAAAAAACCCATTCCGAGAAGTCTGGTAACCTGTTGGCTTGTTTTAACCCTTCATAAGCCAGCCAAAGTTCTCCGTCCTCATTCAGCATATGACAGTCCTGGGGAGATTGCCTTTCAAGAAACGTGTTTAAAAAAATACAAGAGATATATGTGATGGTGATGAGGTGACACGGTAAGGACATTACACACTACATTAAAATTACTATACAAGAGAAACAAAAATGCTCTAAAACAACTTAGCAAATTACTTTTCTTGTTTATGTATTTCTTTTCTGAATGATGCAATTCAGCTCTTGGTGACAGCCCAGCTGGTTACAGCATTCTGTGCTGTTACAATAAATGCATTGCCACAGACTATTGTGACCAGTGGGGTTCAGAGGGTGACAAACCAGCCTGGGGAATGGCACCCAGGCCAGGCCATGCAGCAATTAGAGGCTAAGAAGATGGAAATCCAGAAAGCTTGATTTCACATTTCCCCATTATTTCCAAATCCTTTCAAACATTGCACACAACAATTTTACTGATGAAATCAAATTACAACCCCAGCTGTGAGTGTCCTCTGGACATACATGGATGGAACTGACTGAACACAATATACACACTGTGCCACAGCAGACCCCAACTGATCACAAAAATAAAGAAAGGGAACTTGTACCTGTTTGTTTCCTTCAGTCCAATATATGCCTGTGCTATTTCTCCTTTGTCTTTCATCTTCTGTACATCCTCCAAGAGGATTGTAGCATCTGTCATTGTATGCTGGAAAAAGAATGATAATTTCCAGTAAATTTAACAATGTAACTGCTCCTTGAATCCGTGTTTTCTTCATGTGGAACACTAATCCTTGAGTAGCCACACTACATAAGTGGGTACCTGAGCAAGAAGTTGGTCCATAATTTCTATGTCCCTTTGGTTTATCTTTTAAAATAAATGCATACAAAATGGTCAAATATTGGTCTGTCTGGTAAGTGGGTACATATGTTAATCTCTTTCCATTTGTTCATCACATAAAAGGAACAAAATAAATTTCATGAAATGTTGAATTTCCATTTTATTCAAATTACCAGGAACAGCTGCTAACACTAAAATTGAAGCAGCATACTTTTGTCAGCTTAATTCTATTAATATTTCTTAAACATGGCATTACATAGAGTCTTTCAAAGCTCAAAAAATAAGAACTATATGTATTTTAAATACTCTGCCAAAGCAGGAAAGAATTAACATGGGCTTGAGATTTTCTAATTTAGATAGCATCACAGCACCATTTAGTTTCAGTTTTGAATGTTTATTATGGCACTTCCACTTTTTATTCACTAAAACTTGAAATACTTAATAGATTTTTACAGTCACCTTGGCCAGCCTGATCTGAGCCATTGCCATGGAGTACCACAGGACTTTAATGAACATAAAAGATGGAATTCTGACTTTTTGACTTTCAAAACAAGCAGATGCTGTTTTCATGAGCACAATTTTGAAAAGTATTCACAATAACAGCTTTGTGGACATAAAATCTGGAGCCTAGATCTCTATGTCTAGTATGATTTGTGTTATCCAATATGAAAAACAATAAAATATGTAAGCTCCTCAAAGAGTTATTCCCAACATCTTTATGAGATCTTTGAGGTATTTCTACTATTTATTTACTACAGATTAAAACTGCTGTATCTCACCTGCCAATCTATCAAGCTTTAGCAGTCTGAACATCTATAATTTATGGTCAGTTCAGTTTCTTATCTTCCTATATGTGTTCAACTACGTTTTCTAATCAAGCATTCAGCAATTCCCATGCAATATCTAGAGATGACAATCTGAGTCCACAACGTTTGCTGCTTGCTGAGGATAGCAAACACTCTAAAGTAAGGGACTCCTTCATACCACAGACACTTAATTTGTTGTGAAATTTAAGGGTTTTGCAAGTTAACAGAGGTCTGATTCCTGGATCACAGTGCTCCCTGGATCACTGTCCTTACCTCTCAAACACAGTCAGCCAGAAACAAATGAAGCTGACTAGACCAAGTCCTAATCCTTCCTTTCATATTCAGGTTGTCATAAACCAACAGTTCAAAACTGTTAAATCTGCTTGTTTTGAATTAACTTGTTTCCCTGTGCAAAGCATGAAGATGGGGATGCAGAGGACACAGAATTATGGGAAAAGTTTTTCAATAATATCAAGGTAAAATGCAAGAACATGTAGGTTACTGAAGAGGCAGGGAAATGACAGCTCAATTTTGTTGAGGGTTATTTCAGCATTTAGGAAGCTCTGGTTTATAACTGTAGAAGAAAATGTGTACCTTATCCTCCTGGAAATCAAATTGGTAGGCAAGAAAAAAGAAAAACAAAACATTAAAAAATATCTGTCTGCAGATATACTGCACCTGTCCAACCTAAAAAGCAGAAGCTATCTGCAAACTGGCTGCTGGCCATCCCACAGGTCACCTTCCTATTTCCCTCATACTCATAGCTGCTGTAAAATCAGCTCATCCATCCCACCTCTGCTGAAAATGTTACTGAAAGATTACTAAGTATTTATTTATAATGTTCTAAATACTACAGAAAAACGTGTTCTGTTTTCTTTACGGCCAATTATTTAAATCAAGACTTATGCATCTTCATGCACCACAGACTTCCAGTTTACTTAGGACAAATACAGCCATAACTTTGCAGCAGCAAAGGAAAGATGACATATCTGTTCATTCCTTGCTGCAGTTATGAAACCCGAAATAGCACAGTTCAGAGGAAATTACTAGTTCCTTGATTTACATTGATACCTTTTCAAGTTGAATGATTCTTACTTGCAAAGCTACTACTTCCCTGTGTCAGAGCCAGAGCTTTTTAGAAATAAAAATATAAATAAATATGGATTTCAGTGGTTGTAATCTACTTTTCAGTCTATAAAAGCACATGGCACCTATCAAGCAGCAATATGGAATTTACGTATCTTCAGAGATCATCTTTACAAAATGTTACTGACCTGCAATCATATAGATGTAGAACAAACTGTTCCTTTTACTGAACTAATAACTGAAAGGAATTTCTGAGAATTCCTTTAAATTTTACACCCTAACCGCACACTAGAGAAACGATACAACTCCCAATGGGAATTATTTGTGCCCTGTTAAAGGAGTCTGGGGGGATCAGACCTTTGGTACAGCCTGTACACCTTCACATGAGTGCTGGCAGAGAAACCCCAGACTTCATTAATAGAAGCTCCTAATTCAGACTGCTGTGATTTTTGCACTAATAATGGATTACACTTAGAAAGGTGTTCCAACCTATAATATTTTCTTCTGCCATTTCAAGCCCACTGTTAATAAATAAAGCACGTCAGTGATGCAATGTGGCTTCCTACACAGTGCACTGCTGGGTGTGATTTACCTTGGGCTGAATTGCCTCTTTCTGGCTCACAAGCTGAGACCTCAGGATGAGAACTTCTTCCTTGCGTACTTCAAGCTCCTCACTGACTGAGGTGAGCTGGTCCAGCAGGACTCTGTATGCTGGGGCACCAGGAGCAGTCACCTCTGGAGCTCGTGTCTCTGTGAGGGCCTTCTGCAGCTCATTCAACTCGTTCTTCAGTTTTTTATTCTCAGATTCCAGCTCTTGACGCTGCAAGAAACAGGGACAATTCTGTCACCCAGCAGCACTGCAACATGTCTGTAACCCACAGGTACAAAACTGTGGATAGAAATGGTAAAAATGGTGTGCAACTGCAAGAAATCCATCAATCCCCCATGTATGCCTGGCCTCTTTACTACGGTCAGTAGTGTCTGGGAGGATTTCACTAATGGAACTAACCTTTTGTCTGAAATGCAAAACCAGAACACACACAAACAAATCAGACAGATTTGATGGGGAACAGAATTACCAATCTTTTTTTCCTCTTATGCTCCCTCTTAGACAAAAAAAAAAAGTCTGCAACAAATAGTAGTCAGCAGGCTAAGAAAATTCCTCATCACTATTAATAAATATTTTTAGTCTTAGTGGTCTAAGTGGTAATTTAAATAATGCTTTTGAAAAAGAGATCTACATTTATCACTGCATTTTTACTCAAATTAACTTGCAAGCTGTACTAAGTGCTTTAACAAGCACTCCCTCTGGCTTAGGCGATCTTTCTGTTTTGCATCCCCAGCCACACATTCTACACCTCAAAAAGAGCAGTCCTACAATGAAATGACTGCTGGGGAATATTTGTTCTAGTTTCTCCAGCTACTATTTGGAAACAGGAGGGCTGATGTAATTTTCTATGCCAGCACATACAATTGGTGGCAAGAGTCTTACTAGAAAAAACCCAGAAACCTCTGTTTTAGAATTACCTTAAGCGACTCATACTCCAACTCTGCACCTCTTATGGGAGGCCTTTCTTCCTCCTAGGAAGGAATACAAACAAGTGTGAAAACTAAAAATCCTTCATTGAGGTAGGAAAACAAAAGGGAACTGAAATTATTTTCCTATAAAACTGTTGAACACTCATTCTGGTACTGCTAACTGCTGTAGTTTGAATATTGGCATTGTCTCCTTTACTTCTATGTTTATGACATATAATTGGTTAATATAAATAAAATCACATACACTGTCACTGGCAATGGAACAGACCAGGATGAACTCCAGCCCACTAAAGAAATTCACTGGTAGAAATGTAGTAAGAAACAATTGCCAGAACTGGTTTCATAATTTTCTAACAGTTTAAGGAGATCAAATCAGGAGAATTTAAATTACAATCAGCTAACGTGTCCAAGCCCAGTGCTTTGGCTATGCATCCTGGCTGAAACACTTCCTCTGCCTAAAATGAACAATTACCTATTCTCCCCATCATTTAAGTAGATTTCCTTATGGCTGTTCCTTAATAAAAACAGTCTTTCAGCCTTTTCCTTTTTTCAAGTGAAGTCCCTAGCACATTTGTTCCCATTGTCTTCCATCAGAGGATCTCAAGGACCTTGAAAAACTAAATAACCAGTCCCTGGAACTCAGCACCAGTACGAAAGTTGTCATTCATTAAATAAAGCAAGTGCTAGAGGAAGATAAAGATTTAGTGAAAGCCAGTCAGCATTCACAGAGCTACTGTTTCACAAGAAGGGACACTCTGGTGTCAGCATTTGATCAGCTGCAAGGAGTCCACCTTAGCTTTAGCACGGAGAGCCTGTTCTTCCTTTCTGTCCAGTTCATCCTGCAGGGATTGCTTTTCTTGCTCCAGTTCTGAAACCCGTTTCTGCAGCTTGAGGAACAGAGACATGTCCAGCGCTGCTTTTTTCTCACTAGGCTCCTGCTTTAAAACAACAGAGGGAAGTCAAGAAATATTCCCCTTCCACAGCACAAAGAAGCACAACTGTGAGTAAAGATGGGAAACAGACTGGGGAAAGAGAGGAACACAGAAATGTTACTTGATTCTGAGCATTGACTATCTAAAAAATACTTCATCAGCTATCAAACACTATTTTTAAAAAGGATTTACTAGTAGAAAATGCTTCTAAGCCTAAAGCTTAGCAAAAGAAAGCACTAGACACTACCTAGCAGACAGGAGGTCTATAACTAAGCATACCTTATAGTCTTACTTGTGTGAAGGGGGAAAGTAGAAAAAAGAAAAAGTTTGTGGTTAGACTCACCTGGAAACAACTGTAAATAAAGGCTTTTTCTATTTGTTGGCTTAGTTTTCAATGATTTCTGTAGTAAGATTCTCAGCTAAGGAGAAATCTCTCTGGCGATTTGAAGGTTAATTTAGTGGGATGTGACAAAAAAATAGGTAATAGAAAATACATTTTATGCCTTTTTCCTTTTATTATGTTAATTATACAGCCTGTTCTAAGCCTAATTCACTGGCTTCTTCACTATTTTCTGGGCAAGGACCAGTGTTTGCAATCTGAAGGTGCATTAAAAATGGTCCATCAGCCTTTTTGTACTTTATGCACTGAGAAGATCAAAGTATTTACTCTGAACTGTACCATAAAATTTTAAAGCCTATAAAAGGAACTAGAAAATTAATATTAATGACTGAAGCAGACAAGCAAGCACAGCCATTTCCACTTCATCTCCTTTTACTGTTGAGGGGAAGAGTAATAAACCACACCAACAGCTCAGGTAAAAGGAAACAGACTTTTGAGTTTTCTGGCTTTACTTGTTGGCCTTGAGGTGGGCCTGATTTTTTAATGTGGTTTTGTATAATTAATCTATATTGTTAGTCTAGAGTCAGAACTGGAGAATGTTGAGGGGTTAAACAAATACAGTGCTGCATTTGTTCACACTTGTGTGAGATCATTTCTTCGTTTATATTCTAAAACCCAAACCTGGCTCCAGAACAGCAATTCAGTAAGTTTATTAGCCAAAGGAAAAATGGCATTTGGCTCATATGTGACATCCCATCACTGGTAGTTGCACTGTCCTTCTCCTGATTATCCATGAATGTAGGAGCATCATCCTGAAACCATTATGCAAGGTGAGAAACCTAAGTGGGAAGGCAAATTATGAAAGAGTGCGCAGAGAGGCTGTGCCAGCCCCAATGCGTCAGGATATTTGCATCCAGAGGAGAAAATAATTCTCTGCAGAGGCTTCCCAAAGCAGCCTGTCAAAACCTACCCTGGAGATCCCTAACCCAGGCAGAGGGCAGACAGGGTGTGCTGTGCCCTGGCTCACAGTTAAGGAGATCTTCAGAATGCACAGAGAAAACTCTGACTCTGCAAAGTGCCAAGCATGGCTGGACTCCACCCTGAGGGCTCTGTGTTTGCAGTCCTGCTGTGATGGGATGGGCTGAAAGGGGGAGTTTCCTTGGAAAATATTATCAATGGCTTGGAGTTGCACCACAAATTATTCATTAGCTGAATCAAGTCATCTTTCTGAACATCTTCCTGATCGTTTTTCCAAACATCCTGGGATTTGTATTACTGCATATGCAAAGGAAACGCATTCCATGTAGCTACTAGAAATGCAGCTTGCCATTTTAAATCATTGACTATACAGTAGAGGCAGCCTCCTCAGGAAGTCTCGCTGGTTTTCTAAATTCCCACTTTGTCCTGAATAAGTGATTCTGCTTACCAACACTGACAACCAAATGTTTCACAGATGCAAATCAGCTGGACCAGCAAGTATCTACGCTATGCTTACTGTAATACAAGAAAAATTCAAAGCATACTTTGACAGTCTTTTTACACAGGATCACAACTAACTAGGGAATACGTGTTCTCTAAAAGGAAATGGAGAAAGTTGGATTAAACCATTAAATATTTCAGCATAAGGATATGGTGTTCAGAAGCACTTATGAAAAAAAAGAGAAAGGAACGAGTACAACCACATAGAAGTGACAAGTTGTGGAGGATTTTTAACGTTACCTCCATCCTTAATGGTAAGTCTTCTGCTTCTGTGATCTCAGAGCTGAAAGTATATTCAGATTCATTGCTACTGTGAGTTGAGTCCGTTCTTTTGTGCCCAGGCTTGGGGATGCTCTGAAGTGCAAATGGAACAAATCAGTACCAGTACATGGTTTTGCCTGTGACTGTCTCTTCACAGCCTTTAATTCAGCTTATAATATTTGGTGCTATGTCACAGTTATCAAAATTCTTAAGAAAATATTTTTGATTCTGGTCTCTCCAAAGACCTAAAAGCCTATGAGATACAGTTAGCACTCAACTCTATGGAGACAGGTCAGATCTTACACCACCAAGGATTGCTACACAAAGCAAAACCAAGCAAGGATGCAGCACTTTGTGGGAAGGAAAGACTCAGTTTACAGGAAGCACAGGCCGCAATTTTTTAACTTCCTACACATTCTGTTGAGGAATACTTTATATTCCTGCCACATAGAACGTTCCTAGGACTACTTAAAATTTATCACTGGATGAAGATGGTGCAAACAACCCCAGGAGATGCAAATAACTTGAGGGCAAAATAAGGGTGGACAGCCCAAATAATACCACCAGGAAAGTCACAGCAGAAATTTAGCTTTCTTCAAAGATGTGACAATTAATTTTTTTTTTTTAATAAAGAGCAAATATTTAATGTATTTGTTTTGGCTGAACTCAAAGTAAACTGTATTTAAAAGGACAAATCCTCTTCTCAAGCGCAGGTCACCAACACATACAGCTGACAGCACTTACTAACTTATCCCACTAGACTCTGCCTAAACACAGCTGTAAATAGCTTTTGATTTCTCAGCTGTGGAGCCACTCACCACCATGAGGTTCATTTCATCCTTGAGATCATCGTAGCGCTCCTCCAGGCGGCTGAACTCATTCAGCAGGTTCTGGTACCGCAACCGTTCATCGTTCAGGTCCAGCTCCAGCTGCTTTGTCTCCTCCACCAACTTCTTTTCCATCGACTCTGCCACAGACAGCAGGGATCCCAAGTGAGAATTCTAGCCCTACCTATCATGCAGTGCATCCATCCAGGAGGTACAGGCCTGTGCCTGCACAGAGGAACAGCCTGCCATTTGAAGCTGGTGTTTGTGCTTCTCTAGGCAAACATTAAGCCAAAAATATGAAGGGCCAAAGCATTATTGTGGTAACCACAGAAGTGCTCACTCAGAGAAGTTATTCATTCTGCTAATACTTTCTATAAGTGATTCCAGAAGGGCACCATTGCTGTGCTATGTAAAAGCAAAATTTGAAGTGCTTTACACCTCAAGCATCCTGACCCTCCTCATCACACCTCCCTTCATCATATCCCTCACATCTAGAGTTAAGCTTTCCTGGCTACTGCCTACACAGTCACAGCAGCCAGAAAAGCTGTAGTAGATAAACTGTATTAAATACCAGAGCTGCCTTTTAAAAATTGAAGTGCTTTGGAACAGTCACCCCCCTAAAAAAGGCCCCGAACCCTTAGGATTTCATGGAAATTCAAATTGTAAATAATTCCAATGTTTGCAAGTCGTTAAAACGAAATGAATCCACAAAAATGAATGCAAACTAAGGCAAATTAGCCCAATCTATGCAGCAGAGTGTCACTTTACAAGGTAACATGAAGTAAAAACCCTGAATGAAGAGAACAGAGCCAACCTGTTATTTCCCTCGCCTGGTCGTGGATGCGGCGGTTCAGCTCCTCCTTTTCTGTTTTCAGTAATGAGTTCTGCTCTTTCAGCTCTGTTACCAGCTACAGAGATAATAAAATATTTGACTCAGAATGCAGTTCATCTTTTATCAGTAGCTCTAACAACAATGACATCTTTGTTTTAACAGTTCAAATACTTAAGCTGTTCTTCACAGAATGAAACTGGTGAACTACTTCATATCTTCATTTCCAAATTAAATTTCTTAAGTATGTACCACTGCAAACTCCCCTGTATGTCCTGCACCCCATTTCTGATCAGATGCTAAAATTGCCATGAAGCACTCCACAGTGTCATGTCTTTTTCAGTAAAGTACCAAAGATGTTAATGGGTCATTAAAACAAATATTCATAAAATAGTAACACATTTGGTAATTCTACAGTAAATTCCACTGCATTGGATAACATCAAAATTTAACATCTTGCCTCTGCCCTAAAGCTCTGTCAGTTAACCTGTGTTCAGGTTTGCCAGGTACTCATTTGTCTCTGCTCACAGTTACTATGCATTCACATTGCTTTATGTATTAGTATTCTTCCTTATGCTTATCTGATACTAAAATTTGTCACTGCACCATCACATAATAATAGATTGGCTCTTCCAATACTCAAAACTTGCACCATTATGAGCATGTACTCCTGACAGAAATCAACCTGTTTGATATGTTTGTGTTTAGCAAAGATAAGGGGTTAGCTGAAACCTGTTGAACTAGACTGTGCACGTGTTGAACAGGCTGGCTGTTTACACTAGGCAGGATATAGCAATACCTTTGAATATTGAGTATGGGACAGATTTCTGATATCCATGTGACTAGGTAGGTAAAAATGATTTCTTGTTATGAATGCACTACCTCTAAGTCAGAAAGCTTAAGGATTTGGATTTGTAAATGCTTTCAAAATCAAAATCTGAATAGACTGGATACATATATTTAAATACAATACATGGATTTAGCATATTCTTCTACCGTAAGTGCAGCCATTTAGGTACCAAGGCTATTTAGGATTGTACAGCTACAAAAATACAGTAAAGATACCAGCCACACAAGTGAAACAATTTAGCCTGGGCAAAACCTGAGTGGACACCAGGCCCCTGTAAATCCTCTCATGCATCTGAGACCCCATACATGCCTGCTCAGTTTCATGTTTGTATTTGTCTGCCCACTCCTCAATGCTCTTCTTCTCCGACTGTGTCTGGTGCAGCTCCTTGCGGAGCTTGGCAATCTCCTCCTGGAGGCTGATGACGCGGTTGGTGGCGTTCTTGGCCTCCTCCTCGCTCATCCGGAGCCTCTCCACATCGCTCCGCAGCTTCTCCGTCTCCGTGCTGTACGTGATCTCCAGGTTGTTCATCTTCTCCAGCAGGGATTTGTACTCTTTGTTCTGTGCAAAGCGCAACAGGGACAGAGCAGCAGTTAGAGAAGTTCTGGTTTAAGGGAGCCTTTTCCTTGCCTACGGAATACACCCAGACATGGGAGCAGAGGAGCAGCTTCCCCATTTCAAAAAGGTTTTGGTCTGGTTTTGCAGAATTGCTGAATGAGGTGACAGAACGGTCCAGTCTCTGAGCCTGCACATCCTAAACTAAAATCAGATGGAGAGCCCACATGCACCAGACACGATCACCCCACCTTCCCCTAAAACAGAGCAACTGACGTGCTTCAAACGCAATACTGGCGTTAAGCGAGTGGGTGTTTTTTCTCAGTTCTGCTGAGAGGAACTAGTAGATGTTTGACTGTTCCAGTTCTACTCTTCCCCTTCTCTCCTATCACCGTTCTTCATCAGAAAAGAGAACTGAGCCCTGACAGTGAAAATTCTCTGAATGCCCACAGTGCTGAGAAAGGTAACCAAGACTTGGACACGTTTCCCCTGAGGAGAACGGGGAAAAGGGAAAGCAGAGAGCTTTTACCTGCTCATCGATTTTTCTCTGCAGCTGCATGATCTTGTTCTCCAAGCCGATGTGAAGCTTCTTGTAGCGCTCCACGGAGCGAGCTTCTATCTTCAGCTTCTTGAGCTCCCTCTTGGCCATCATGCGGCGGTAGCAGCACTGCAGGTACACGATGGCCCGCAGGGTGCGGCCGTAGCGCCGCCGCGCCAGCCAGCCCCGCACGTGCTTCTGGATCACCACACACTTGTGCTCCCGCAGCATCTGCAGGTGGGACAGAACGGGGAAAGGGGATTAGAGCTCCAAAGTGCACCTCTGCAGGTAAACAGGAGCCCGTGATGATGTGCACAGAGGCTCCTTCGTCTGCAAAGAGGAACTTCTAGGGAAGAGTAGCAAGCAATGGTTTAAATTAAAAATAAAAGAAGAGGAAAAGAGGACTGGAGCAAGGACAACAAGAAAGAGTAAAATGAAAAGGAACCAGAGGGAAAACCATGACAAAAAGAACTGGAGGCACACTGAAGCACCAGGCATTCCTTTGGGTTGAGGTCAGAGCTCAGCTAATTGCAAAAGTATATGGTACCTGTTGGCAAAATTACAAATACAATTTTTTTTTTTTTTTTAAAGTGCATCTTTATCTTGAAACACTTTTGAATCATGGACATATACTGCATAGACTTCATCAGTACAAAGTTTAAAATTACCACATTTGATATACAATGCAGTCAGTACTGCATTTCCCAGAGGAAATTGTAGCAGCTGTTAAGAAGCCAGAAGCTTTTGGTTTGTTTCTATTATTTTGTTTTGGGGGGCGGGTTGTAGCCTTTTTTGACATATCTTAGGCTTGCCAGCATGGAAAAATTCTCATCTATTCTAATAAGAAATTTATAGTGTAAATTCCAATTTATTTTATGGCAGAAATCTCAACCAAAGCTTTGAGGTGTAAAAAAAATCCATTTTATTTTTTAAAAAATAATCTATAACATAAACTAGTCATGAATGCCAGCAACCTTCATCTGTGTGCTAGCCAGAGAGTTAAGCTAAGAAGAATCTACCACTTGTTTCTGGATCCTTCATCCACTAATTCAACCAGACATCCCCCAGGTCTGGAACACCTGAATTCAAGCAAATCACAGCTATTCATGGAGAGCCTGCCCAAATCCACAAGGTTTCCAGGAGTTTCAGAGTTCACTTAATAAAGCTTCTGCAAATAAAACAGTTTATTCTAAAGAACAATATTTAGGATTTCATGTTAATACTCAGAATTGGTAGTTTAAATATCATAGGCAGTTCACATTCTTACACTGATTTACCACAAAGCTGATAAGACAAACTAGTCGGATAACAATAATTTTATTTTCTTTTAGACTGCTTAGCAAACAAACTGAAATGTGTTAGAAGCATTACAGTTCCAGCTCAATGAATTTAAAATTCACTGGCAAAGTGGCAAGACTACAATATATACAAACTTTCTCCCTTAATATTTATTTCTGAATTAAAAATTAGACTGGGAATACAAGCACTCAGTTACTCGGCACACCAGGGTAAGGAAGCAGCTCTCTGAAAAGCACAGCAAGGTCAAAAGCCAAAGTCCTTCTGACTGCACACCATGCAGTGGGCATGCCTGTCTCCTGCCTCCTCCTTATATGTTTTCTGGAACACTCCTTCAGGTTCCCAGCAGGTGCCTGAACATTGGAATACAACTAGCTTTCAACAACATTTTCACCTCAAGTTTGAAAGCAACAAGTCCTGTAAAATACCTCCATCGTGCAGGGATGGTCCTCATCTGCCAGTGAATTCTCACATCCATGCAATCCAGTGAGGAAACAAGCCACTCCCAAGTAAGGTGAGAGGATCAGGAAGTTACTTTATCTACCAGGGATATCCCAGGAAAGCTTCTGTCAAAGCCATGGAGGAACTAGACTCTGTCCAGCTGAGAAGCACATTGCAATGTCTCGGGCAGGAGCTTTCCCCAGGATGTGTGAAACAGATGATTCAACCACATTAAATTCCTTGTACTGCCCACGTGACTCAACACATGCCCTCTCTTCCTACAACAACAACAGGTCCCTTTCACAATCCCAAGGAACAACACGTGCAGCACACAAGACTGCAGTCAGAGCTCAGCCCAGGTGCCTTGTCACAGGGAAACCTTTCGGTTTCACTCGTCTGCAATCATCACCAGCTCCACAACACCTGTGTTTACCTTCCCACGGCACACAGGACTTGTGCTTCCCTCTCTGGCCATCCTGAACCTCAACTTGGGTAAAATCCCACCTCAGGAGGACAAGACAAACACAGCACACCGCAGGGGCACTTGTCAGACTGTCATGTTTTACTGCAGTGAACAATTCACAGCTTGAGGGGGATCCTCCTGACAGGCAGGTCTGACCACCCCTTCCAGGGACTCCTCCAGAAACCTGCCATCTCTATTAGGAGGGAATATAACAGGTTTATTAAACTGTGCTACAGGACAGATGGGCTGTGTATTACTCATACTTCTCTGTGCCTTGTTAGTTGCATCTCCTATTTTCCTGAAGATTTTAGGCCACTACTGCTGTGGCCCAGGGTCACTGTCACATCTGTCAGACCACTGTTAAAAACACATCTTGTTTAACATCACAAATATGGTTTGTAATAACAAGAATGCTAAGAATTCCAATAAAAAGGCAAGGAGATACCCACACAAAAGAACAGCCAAGTCAAGCACTTAATACTAAGGAATTCTTATGAAGGTTTGTTTTTTTTTTTCTGGTTAGTTTGTGTTAGAATGCTACAAGTGACTGTGTAGCAACCTTAATACATATGAAAAATATATAGAAACTTCACCTATAAAAGAAAAAGATGTGGCGCATAAGCATCAGATGACTTTTGGCTGCATCTTGGGAAAACACCACATCTACATGGTTGGGAAAACAACACAACTCCCCCAGCTATTTTTTCAGTGAAATATTGGCTGACTTTTGAGCCTGGTTAACATAGTTCTTATATATAAAAGTGCTATGAAACATATTAGCACTTTGCAATTTGACTCCTAAGTCTGTTTCTAGCCCTGTAACCACTGAAAACAAAACACTAATTTCTCAATTGAATAATTTATTATTAAGCATAATCAGGAAAATATTATCAGTATCATTAGGAAGGGGTTCTATCAATTTATCCCCACACCAAAACCAATGTATATTAAAAAAATAAAACAAAAACATTGCACTCATGGGTAACTTTCAATATCCAATTTTTGTGGAAATCTCTTTGCTAACATAATTCCATCAGCTATTTCAGAATGACTGAAACTAGGGATGGGAAAGGACCAGTAGTGAGTGCATCACATGTATACTGATGTAAGCAATACTGATTTGGACTCATGGAGGCAGATTAAAGCACAGCCATTTTCAGTATTTATTTTAAATGCCTTGACATTCTATATAACAAGTGAAAAAGTCAGAAATGCTGTAAATCCCTGTTGGATTCTCCACTGGCTGCACTGAAAGTCTAAGTACATCTATGTTGGATGACAGTGAGAATATGTCTAAAATGACAAGCTGATGGCAGTATTAGATAGTTCTAATTTCCAGCTGCTGTCCCTCAGTCCATGCTCTGGTATTTTGTTAGTGCATCACACCTAAAAGCGGGCACACAGAACATTTCAGATTCCCAAGATGAGACCACAGAGAGGCTTTGTCCTGAAAGTGTGTGGAAATACAGGTAGAGTGAAAAAGCACAGTATGATTCCTTACCATTTGGTACTTGTTTCTGACCATGTAACCTCTCAGGAGGGCCTGAAGAGCAATGGTAGCATCTCGCATGCACTGGTATCTCTTGCGCACCACGTACATGCGCTGGAACTTCTGAATGGTGATGGCAGCGCGTGTTCTCCGCAGGAACTTGGCATAGCTAAGGGGAACATTTCAAACAATGCCTGTAACTATGTGAGTGAATGCTTGGGGTGTTTTTAGTATCTTGTATCTTTAGTTTCTTCTTAATGTAGTCAGTGACACAGTATATTTATTTGCTATTCTGCTGTGTGACAGTACAACAGAATGACAAATTAACAGAAACTTTGCAAAGCTTTACAGGGAAATGCTTTCACTTCCCCTGAGAACTGTACTATACAACTGACAAGGTAAACTCAGCTTAATTTCTCATCATCTCTTCTCCAACTTTAAAGATGTTTCCATTATGTCATCCTCCAGATCTACTCTCCTAACCTCCACTAGTAGAAAATGTTTGCTTGTTTTTGGCTCTCGAATTAAGACAATTACAAAGCATCTTGACATATGCCTCTTTCTGAAGGTTGATTATTATAGCCTTCATCACCACCTCATCTTTGAACAATACCACCTGTATTCCTGCCCTTCTCTCTGGCCCCATGGCCATCCCTCAGAAGTCAATCCAAACAAATCACTGACTGATGAATGTCCCTTTACAGCTGCACCCTTGATGAGGAATCAGGACAGACCCAGCTGGGAGGGCACATGGAAACTGAGCAATAAAGACTCAGACAGTCCTGCTTTACTTCACCTGCAACATATCTCTTTAGTACTACTTGTTTTCTGCATCACAGAGCCAGGGTGCCACTGTCCTCTCAGAAAGGTCAAGACCAGGCAGGACAGACACACTCATTATATTCAACTTCCTACATTCCCCTGGAAAATCATTTCCTGTCAGGCAGTACAGGCCGGTGAGAACAAATGTATCACATTTAAATGCCCTACTTGCAGGGCTCTGGGCTGAGGCTGGTGTGGGATTTGCCCTGAGCAGTGCTTACCATCGTGCCTGGTACCCTCTGACATGTCTCTGGATGGTGATGGCAGCCTTCCTCATACGCATGTACTTCTTCCTCATCAGCCAGCCTCGGATCGTCTTTTGGATGCGGATACAGGCAGCTCTCAACTTATCTGCCCTTATTTTTTCCAGGTAGGCTACTTGACCAGCCCGGAAAAATATTTTTGTCTTACCAAACTGGTACTTATCCTTGTCCTATTTTCAAAGGTAAAAAGAGGATAAGTTACAGCATTAAGTGTGAATGCATAAAAAAAGGCATGACAGGCTAAATGAAAGCACAGTTAGTAAAGAGGCAAAATTATCTGTGTAATATTTTGGGTAATCTGAGACTCAAATTAAGCAGTGGAGAAGGGTATTTTGTCTGTATGATTTTGTTAAAAAATTAATATAATAAGGCCATAAGCATGGCCCAAAGGAGCGATGTGAGATTTTTTTGCTTAGATGAGAATGCCATTAAAGATAATAACATGGAAAGCTACAGGAGGTGACAAAGGGGCACAGAAGATGAAAGCAATACAGGCAGTGCACGTGTACAATTTTCTGCTTAAATTGTAGCTGACCCCTCTGAACGGTCCATTGTCAACCACATTACACAGTGCAAACAAAGCAGTTGGGGCTTCAGACATGTACACATCACTTATTGTATCAGGACTAGGGCAGAACAAAGCATGCTGCTGCTGCTCAAACACACGTGAAATTTCAGAACTCAACCAGAAAGAGAATAATATTTTATGTCTACAGGCTCTAGTACACCTTTGAGGTAAAAACTGAGACTGTACAAAGGCACACTGAAAAAACCCTAATTTTGTTGGCTGTTTGATTCTATGTTGAAAGGAACATCAGTCAAAGAGCTACAGGATGCATTCGTGGTTTGGTATTTTGTAGAAGTACTAAAACAATGTAGCTATGAGGGAGGAAGCAACACTGCCTTTATTCCTGTAGATTCCAAATGCTCTCAGGACTAGGCTGAGTACCTGAATCAGCTTCTCCAGGACATTTTTACATGTCTGCTTTCGGTCACCAAGGACATCTCTCTGCTTCATCAGAACCCGGTAACGGCTGAAGAACTCCTGGTACGTCCACCTGTCCCAAAAGCAGAGTGTCAGGCCCAGCAATGAACATTGCCTTAAAAAGAACTGCAGCTGGAAGCAATCCAAAGACAGCAAACACACCTGGAGGGGAAGCCAGCAGCACTGATTCGGATGGTCTCCAGGACACCACAAGCTCTCAGCTGCTGCACTGCCCGCTTTTCATCAAACCTAGGTAGGAACAAAAGGTGGCTGTGGGACCAGGTTTGCATTATCTGGGTTGTGTGCACACCCAGGGGAGAAGTGGAACAGTGGGGAGCAGGGTGGATGTGATGGGTGGTGGATAAGGTGCTCCTGAAACTCAGGGTAACAGAGGACAGCCTGGCTGGAAAACTGAGCCCATTGGCACTTCCTGCTGGCCAGCACAAGAGCTACAGGAGCATTTGTGTGCCTGGGCTTTGAGAAAAACTCTAAGCAAGTTCATACATGAAAAAAAAAAAAAAAAAAAAAAAAAAAAAAAAAGATAATGAAAAAGGCTTTGGAATCTGGAAAAAGCAAATTCCAGCAATTATCAAATGAGCTAAAGGAGTGCAAACCACCAGTTACATTTAAAATTGACAGCAATGAAAACATTGGAATTTTTTTTCATGCATCACCGTAAACAAAAAAATGACATCTGGAAGTATTTCTCCTACCATTCATCCCCAAACATCTCCTGCTGTAGTACCCGTACACACACACAGTGAACCCATAACCAGAGAAAGCAGACACAGCACTTCACTCCTGAGCGAGCAAGGTTCAGCAGAGCCTGGATCCTCAGTGGCTTTGGACAATCCCCTCCCAACACAGGCTACTCAAACCACACAGAACTGGCATCTTACGTGAATGGAAACTTGAAATCATTTGGCTTAATACAGCGCACGTAGTGAGGAGTTGTAGCATTCAGGGTTTCCATCAGCAGATGAAGAGAGTTTCGAAACTTTTTGAAAAACATAATGAAAAAAATGTCAGGGAATAGCCCCAATAAGCTCAGTCATCTTTGAGATAACCTCAGAAAGCAGACCTGATTTGCATCCTTTTAATTTAATTATGACAAAGATATGTGGATATTTTATGTTTGGTCCAATGATAACTGGAACCAAGTTTTCTGGGGATAGAACTCTACTTTTGATTTGAGTCAGATAAAGTGGCACATGATCCAAAAGACCCAGTTTAAGATTTTCAAAACTTCTCAGCATCCATGTTAAACTTGTTTTGAAAAGCATCAGTTTGGGGTTTGGCACCATAATAAAAAATGGGCTGCCTCAAATTGTGTCCCACAGTGCATTAGTAATTAGGGACTATTTGTGCCAAACTCTAAGTCGCAATAAGCTGCACCTCTCGAAAAATCACAAGGGATCCCATGAGGCACCAGTACCCCTTGAGACCTATGAGACAGGAGATAAAGGGAGAGGCTGTTTGGTAGAGCTGCATTTTCAAACTCACCTGATGTCCCACAGTTTTCTTATGCTCCTTGCTGGCCTGCCCTGGCCTGGCCTTGGCAGGTTTGACAGGCATTCGAGACAGAGGCACGCGCCCTGAAGGCGTTGCTGATGTGGGACTGAGGACCTTCTCCTCATCCTGGAACAACTCTGGTAGCAGCTTAAACTGGTACAACAGCATAAAAAAATACACAGAGGGTAAGAAAGCAGCAAGTGATTGCACCTGTTTGTGTTTAAGGTTAAATTTCTTAAGCTCAATTTTTGTAAGAACTGCATTTTTGTTGAACTTCACAGGGGACAAATGCAAAAAAGCAGACAGGCTAAGGGTATGGTGAGTGGGCCATGATTTAATACCAAATCTTCTGTCAGTTTGATCAGTGAGTCTCCTCCTGAAGATAAAATTCTGATTTAAGGTTTTTTTCCTTTAGGCAACAATAGCTTCCATGTGAAACTGTCAGATATTGACAGCAGTTTCATAAGTAGTGGCTGCAATTATAAATGGCTGCTTTGATCTAAGAAGGAAACAACAGGGTCCTCTCATATTCCAATGGTGCATCAGTCTCCTTTGTGGTTGAGAGGTATCTGGGACACTGAATAAAGCAGAAGGCAGCAGAGATGATTCCTGCTTTATCACTCCAAACTGCAATAATCAGCTTAAAAGAGGAATCATCAACTGAAAAAAAAAAATCTAAAAACCAAACCACTAGCCAAATTTATCTGAAGGAGATCCACTCCCTGCCAGTGAGAGTGGAGAAAAATCCTGAAATGTTTTTCCAAATACCACAGAGGACTTCTGGTTCCCTTTCTCTAATGGCCACATAACAGCTGCTTTGAAGTAACTTATAACTAAAAATAACACTACCAGGTCTTTCTACTGACAACTACAGCACTTCAGAACCATTATAAGAGTAAGAGAATCTGAACTTCTCTACCTGTCCATGAATAATTTTATATCTAGCATCTGTGCATTTTTTCCCCAAGAGATAGGAGTATTCATTTTTCAGTACTAGAAACTGCTTGGGCCAAGTACAACCTAAAAAATTTTAAAACTGGTTTTGTCTTATAAAATTTGTTGAGCAGACATGATAACCAATGCAACACACTGCACAAGAAAATGGCACCTGTGCCCTGTGATTGTGCCAGATGGGCTGGGAGAAGGCATCAAATACTGCCCACTAGCATTCAGCATAGCACTCTCCAGCATAACAGATGACTAAGGATGTTACAAAGGTATCCTACATTCCTGAACTTAAAAAGGAATATCACACACCTTGGCTTTATCTCACCTGAAACTACCTCTGTAGCTGGTGGAAGAATGACATTTCCTGAGGGTGATTTACTCTTCTCCTTCCACTGACTCAACACAGAGTTGAGGATGATTGGGCTACTACCTCCTTGTCAGCTGCCTATGATGCAGTGAGCTGGTGTGTCCAGGCAGCTGAGCTACAGAGCCAGGTATTTTCAGCCTGCACAGAAACTTATTTGAATGTAATATGATTTTTCTGAAGCTCCTGGTGCTCCCACACACCAGAGGTGGGGGTAGGAACAGGGTCCCCATGGTCTCGATTGCAGATGGATGAGTTCTTCTAAGCTGTCCACACCTAAGTCTCATTCCTTTTCTCCAGCCCTGGGAAAATCTGCCTGTAAAAATGGGCAAGTGTGTATCAAAGGCACTACTTTCATAGACACTGGCCCAGTTACTCCAAGTAGACGAAAGGAACAATGTCTGGCCTCTCCAGTACAGGTCAGCAATAGTGGAGCAGTGCTGCCATGATCCACACTGCAGGACTACTCCTGTTTGGCTTTGGGTTTTAGTATCTTATCCATTTTCTGTTTCACAGAACACTAGGAGTGTTCAAAGAGAGGGAAAGCACTGATCAAAGGGTAGATAATTCATGTGATATAAAATAAGCAAGCAAGCATTTCTTCCCTGTAATTTTTTCAGACAACTTAACACACATGCTGCTAACAATCTTACAGATCATTTCTTTCAATATAACTCCACAACAGAAGATTTTAACAACCATGCCAGTAGCAAGCATAAAAGCCCAGGTCTGTTGCACTGCTTTCATGATACATGCATGGAAACTGAACTACTTCACAGAGGTTCTGTGGGTGGATTTACAGAGAAGGCCAAAATAAATAGTTGAACTCTACAGTGCCTTCCAAGAGCAGCATGTGTCATGCACTTTTTGGAGAGCAAGCATCCAAGCTGTGTGTGAGAGTGGGCATGGGCAGGATGACAGATGATGCATTCAATTTAGAATTACCTTCTGTTGGATGTGCACAGCAAACCCAGAAAACATCACCAGCAACAAAATAAAATAAAAATCAGAAATGCAGTTTTACTACAATTACTAACAAAGAGGCATTGATGAAAAACAAAAAACATTCTTTATACTTGTTTTGGCAAAATATACCATGAGGTAAAACAATGTTGTTTTTAGTGATTACATTGAACTGCCTCAAGCTACACTGAGCCTGCCCAAGCTGCTGTCAGGCTCTTAGAGCAGCTCCATCCCCACTGTCTGTTCCTTGGTCACTGGCTGACATCCCATGGAGCATCCTGTCCCTCTGCCCTGCTCAGAGTGGCTGGCTGGCCTCTGCCAGCTCCCCAAAGATGCCATCTGCCTCCCCCTCCAGCCCCAGAAACTGGCTTCACTTAAACCACTTCCACACTTCTCCCAGTGGAAAGTCTGCTGTGGTGTTTCATTATACCACATGTTTTAATCATTTAGTTTCATATTATCTGCTCATAATAGAAAGAGAAAAGAAAAATGTTGGTTTTCCTGATAGAATAGCATAATTTTAAATAGCCTGTCCTTGATACCCAGGTTCCTGGGCCATTAGAGCTAACAAATTCCCAACAGCCATCACTGTGCAATGTCAAGTTAATTGCCTTCACATTTCTGAGAGCACAACCAGCATTTCTGCCATTACAAAACGCAGACGATGCCACTGAAGGCCTGCTCTATAATATTCCTTCATGCAGTGTTTTTCAATTCAGATGTTATCTTTCTTTCATAGGTATCAAGGAGACAAGACTGTAAATTCTGGTTTGTGTCTTTAGGGTCTATATATTTTATTCCTCTCTCATTTTGCTTCTGGAACTAAACTTGTCTCTCCCTCAGAAATTTTCTGCTCAGTTGTCACGCCATAAACAAGGAGCTTCTGTTTTCAGGTTATAAAATTAAGGGCTTAACTGTTAAGCCTTCTTATACCACTACAGTATATCAGAAGTCATTGATGTCTCTACAGAAAATATAACAAAGTTTTGTGAAAAAGAAACCCCCTTCCCCAAATCCCCTTTCCCCCACTCAAAACCCCAAACTCAACCAAGGAGCCCCCAAAACAACTACTCAGAAACAGTGAAACTAGTGGCTAAATAGATCTTATATGGAGAAATGTTAGTATATAAGACTTTCTAAATTCATGCAGATTATCGAGTGAAACACAAACTACGTTCAATTTCAGTTGATCTGATACTAAGGGAGAATTTTTTCCTAGGTTTTTAAAAGTTTTCTATGACCCTTAATTCAAGGATTCATAACTGCAAAAGAAGAAAAAAAAATCTTATACTAACCTTACTTGATTTTAGGACCTTAATTTGTTCTTCATAAACTGTATCTTTATTCTTTTCCAAAAAGCCTTCACACTGATATTCCACCTGAAAGTCATCATTTTACAAGAGAAAGTATTACAAGTATTAAATAAGAATAATTTGCATAGAATTCAGCAGTTGTAACATTCACATTTAAAACATAATTCTTTTCCGTACTGAAAATACCAGCTCCCAAGTGCATCTTTGTTAAATATAGATTTTCCTCAAAGAGAGTGCTTTCCAGTAAAACGTAGAACATTAAAATAGAGAGAGGAATACTGGTATTGCATTATACCAGACATATTTCACTGCTGAGAGATGCTCATGGTAAGGCAGTATGAATGAATGGTTGCAGTAAGGGTGAAGAATCAAAGTGTGAGCTGAGCATCTCCTTCACTGAACTCATCAGGGCTGCAGAGCTGTCTGAAACCCAGATGCAACTGAGAACAAAGTTTCTCTCATCTCATTAGCTCAGAGGCAGTAAGTACATCTGCCTGCAGATTATTGTGGAAATGGCTCATTTGTGCTCCAAAGGACTAATTTTACCAGAAGCAATAAAATGTCTGAATGCTGTGACAATATCTAACAACCCTCTGTCACAGTGCTACAGCATCTCCTGGACCAAAGAACAGCCAGTGTCAGATAAAAACCTACCATTTATTTCTCTGTCCTAATTCAAGGCTGAAAGAAAACCAAAACTATGGTCACAAGTCCATTTATCAGTGCTTGCACAATGACACCATACCCTGAGCCACAAAACATTTCAAGGAATTCCTAGAGGAAAGAGGACAGAGGATGTCGCCAGGGTTTCTCCGCAGCTGGAAGCCCACTCTGAGCACTACCTGGGGCACCATCCATGTCCTTTCTGCAGGAGGCCAGGCCAGGAGAGGGCAGCAGCATCCCTGCCTTGTGCAGGAGGACAGCTCAGCACAGACCGCTGACCTGCCAGCCGGGGCTTTATTTTTCCTCCAAGATGTCTGAGTACATTCGCATAATCACACACAAAACATAAAATGCTTAGCACAGACAGAGCTTAGAGCTTTGCTAGTACCTGCTTGGAGCTACTTTCTGCTTTCCTTGGCCCTTGCTGCTCACAGACTAGACATAGGAAAGCCTTGCTTTCAATATCAAAGTTTAGCCTAATGAACAGATTATGAAATAGTAATTAATTCCTTAGTGCTCTCTCATCCACAAAATAGAACAGAACTCGTGAATCTACACTGTTACAGAGATATTCCTGCCACTTTCATTAAGGTAACACTAGATGCAAAAAAATAGGACCCTTCTTCTACACATAAATTCAGGAGCCTGGGAGAAATGGAGTGGAGGCAGATAAAGGCCCCTAACCCTCCATGTCAGCATAGGCAGACCTACTGATAAGAATCTCAGAGCTTCCTGAAACCTTCTTTGGCAAAGCTGACGATATTCTGAGATGTTGGAGAAGATGAAAACTTACAGCTTTTCTGTATAACAGGACAATTGTATTAAATGGGATTATTAATTTTCTTTTTAACCTGAGGAGTGGCTCAGTTTGACGAGCACTGGGAGCTGAACACGACCTGCACTGCACTGAGACACCCCTGAGCCAGCTCCTCAGAAATAGCTGTTCCCTGCACAGCCGAGGCGAGGGTGGGAGCAGCACACACTGCTCCAGCAATAGAAAAGGGTGTGTTAGCCTCTCTCCTCTTTGCACATCGAGACGGCAGCAAAAGCGGCATTAATCCCTTGCTGCTCTTTAGCTAAAAGGAGCGGGGTACAGGATTTCCTTTTTTGTACATTTCTGTTGCATAACTGGAGTTGATACAGTAATGCTGAGAGCTGCAAACACGCTAAGCTTTCCTGTTTGGAAAAAGGATGGTCAGTGGTTACAGCACGTGGTGGAGCCAGGAGCTCGTTTGTGCCCCTGGCTCTGCACAGCTGCCAGTTCACTTTCTCCTCCTGGTGAGGTGTTAAGGCAGGCACGCTTCTGTAAGAGCCAAGCAGAGCCAGGGATGCCACAGTCCAGTCTCTGCCTGCAGCAGACCCAGGATCCACTCCCACACAGCAGCAGGAAAGCAGTACTGCAGGAAAAGTCCTTACCTTGTCAGCAAAGTGCTTGATGATAAAGGCCTTGTTTGACATACGTGGTTTTTCAAAGAGAGCACATTTATTCAAATGAGTATTGTATAGTTTCTGGGCCCAAGAGTCATCTGAGCCTTTTGGCATCTAGGGAAAAGAACACAGAATACACCTAAAATGTCTTGAGAACTTTTCAGTAGCAAAAGCATCTAAGAAGATGGGGGACAACACTTGATGATTTGCTTTCACATTCCAGCTCTTCAGATTCCCAGCACTGCCAGAAGCAAGGAGACAGTAATCAGCTGTGTGCTTGCCAGTTCCACACTGGGCACTGGCAGCAGGTGCAGCTGCTGGGACACATCTGACACCAGCAATGCCTCCAGTGTCACACACCTGAAGGCAGGGATCCCAAAGGCACGTTACCAGACTGAGCAGAACTCATCCACTTCCATTAGAGATTTCTTGTGATGTTTTGTGATAAATAAGAACCCCAGGTAGGGTTTCCACTGAGGCAGACACTCTGAGCCATCCCCTGTACATGGCTTGGCATAAAAGAAACCAAGATAAAAGACAAAGGGTGAAACACCAAGCAAGAGGCAATTTGGGGAACTCTGACAGGACCAAGGGCAGCACTCACTCATCCTTGGGGAAGAGAAAACTGTCCAAACAAAGTTGATCAGAGACCCAGGAACAGCTACAGATACATGATGGAGGGGAAGGGGCAGGGGTGTTCATTACTAAAACCATTTTTTCTCCTCCTGTAATTGCCAATTCTGTTTGTATGCTTTCCAAATTCTTGCACAAGCAGAGTGTCAAAATGACAACTGTCTGCAGATGACTCTTCCCTGTGAGGCCCAGAAGCAGGACAGCTGATGACCTCTTTCCCTATGAAAGTTCTTGAACACACACCTTGCACTCCTCATCCAACAGATCCAGAACTCCCATTTTGGCCTCTATGAGGTTGATGCAAGGCTGATTGTCATAGAAATCAATCAAGGTCCATGGTATTTGTTCCTTCATATATTCTTCCTGTTCTAGCTTAAAGACATGCTGCAGGGAAAAAGGAAAACAGTTTTCTGTGAAATGAAATGCAGAATAAATACATTGAACTCTCAACTGAATTCATCTTGGCACATTAATCCAGGCTGTCAAGTGACACACTAGTTCAACTGAATAAACTCTTTAACAAGTGTATGAAAAATAAATTAACCTTTTTTCCTGGCCTAAAAGCAACAGCCTAAATTAAAGCACTCCATATTCTCTGCAAATATCCTATCTTTTTACTATATTGTCCAATAATTACTATAAGCTCTTCTCTCTTATAAAAGAATAATACAAAACCCAAAAAAACCCCTTCAAGTGCAGGACCAGCAACCTATAAATTAGGATGTGGCATGCTTTTATGATTTGGAAATTATGAACACCGCTCTATTTCAAGCCAAGTTTCACTATAAATACTTCTGTGTTTCCTTGTAAAAGAACAGAGCTCTATTTCCTCTTAAATGGCTGCAGATTTTTTTTCCTAACATGACGCACTGCATTAAAATTTACTCTTCAGCAAAAGCTGAAGGAACATTAGCACTAGAAATCCTTTAAGGAAAATTCTGTGACAGATTTATCTGGTATGAAGATCAGTAACCATGTAGCTGTACATTTATTCAAAAATATTATCACAAACAACCTGCACAGTTTTAATGAAATGTGCATAAGAGATGAATTAAAACTTCAGGAAAAAACAGAATAAGATATTAAACAGGCAAACTGTGAATAGAACAAGCACTTTGAAAAATCCAGAAGACTGCTGACTCCAGTCATTTTTGATGATGTTTCATCCCCCTCTTGCATTTTTCTGCACACTTAATGCTGCTATGGCAGGTGAATGCCTGCTGGGAGTGCCCCACCACCAACACGGGCAGAGTCTGGGGGTGCCACAGCATCTCCACTGGGGTGTCAGCCCCAGCTGCCCTGAGCTCAGTGCACAGGACACAGACATCTCACACATCTGCCAGGCAGCAGAAAACTACCCTGACAAATCTGTTTATCCCTTCATTTCATCAGCTTAACACCATCCTCCCCAACACTGCGCTCCTGAACCGCGCCCGTGGGAGCCATTCCCACCCTGCACCTGGCAGGAAAGCCTGGCAGCATTCTACTGGAGTCATATCCAACCCTAGATCTGAAAGAAAACACAAACCTGTTTTTTCACTGTGAAGGAACCAGCAATTAGGTGGTGAAAAAAGCCTTCAGACCTGATTTTCCCTGTGGGTGGTGGGCACCAGGCAGGGCAGGGTGGTCGGGCAGTTCCCAGGCAGCCTCTCCTCAGCCAGGCTCAGGCTGCTCCAGGCAGCACATGAAGGTCTGCTGGCTGCCACCAGGCTTTCATTCAATGCAACCTCCACCCTGTGTGCCTGCATGGCAGCCCAACAGGTCCGTGTTCACCAGCACCAGGTTTGGTAGCTTGGCAGGACACCAACACAGCAGCCCTGTCACCCCCTCCTTCATGAGGGCTCATTACAGCAATGGCATGAGAGGGAAGGGAACAGGAGCACAGCTATCTTCACTGAAGAAGAGAACCATTAGAGCTCTTACAGCAAGTAGATTTTGCTGTACAGCTGAGCAAACTCCAAGACACCCTGTGCCTAGCAGTTACCACATCCCACTCACAGAGCTGAAGCCAGCCATGGCCCTACCCACACGGAAAGGGCACGCCAGTTCTGGAAAGCCCAGCCTCTGCTCCAGCACCCTGCTTACTCCCTGACACACTGGGATGAACCAGGGCACAGGGGATCCGGTCCTGCAAGCACACACTGCCAGAGGTAGGATCCTAACGAGAGGTCAGAGCTATCCCAGTGCTGCATTAGAGCCTAGCAACAGACCTGGCAGAAATAACTTGCCTCATCATTATGCAGGTAAGATATGTAACTGCAAACGTCACTAAGGCTGAGGAGAGAATCGTGATCTCTCTGGAGGAGGGGGAAGAGCCGCCTCCTGCCACACGTCATTCCTCAACTTCAGGATGCAGCTAAAAGCCTCAAAAAATAACCCCGGGGAGGAAGCGCGGGCGGCAAATCTCCAGCAGAAAACCGTGCTCCCCTCTGCCCATCCAGGGGCTCCCGGAGGTTATGGAGTCACCACCAACTCCAGCTTCATCCACACACTGCTCTCACTGACAGGCTATCTCAGGGTCTTAATTGCCAAGCACTGCTTCTGCCTTCTAATTGTTACTTGATCAGAATTTCAAATAGTCCCAGAGCAGCAGTTAGTCATAAAATCTATTTCTAGGAGATAGTCGATCTTTCCCCATCCCTCAAAGCCCACGGCCAGGACAGCTGCTTAATAGACTGAAGGAATTCATCCTAACCACTGGGGACCCAATTAGCAGAATGGACTTGGATGAGGGGAAAGGGAAGAGGAAATGCCAGTCATTTCCTACTTACCATATTGAACTGCTGCTGCAGTTTTTCATTGGCATAGTTGATACAGAACTGTTCAAAGCTGTTGATTTCGAATGTTTCAAATCTAAAATATGCATATACTCAAAATTACTAGGGTACTGAAAAAAAAAGATAAAATTACCCCGAAATTTTAAATTCCCTCCCTCCAGTTAAATTCATTGAATTATTTCAGGCACAAATAACACGGGTTAAGCAAGAAAACACACAGGGAAATGGCAAATTGCATTACATAGGCAGTTTAGTGATGCTCCCTCTCTAGGCAGGGATGAGGAACTCAGGGAAAAGATTGATGTTCCTGGAGAGCACTTTAGTTATCTTTGTCCTCTCTCTAAGTTCCACCTTGGAGGAACCTGACACGAAAATTGTCTTGCAACTTTCCAGAATGCAACAGATAAATGAACTACCAATGGCAAAGATCTGAAATCCCACTATAAACATCAAAGTCAAGACAAAGATCTTAGTGTGTCAAAACTAAACACCTACTTCCTTCAGCTGGAATAAGCAGCTGCTAAGGTTTGGGGTGTTCTGTGTAATCTGTGCAGTGCTAGATGATAAAGACAAGGATGCTTTGCAGTCATATAATTATGTAAGAGTGTCATATATCTGACAAAAACTCACCCATAGATGTCCAACACCCCGATGAAAGAATGCTGTTTTACAGTAGCGTGAAGGGCTTTGTTCACATGATCTACAATCCAGTTAAAGAGATTAGCATAGATATGTTTGGCAAGTGCATCTCTGGCATTGATGGCGTGAAGTTTGGAAATTGGCTTGATGTAGGTTTCAGTGGCAGTGGCGAGCTTCCTATGGCAAAGCCAGTGGGCCATCTCCTCATACTCCACACCCATGAGGTCACAGAAGATGGTGAGGGGTTCATGCTTGGGCTAATGAAAACAGGCTCGTTAGATATTGAAACAGTACTGCCCATAGCAAACACACAATCATGCAAACAGAACTGCCTGCCTGTAGTGATCCTACAATAAGGAGCAACAGCAGCTTCCTCAGCTCTTCATCCTTCAAAACGTAGCGAGCTCCCTACCCACTTAGCACATTCACACTGCTGAAGTGAATTAGTGAATAAGCTTCCTCAAAGGCATTTATTTTACTATAGTTGTGTTCACCAAAATGCTTCACACAGGGAACCTGCAACCTTTGGAAAAACTAATCATCTGGCTTTGCTGGGGAGAACTTGGTATTCTGAATTCTTATATCTGTCTCAGGCCAAATGGGCAGCAGCTCCTGAGTGGGGCTCTTGAGTGCTCACATCATCCATGGCAGGGAGTGATGGGCAATGAGGCACTGCAGCCTGAGCCAAGAAACAAGTGTGGAAGGGCTTTAGGGCTCTGGCCTCAGCACTTAAAGTATTTTCTCACTGAATTCTGGAGACAAACACTAAGATTTCAGTACACTAATGATGTTCTCTAGCTCTCAAATTGAACTGTACAAGAGAAAAACCTGAGCTTTGTTTAACTGGGTAAAATCAACCAACAAGGCTTGTATGTTGAGAGAGGTATAAAAGATTTCTGCATAAAGATCAGTGCAGTGCATTTGCCACTCAATAAGATGCAAGACTTTGTGACTAACATGCAAACTGATCACTAGAAATCAAGGAGGACAGACAGGTCTTTCCTCCTCAGGAGCTCCCCTAACACTACTTCCTCATCACGCTCCCGTTGCACCTGGTGGCTCAGCAGCACACTGACAAGCACTGTCTTGACAAGGACAGATGGCAGAGGACTGTTACCACATGTCCTACAGCTTCAGGCTATATCAGCTTTAAGTATTTCCAAATCCTTGTGACTTCTCTGGGGCTTTTTCTAGTTTTTGCAGCATACAAGCTCCATGCAGCTACACCTCCAAAATCCAATTAATTGAGCATGTTTTACTGGCTTGGAAGACAATAATAAAATAATAATAATTATGAACACTGCACAAAGGAGTGTCACATTAGGGCTGCTCAAGCTGACATTAAACAAACTGATTGATTGCCACAGTAGCATAGAGAGAGCCCTTTGCTGAGCACCCTGCAGCTCCACTGTTCCATCACAGCAGTGCCTCCCAGCAGAGCAGCCTGCATGGCACAGAGCTCTGTGGTGACATGGCTACTGCCAGAGAACAGCACAGCCCAGGGAAAGATACCCCTGAACAGACATTCACCACTGCCTGCCAGGTGTTGTCAGGCCAGGACTGGGCTGCACAGGAACCTGCAACTTTTTACCAGTTCAGCCAGTGGGATTCCTGCACTGGAGATACTCATCACAGCACAGGCAAGCTCCTCATGTCCTGGGGATCATCAGCTTTCTACCTGTTATCATTAAATGAGCTTTCTTTGTAGTGAAAAGCTTTATAAGACACCAAGGAGCCAGACTATTGCTGTGGTTTCAAAGCAGCTCTTAGACCCCACGAGCAGGTGGTGTCAGGGCAGGAACACCAATCCCTTCTGGCCCCATGAAGGACCTGCTGTCTCAGCTCCAGAAACTGCCACTGCATGTTCTTGAGAAAGGGACTGACAGTGAGAAAAGAAAAAATCTCTGAAAGTGTTGCTACTACTGCAAGAGAGAGAAAGGTAAAGGTTGTGCAGGCCATCAGTAGACATTCAAAGAGAGGCAGAAGGAGAAAGTGGTCAGTCTGAATCCAAAGAAGAGACCACCCAGAACTCTTCTGTTTCTCATCTCCAGAATATGGGTAAGAAGCCTGGGCCCTCACCAATGAGGAGGGTTTTCAGATCAGACTATGCAGTCCTCGTGGCTGATCTCCAAGGCAAAAAAGAACTCATAAGACCATGACACTCAGATGAGTCACACAAATCATATCTGTATATCCTATGCTGATGTCTAGACATCCCAGAGGACTTTGCAAAGCATTTATTTTCCAATTATTTAGGGCATTCTGGCATTTCATGTCAAAAAACCACAACCGATCTGGCAAAGCATTTACTGTGTACAGGGAAGATATTAATGTAAAAATATAAAGATCTAGACAACTGCTCAGGACTTCAAAGCTAGCCTGCCTACTAGACTTTTCTAGGACAGATCAATTACAGTTATAATTGTATACCAATGTTACAGTACAAGAGAGTACTGTCTAAAGCCTCTAAACTGAGAGGAGTTGAATCTATCTCCAAAAAACTGTGAAAATGTTAGCAAATTAGAAATAAACCCATTTCTATTTTACTGTTTTTCCGAAGAAGTCCCTGTAAACAAGCAGAAGGCAGACCTGTCAGAGTGCAAACCATGCCCTGCATCTGCTACTCACAGGAACAGTGCAGCTGTCAGAATCCCGAGATGCAAACTCCACGTTGCCCAAGTGAAGGATGCCGGCAAGGATTCGAAAAATTCCCATCTGGTAGGAATCACTAATCCCTGGAAAATGATGAATAAAATGAATGGAGAGAGCTGCAGCTGACAAAAAAAAAAATATATTAAGGAGAGACAAACAGTGACTGCTATGTGTGACTTTGACATTTGACAGTTCTAATTGGCTCCACTTCTATCAAAAACGTTTTACAATCAGATGAAAAAAAAAATCCATTAAAATGAATCATTTAATTTGCTGTTTCAAAGTGCTTTGTCAGTGACCTTCAGCACTGTATATGTTACACCAAGGGAATACACCATTTATGTTCATATAATGTTTGCTCCTCTTAGATTTATAATTCTACTACAATTTAAAGATCCTCTCCATGCAATACAAGTATCTCAGTCCCAAAGTTTATCAAACTCTCCTGGTTTTAAACACAACAGAGTATGAAAAAAAATACACAAATAGTATAGAAACACTTACTAGTGTATTAGAATTAGGATTGATTGTGATTTACCAATTACCTAGCAAAGTGCAGGCCTGCCTGGTGTTCATCATTTCCTTAGCATCATCAACACCATCAATCACAGGACTTCCCCCTTGCTTCGTATAGTGAAAGTAATTTGCATTCCCTGCAATAATAAAATATATATATATTTTACACACATAGATGCAGAAATTCACAGCACATCTGTAAAGCTGTGCCATGATTAAGTTGCTCTTGGCAGAATCCATGATCTGACATATGTATATTGTTGCCTTCTGGCTATAAGACACACTTGTTCTAAAAAAACATTTTTTTGAAGTGCAACTAAATGTTCTTTAAGTATTAACTGTGCAAGTAAATGTTCTTTAAGCTACCTGGCTCTTACAGTAGGTCCTCAAGCATATCCTCTGCCTAACCTTGGTTCAGACTTCCACAATTGTGGAATAATCACTTTGGAAGCAGTTCCTCTCCACGCCTGAACCAACCAGCTGCACATTAGCCACAGAGCAGCAGCAATTTGGAATTATGTGACAGATATTACTATGCTATTACTACATCAGGATATTATATTTTCCCATTTTCTTCTCTTTTCTAATTTATGGCCTGGCTCAGCTTTATGAGTATCTGTGATCCATTCAGGCTGAGAAGTCAAGGTTGGAGAAGAGAGAGTTTCATAATGCCCTGGGGACAGCACTGGGCTCCACTGGGAGACCAGTACCTCTCCTGTGTGAATTCCTATGGTTTCACTGGCCATGCTTCCAGCTGCACTAACAGACTCCTTTTCTTCTGCTCAGCTAAGGTTCCAAGAATGCTGAAAGAAAAGCCTGCTAAATGGCTTCTTCAGTTATAATTACATCAGTTCCTTTCTTTCCTGTGTTAGCAGATGTGAATCCTAAATGTGCCAGGGTGGTGCAGAAGAGCAGAGAAACACTCTAAAACCAGAATGGTATTTCAGAAACCAGCACAGGCTGTGCAGTTTTCCTACTATGAAATCGACTTTTAGAAATATACAGGAAGCACTGCAATTTACACTGAATTTTTAAAATTATGACATGATTGGCTATCTAAGGCCTTCCTCATGCTTTTCTTTTACAAAGCACCAAGTCCTGTCAAATAAGAAACCTTTTTTCTATCAACATTTTAATTTGATAAAAGAAAAAATTCCCTCATCTGCTTTTTGATCACCAGGTTAGCAGAGATTGTAAAGCAATTGTTGCTAACAGCCCAAGTGAAAGTATGCAGACACAAAATAAGCTTTTCAGATGCCTATACCAGAAAGGGTAAAATTTTCTAGTGGCTGGAACAATGGAAAAAAGGTTTTAAAGAACTAAGGAAAGAATTTCACCCTCCAGGACATAGTAAGTCCTATTGATTGCAACTGCAGTGTATTAGAGTCTGCTGAATAAACAAAGCTGTTACTTTTGTTTTATCAGAAAACCACCAAGTCCAAGGTCTATAACTTTAGTTATTTTCAATACATTTTAGTGCTTGAAGGTTTAAAAGTTTAGAATTTTAAAGCCAGCAATTCTTCATTTTGATCTTTGGCTCAAAAAGCTCAGAGATGCTGCTCTGTCCCTACAATCACACAACACAATGAATGTGAATGCCATACCTAATCGTAGAGTTTTAAACTCAGGCAATGCTGCAGAGGCACAAAGCTGGTAAAAGATGTGGTAATTTCTCTCCTCTTCTGCCTTTAAAAAGAAAGGAATTTGTTATTTTTCACCACTTTAAAAGTGGCAGGAACAACCATGAGCAGAAATGAATTTCTATGTATAACACTTTCTCTAGCAACACATTAAGAACACAGAAGCCACATGGAAAAAAGGAAGATAAATCAGCATCTCTCTCTTTCTTCTTCGTTAATTTAATCCATTTCCAATAGCAAGAAGCATGCAGGGATTTTCATAAAAAAAAAAAAAAGTATGATTTCACTTTTCAGAACTGTAGATTACTACTAATTACACATGAGGATTCTGTAGGTGAGCAAAATTATCATACTCAGAAATTTTTCATTTCCCAAAAATAACTAACACTATTTGCCTCAGCATTTATAGTAAGCTGGTAAAGGGAGCATCTTCCTTGCCAAGGCAAAGCTGGAATTTTAAAATGAAGGACAAACACAGCTCAGAAGGTGATGACTCATGGCCAACACTGTAATTCTGAACTTAAGCACTGTAAATTCCATACCTTCAAACCAAAAAGAAATTAAAAATACTCTCTTCCAGCTAAACCATGTGCTAGAACTGGCTCTTACTTTTAAAATATACAACAGCTCTTCATGTAACATCCCCACACAGTACAAACCCTAATTATTATTTTTGCATTTTTAGGCAGCCAGTCAAGGACAAGTCCATTTTTACTGAGCTCTAGACTCTAAGGCAAAGATGGAGAGGAAGTGTGGGACAGTGGATTGGTGTAAGTGTGACATAACAAAATGGAGAGATTACATCAGTATTACCTGGAACACCACTCTTGACTTTTCCAAGAGGTAAGTTCTCATGTTAGCACCAATGATTCGATACCTCTTATCAAAACCAATCTCAATGTATTTACCAAAGCGACTGCTGTTGTCATTCCTGGTAGTTTTGGCATTTCCAATAGACTGAAAAAAGGGAATACTGTAAGGGTTAAACAGCTTGTAGAAATTATCACATCTATTTAATCATCTACACGGCTCATAAACACTTAACAACATTAATTGTGTCCTGGTTTAAAAATAATCAAAAAATTAATGAAGAACAGTGTCTGCCTGGCCAACAAGTTAAATCAAAATAGTTATGTTATTAATGTAAGACTGGGAGCTGATATTCCTAGCAATTATTTCATTTCTACATAGTCTAATTTTACAGCTGAAAATCCTTATTGTTCTTTGAAGTCTTTCAAAAAGAAAATAAAGAGTCTAACAAAAAGCTCACATATAAACTGATTTCTTTCAAGGACTTAGTAAAACTCTAAGAATTATTTCACCTGGATATATTTATATATGTAGGTGTACATATACATCTATAGTACTTGCAACTTTTGAAAGTCTACCTATTATAAACCCACAGCCCACTCTGTTCTCCCTGGATAACAGTTTATCATTACTATTACTCTCTAATCACCACACTTCCAAACTATTTCTGCAAACATAAGATTTAAAAATATTTACTGTGTGCCTGAGCATAATCTAAAAATCAGTGTGCACAGACTGGTGTCACCTACCTGAAACTGAACCCCCTCCACAGCAGCTTGGTTACTGACCCAGAGACAGTCTACAATGCTGCTCTGCATCATGCTGAACTTTCCCAGATTAATGCAACACAACCTCACACACAACAAACAACACTCTGTGCATTTCCTCCACACTACATGTCCTGGGGTGCCCAGGGCAAATAATGACTGTGGCTCCTACATGGTGCAATTCTGCCTTACCTCATCAGCTGGTACCCCATAACTGGTACCAGCTGGATACATCAGAATTCAAGGCATGCAAATCACAACATGCTGAACTTCAAAGAAAAGCATTTTCTCTTCTCAATCAGACCAGGTTTTAGACCTCATACAGCAATTCACCTTCTAAAAAATTCCTAAAGGTATCTCTGTATCAAAAGGAATGGCAATTGGAAGAACTGAGGTGCAGCACAGTGCCCCCATCACATGGCACTGTGTCTGTGTTAATAAGCCCTAAGTGCACCACTGTATCTGTGTCCAACTCTCCCAGTCCACGCAGCCATCCACTGGAACTCGGTACTGAAATGAACTTGAAAAAAGCAAATGAGAGCAAGCAGCACTGCTGAGTATCCCAAATCTGCAAGCAGAAGGCCAGTGAATGGGTCAGTGCCAGCAGTACAGCCTGGAAAGTGGGATTAGACTGTCAGAAATCCCATGAGAGCAGCAGGAGCACGCACACCCAAACAGAGCAGGCGTCAAAGTGGGCATCAGATGGACAGCTGCTGGAAAGGATCTAGGAACAAACTGCACCTCTGCACTTCTAGGAAACACCACATTCATTCAAACTGAATGTACTCAAACTGCATTCCTGTGTTTTTTTGAAAGAAGAAAATGATTGGTACTGTGATTTATTTTGTTGGTGGTGGTAGCAGTATAATACTCCAGTATTTCAGAAAGCAATTATTCCTTTGGAAGGTATTACTGATAAAAACAGAAAGTCATTGGGATTATCAGATTGCTTGCCTGAATACATACAAAGCTGTACTATTTGCATAGCTAGAGAGGGTAACAAAGAATGAGGGGCAGAAAATGACATATAAAGATGTGTTTTGAAACTTATCAATTTCTACACTTGCAATAGGAAAACTGTATGTAATTATTGACTACAAAAGTAGTCACTGAAATAGTTGCTAGAAATGTACCTGTTGACATTACTGAGTATTTAGTAGGCTAAGATAACGTGATAGTAGCTCATAAAATGCTGATGTTTAGGTTGTCCAAATAGAAATTTAAAAATAAAATTATCTTCTGCTCCTATGATTTTACAGTCAGCTTAGCAAATGAGGAGTTTCCAGTTTCTAAAATGAAGTACTCATTTTACTCCTAAAATATATGGGTTAATTTGTGATTCTACTGATTTATCAACTGAAGAACTCAAAGCATTAATTATGCTGTCATGAGAGTCTGTCTCAACATCAAATTTTACAACACTCATTCTAAAGTTAATTTAAAGTTCAAGTGTTTGAAGTTAAAAGGGTAACTTTTGTCCAATTATAATAATCTTTAAAGCAACTGAAAGACATATTTAGATATACTCATGTTCATAAAATTGTTATCCCTAGAAGATAAAAATAAAGCACCACTACTGGCTTTTAGTGTATGAAAGAAAGGTATAAATGGGAAGCTCTTTTAGTCCTCAATTTAAACTTCCTTGCTTTTGGAAATTAATTCAGATAATTAGTGGTGAGCTGATGGACACTGACTGGGAGGTGGGGCCCAAGGGCTGAGAGCAGGATGTTTACTTTGGGCTTCAAGACCAAACAAAAGAAGTGTTGCAGGGAAACCTGCAGAGTTTGTATTTCACCCAGCAAACATCCAGGCACAGCCGTGTCCTGCAGAGCCCCTCACAGAGCTGTCACTGGAGGCTGATGGTGAGGACAGCTGGGACCAGGGCAGGGCAGGGCAGGAGGGGCTCAGCAGCCCAGCCCCACGGCCAGGATGGGATTGGCACTGCCTGCAAGCACTGCAGAGTGCAGGCTGCTCTCTGGGCTCAGCTCACAGCTGCACAGATGCTCCCCAGGGCACTGCCTGCCCCCAGCCCCTGGGGCAGCTCCTTGGCTTCCTCCCATGGCTGGACATGTGCATGAGTCACAGCTTCTTTTATCCCACAGGAGAAATTTCCAAACACCACACAGCACCACAAACCAGGCACAATTACCTTGTGACAGACACACACAACTGTGATGGGGCAGCTATAGTTTGAGTATCATGAATTCCTCATGCCAGGAGAAGAGGAGGAATAAAACACAGTTAATTTTTTTAAATACCTGAGAAAAAAAACAATGGCAGCATTTTGCATGTCACATTTCACTGCATGCACTCTATTTACTCATGATCCTTCACATTACTGCAGAGAGATGCCCAACATCCACCAGACATCAGTGTTCCTACAGCATTTTTCTAGGCTGTTCACAGGCATGAGTATGTGTGTGCCTATGAACAGAGTTACTTCTCTCCAGAAATTCCCCCAAGACTTTCTCTCTATGAATCACCTCTTAGCACAGTTCCTTAACTTCAGCCACAACTTGAATCTACATATGTAGGCAAAGACATGAGAAACAATTCAGATAAATCTAAGAAATCTTTTCTGCATGGCTGTGACATCAGAATTAGTCCTCCTGAGCTTCCCAGAGAACAGAGACCTGAAGCAGGAGGAATTGAACATATCCTCTCAAACTCTATTGTTGGACCTGCCCTCCACAGCCAGTGGCTTTGGGAATTGACTACAGTAGGTTACAATAATTTCCAGAACTGAAACATGAGTCTGAGCTAATTATAGCAAAGTTATGTCTTCCAATGTGTGTTTTTCCTCTGAGGAAAAACTGTGCATCCCATGTAATTTTGTTTTCTCAGTCTCTCTTTTCTAATTTTATTTTCTAAAATTTAACATTTGCTTTACTTCCTTTCAGAGTACACAGTCTACTGGTCCCCACTGTGTGACGTACATATTTGGTGGGTAAGACCAACAGTTTTATCCTCTTTGGATACACACAAAACCAATTGCAGTTGGCCAGCAGTCTGGGAACTACCAGTTACAAAGCTGATGAGACTTAAAGCAGTATTCACATAAAAATTACTTTATGTGAAATACATTAACAATATTGAAACATCACCTCCCATCTTCTCTCAGTCTTTCATAGATGTTACCAAAATGACACGTAAAGCAACTCCTTGTAAATGGATTAAACATAAAAATTTAATGTATATTTATAAACGTTTTTGAGAAGTATGTAATGCTCTCCCTATTAAATGCTTATGTTTGTCCCAGTAATGAGTGCAGCTGGAGGGTGGGGTTTGGTGCAGTAGCTCTCTTACCTCCATGATGGGGTTGGAGGCCAAAACCTTCTCCTCAACATTGGCCTCACTGGCAGATCCACTGACCGTGGCGAAGTACCTCATGGCATACTTAGCAGAGACAGTCTTTCCAGCTCCAGATTCCCCACTGACAATGATTGACTGATTCCGCTCATCTCTGAAACACAAACATGTTCATTCCCAGCTGTCCTCTAAGGACACACATGTTCTGTGTCCACAGCCTGGCAACCACCCCTCCACCATAAATGTTAGCAGTACAGCAAAGGTGAGTGCAGGAGGCAGACACAGGGCAGTCAGTCAGAGCTGCCTGCCAGGCTGCTGGACTGCCTGCCAGCAGGATGCTCCTCCAGGATGGATGCTGCTGTGGCAGTCCAGACAGCCAGCAGAGCTGCTTTGGAGAGCCTGCCTATGGCAAGGGATCTGTTACTGCTATTCACTACGTGCTTCTGCAGCTACTTCTATCCAGAGTCTGTGGTACAGTGCTCCACTAAATTAACAGTGGTCATTAGTAGAGATCATGAATGCCATCTTACAGAGGGAGAAATCAACAGCAGTCAGCCACAGAAACCTTTTCATCCCTCTGCTCTAATCACCAGCTTATCCCAGAATGGTTCTGAATCTGAAAAATTCAAGCATGTCTGTTCAGGACACAGATAGCAGCTCTGGTCCCTTCGTTGTGAAAATTCTTTTCTTGTAAAAATGAATAATTTCCATTTGCTCTTAAAACAATTTTCTCTCAACTCAAAGAGAACTCTGTGCATAAACCCAGCTATATAAGTAAACAACACACTACAAAATAACACAGAAGTTAACATTAATAGAGCCTGAAACTTTTAAAATAAAGACCATATGTGCTTTATAAAGCTTTTATGTTTTCAAAGCAAATGAAGTAAAAATAAAACATAATTTGAAGTACTCCTATGAGTTGGGTAAGCTTAATCCTATTATACACACTAACATGAAAAGAGGTGAAAGGAGGAAGAAAACTTCCCCCAAAGCTTCAGAGAGCTGGGGCTGGAACACAGAGAGCATAGCCAAGGTACAGACCAGGCTGTCCTTACAGCACAGGAGCTGTGAATGACACTTCAGGCACCTCCACATTCAGGCAGCACAGTGACACTCTGCAGGGCCTGCCAATGGCATCAGGAAATGCTGTGCAGGGAAATCTAACATATGCATGGAAAAGCTACCTATGGTTTCTCTAGCCTACAGGCCTGGCAGATGATCTCAATTCTGCTTCTGGCATGATAAAAAACCCCTGCTGATGAAATAATGAAGCTATTTATCAAACATGTATAAATTACATGTGCTCCTTTTCTGTGTTTGGCCTGCCCACCTTAGCCAAAATTGGTGATTTTGTCTCAAAGGGGTGTTATGTGTCATGCTTACGAGCTCATTGGTACCCCACCATACTACCAGCCCCAAATGGAGACAGGATTGTGTGCATGTCCCTCAGCATGGCCTCTAATGCACATGGCCCCAGAGGTGAGAGCCCCTTCTCCTCCCTTCCCCTCTCCCTCCCAGGATGATGACAATGCTTGTGACAACCCAGAGGGACCTCAGACACCTCGGGTGCCTGGCCAGGCCTTCCCACCCAGTAGAAGAATGGGGACCACCTCCATCTCCCACCCTGGAGCTAAACACCACTCTCATCCAATCCATTTGGTCTTGCACTGCTTTGCTGTGGTGTCTGGTGGAACCACTGACCACCTGCTCCCTCCAAGGGAGCACTGCTTTGTGTGCTCATTGATACCAACATCATCCACGTCAACTGACTGGCTCTTCTGCCAAATCAAGCCAAGTTAACTCCTGTCAGATATGAGGGCACTACAAATTGGACAAGATCCCACAATAAATGTTGAATTTGGACCAGTTAATGACCTGTGGGCACAGAATCTAGGTGACAACCATTTACAGACCCTGCTGCAATTCTCAAGGTGCTACCCATCTTCAAAACCAATGCCAAGCCCTCAGAGAAGAGCACAGCTCCAGCACCCACTTTGTGCTGCTCAAAGCCACAGGCTGAAGGAGTCTCTGCTTCCATCACCCATCCCTGGGCATTTGTCTAACCAAATTAAGGCATCAGCTGAGGCAGAGTTTCCACATTTTGGTAAAAAGAATTTACTTAGAATGGCTGAGTGCTGCTTTATATTTAATAGCACAGTGCTAAGAAGATCAAAGCAACCTAATTTCATGTTCTCAACTTGGATGTAAGACATGCAGTAGGTGTGAGTGACTACAGCAGTTCTCACATCCATACACACGGAGCTGTCAGCCTCAGTGGGAGGGTCGTGGGAAATCAGAGCTGTTCAGCTGATAACCCAGGCTGTGCAGTGCAGGTCACACAGACCCAAAGCCACAGCTGCCAGCCTTGGCCACAAGTCTCATCTCTCCCTCTGATGAGACCTCATGAGACAGTGGCCATCAAGCCTTTCTGCAGGATCTTGAGAGAGATCTGTGTGCCTGGGATGGCTTGCAGCAACAATTATGACTTCCAGCTGGAAAATGAAGATGAAACACTCTTGTTTCTTCCCCATTCCCCCTCACAGAGTTCACTCATGGTAGACAGAGGTGTGTGGGAGAGAGCCTGTGGCTCAGGAAGCTTCAAGAGTTATATGGATCCTCCTGAAATAGAGCAGCAGCAGGATGCAGGAGAAATCCAAGCAAACGCCTAAAATCCACACCTAAATGGGACAACCAGTAACAAACAATTTTCCTCTCCCACAGACAGTTCCTGCAGTGAGTCAAAACCAGCCATTTCTTCATAGGATTGGCACCATTCTTTTTTTTTTTTTTTTTTTTTTTTTTTCTCCTGTGCTCTTTCAAATAGAAAAAAGAAAACCCCATGCCATTCTAAAATATGAAACTTCTGATCTGATTTCAGAGACTGCTTAACACAGGAGATAGGCAACAACATAACAAGCTTTTCATTTGTAGATCACCAGCTGTTTCATGTATTAAATATCATTAAATATATGAAGACTGAGGAAGCTCAAGTCTATGAAATGGATCTTCTGATGGTTAAGATTTTTCAGTTCCCAAAGTAAAAAAAAAGACTTTCAGAAAACCAAGGAATGCAAAGTCACTTAGACTTCTGACAAAACTGTCAATAAAAAACAAGCTCTTTTGCCAAGAAAGGACATGGAATTAAAGATATCTCATTCTAACTGACACACTCCTGAAGGACACGTGTGGGAGCATGGAAAATACACACTGGTTTTGCAGTCCTTAGTCTCTGGAGTTCCACTTTTACAAAGACATTAATGAAAAAAACGAGTTTGAAATAATTTCTCCTTAAGAATACTGTTTCTAATTAGCCAGAGTTTCTTCCTCCCATGTCATAAGATATGAAGACTACTCTTCTCCTTAGCACACACTCATGTGCCCAGGAACAAGGGATGCACTATTATATTCCTGTATAAGTCCATACACACATACACACTGCATACATTGGCCTAGAGAAGAGAGGATTTGCTCTGTGTGAGCTGAAAACATTGCTGCTGTCCCTTGTGCAGTGACTTTCTGTGTCTGCAGCAGCCACAGCCACCCTGACAAACAAAGGGCTCCTCACTGTCTGCAGCCGTGTCCTCTTGCCAGAGCCCCATCCACGCTCAGGGCTGCTCTTGTCTTCACCAGTACATTAATCCATTGTTTTGCTTTAACACACTGTAGTGGCCATCCTCTAGCATATTATTCTTTGTGCTTTTTGGCAAGGAGAAAGGAAAACACAACACCCCAGATCACACTGGGCATTTGAAGGAGAAAGGACAGAGTAACACAAACCCAAACACTGGCAGGGGATGAGCTCCTACTGCCACAGCCCCAGGGAAGGCTTGGCTTAGGACATCCTGCCACAGGCAGAGATATTTAGTCCTGGAGGGTGAAGTGGTCCTGCCAGGCAGCTGTGCCAGCTCAGCAAAAAGCTCTTTAACAACTGAAAACTTTAAAGAAACAAATCCCCACAATTAAAAGAAAAATAACAAGTAAACTAGCATCAAAGCCCCTTGGATGAAATGTAATGAGAATTATTTTTAATGATAGGTATAAGCAGTGGTCTGTCTAAAATATAACCTCTGTTTATGTCAAATGAAATTTTCATAATCAGGCTGTATTAGAAACAAAACAGAATTTAGAAGACCAAAACAAAGAAAAAAAATCCCCAGAAAACAGAAGTGACACCACCCAAGTTCTTAGACATATACTACACCTTTGGTTTTATTTTTAGTTAAACTATTAGCCCCTGACCTTTGACCTGGCATTTTGAATACTTAACATGTCACCAGTCAGAAAAAAAGGCTGTAATTAAAACTTTCAGTCAATGAAACAAGTAGAGCAACAGCTTTATGTGTGATACCACTTTGCAGCCAGATGCCACATTTCATGCAACACTACATCTTCTTGCAGTTTTTTCTATGCATAAAACACATAAGTAAACGATTTTATAACTAATATTACTTCTGAATGGAGGGAACATTTTAATTATGCTTTTGCAAACAGAATAATAAGGAAAAGCAATCTGGGAGATGAGAGGTGGAGGAGTCTTTTTCCCCCAAAGGCAGATAGCAATCAGATCCTAGCACACAGAACTGCATCACTGTGATGCAATTACGTTCAGGATCACATCCAGCTTTTGCTGTTTGTGAACAGCAGAAGAATAAAGGAATGACAAAACTACATTACAAGTGCCATTTTAAGATGACAGGTCCAGACACTTCACAAGCTGAAATGTGAAATGATAGGCTAAGATTGCTTGCAATAGCAGAGGATTTGGTTCAGAAATCTTCTATATAAATTCTCTCAGGCCTATACTTTGGGAATTACGTGAAGATAACAGCTATTTCTTGATAAATACAAGAATGAGGACACACAATGGAATACCCAACTGGTACTTTAAAGTGCTCTCTATCCCAAAAAATAATGCAGAACCAGATTTCTGCATTGGCTGGTGATTTTTAAAGACAGTTTTACTTTATCTACAGAATTTTGTTGACAGGCAGTATGTTTATGAGGAAAGTCACTGTCAGAGTGCCAAAACTGAAAAGATGTAGTCTTACCTAGTTCCTGGAAGCTTGAGATTACAGCCTACATAGCAACAGGGGCTTCTTATGCTTTGAATAAATGTTGCAATATTTAACACTGAAGATAGTTTCTGCTCAAAGAAGGTTCAGCATTGAGGAAGACAGAGTGCTGCAAACTGCCTTGAGATATCTTACATATAGAAAAAGGTTTTGCAGATTATGAATGAAATGACAATGCACAAGAAACCAGAAAGTGGTTTTAAAAACATCACCTTACTCTCAAGAGGTGAAAAAACCCTTTGTTGAGGATGTGCATGTATCTTAATGCAATGCTTTTATAGCACTGGCTACTTGAAATTTTGTATTTTATAAAAAATGTACAGTAGATGGTTCAGAAGAGCTCAGTGTGGAGGAACTGCTACTCTCATGAGGTCACAGCTGTCAGATGTATTGGAAGCAAGAGCAAGGCTGTCACTGAGCACCTCCAATTTGTACAGAGTGCTGCAACAACACTGACTAATCATTGACAGCTGTCATTATCCAGGGCAGCTTTTAATGATGTCAGTTGACCAATGGAAAAATTGAGAAAAAGAAAGGAAAACCAGTGCAAGAATTGCAACATCAAAGATGCTAATATTAAAGGCAGAATTGTCAATTTTCAAACAATTTTCATTCAAGATCACTGCACCCACTTAAGCTGCTTCCCACAAAAACCAAAACAGCTTACTGCATCAAAGTCATCACTTCCACAGCAAACTGTCCAAACAGATCAGGATAAACAAGACATACAGACTGAAAAATCCTTACAGATATCTTTGTTTACCTTCTTCCTCTGTACCAACTGAAAATCTCTCTGAAGCAGGAACACTAAAAGTTAAAAACCTCTTTATCAAGAAGCATTTCAGAGAGGATTAAAGGAGCCCAAAGCTATTCGATTGAATCATCAAAGCACAACACTTTTTTGTGATTTTTTTTTTGCTTCCTATGACTGATACATCAGATGTATCACTTGATCTTGGCTTTCAGACTCATGACTCCACAGCAAATAATGTTAAATAAATGTATATAAGCACAGCCCTCCCCCCCACAAACATCAACTTGGGAATATGAACAAAAGGAATACAGAATTACTGATAACAAAAGGAATACAGAAATTATTGACATCAACCTCAATACTCCTATCAATCCATTCATACCCAAGCTACCAGCATCTCTCCCTGGAAAGATTGTATCATTAAAACAGCTGATTTGAAAAGATTCTGATATGGACTTTGAAATGCTTGCCTGTGATAAACCACTTCAAAGTTGAATTGTCTCCATGTCATAACACAGATGAGACTGGCAGAAAAGATCAGAGTGCAATATCCTTAATATATAATGAAGAAAGCAAATAACAGGGCAATTTGATGAGAAGAACATTAGTACTCACTTTGCCTTTGATCCTAAATTGTCTATGTTTGTTAAGCTTGAGGACACTGCCAAGATGCTGATGTTTTTAAAGAAGCTTCTTGTCAGGGTGGTTTGAAGGCCACCACCTTCAGGACATCTTCCTCCCTCACTGCTAAAAGGTTAATTAATTAAATCTCCTGGCTTTTCTTTTCTTCCTTCTTTTTTTTTTTTTTTTTTTTTTTTTTTTTTTTTTTNTCCTCTTGTGGAGTTGCTGCTGCTTTATTCTTTTCTTTTGGAATAACAGGTTTAAGGTTATGGGTAAGGGCATCAAAACCATTCCATATGGCCATTTCATTTTTATTTAACTCAAAACAGCACGAACTGTTGCTAAAGACCTGATCCTGTGATCTTCAAAAACTAAAATCCCCTACTGCTTCAATGCAAGTAAACAATAAATAGCTTTTATTTAATCTAGTAATGACAGTTTGGTCTTCTTTATCTCACTACTGTTCTTCTACTGCAGTTCTATGATGATAAGATAGACTTGTAAGCCTGAAATGGCTTTACATTTTCAAAACAGTGAATTTTCAATGATCAAAGTACCTGACAAACTCCCAGGGAAGGAACCTGTGACTCAGGGAACATTTGGGAGGGATCCTGTTCTCAGCACACACACACACATAAGTGCCACTAACATCAATGTGCGTCACGCCCATCAAAGACCCAAAAGGAACTTAGTGCTTTACCATCCTACAGCTGAATTATGGCAGCAGGAAATCCAACCCAAGAAAATAACTTAAAAACCAATGACATTGCTGACAGGTCAGATAGGAGTCATTCTGAAATCTGCCAGGTTTGAAATCTTGCTGTTCTTTTATCAGCTGCATCTTCTCTGAGAGACACAGGACCTCATAAGGACCAACATAGTTTAAGCTATGTTTCATGTTTTACACCTTAAAGCAGATTTCCAAACCTCACATGGATACACATACATATATGCACCTGACATGACACCTAGTGTCTCCAGCAGTATGAACAAAACTCTGACCAAAGTAAACATCCTATTTTTGCAATCAATCTCTCAGCATCCCCATTTCATACTTGTGACAGCATATGACCAAAATAACCTGCAGTATCTACAGTCAGAATATTTACAGATAAAGTTGACAGCATCACTAAAAAAATCTGTTTAATAATGATCATTTCCCTCACCATGAGGCCACTGGTTACAAAGCCAAAATAAACGTAGTTTTACACAATGCACTTAAAATAAATCAGCATGAAAGTGCTAAATATCACTGTAACTGCTTTATTGATGTTCCCAAATAACTTAGAAGTACTGCTGTTATAAGAATCACAGAATCGAAGAACAGAAGAATATGTCTAATATACTCCACATATTCCAAACAGCTCATTTAGTCTCAGAATAACTATTGGCAGAAAAAATTTTGAACTCCTTTCTTGTGAGACCCAGCAGATTTCATCAGGTAGCAATATACAGCCAAGAGTTCTCTGCAGTATTGAATGATTTGTAAGCTTCACAGAAAGCAGCTTGATTAACTCATGAAGAAATTTAGGAAGGACCTTCCCAGCCACAAGTGGCCAGCCCCTGCAGGCTAAAGGGGCTCCAGGGGTCTGGCATCTCCCATGGCAGCAGAGAGGATGCACAGCTGACAAATGCAGGCACAAGAATAAAGACCAGAGAAACAAATCCATGGTATCAAATGAATAAGGTTTTGCACAACTCATCTGAAGGCCCACTAAAAATATGTCTGATTTCAATAAATGCTGAAATAAATAGCATTTTCCTAAAATTACCAGTGATTGTAAATTTGAAACCAAAAGATAGCCACATTTTTTTTCCAGGACACTCTTTTCAGCACAAAATGTGGTTTTAGAATGATAGTAGGATTTAGCTTTTTCTTGCAGACTCACCAGTCTGTGCTCTCCTCAAGACCTGCCCTCCCAGTTCCCTGCCACAGTAGGTCCCAGGTTGATTTTTTGGACAGCTGTGCTCCACTTTTCTGTGATGCTCCCACTGCTACAGTTACTTGTTTTTCTAGAAGACCAAAATTGCTTCTCTACTTATCTTAATATAAAAGGCAGCTGTAAAACCCACCAGTGCTGGGAGGCTTAACACAAGTCAATGCAATATATTTAGCTTCACCTTTGCCTAAGGGCAGTGTTGTGTGGCAGCAAAAAAGGCTGTGCATGCTCAGCTGCACTCCCTCAGTGCAAAGGCCTTTGAAAATCAGCCCAGGGCAGGCAGCATCTGCTAGAAGCCATTTTAAAACCTGGCAACTCTACAAACCCAGGATTTGCTTTTCAAACAGAAGTAATTTAACTGTTCAATAAATAAATAAATAAACAAACAAGAATTCATTCAGCAGTTTTCTAATGCTCTTGGACTGATGGAAAGCAGCAGCAGCCAGCTCTGGGCTGCCTTCCCAGCACCTCTCACATTGAGGGCAGGAGGCAACATCTTGCCCTTCATCAACCTTCTGAATAAACTATTCTAATCACAAAGTTCTTCAAGCCTTAAATAAATTGTTATCCCCTGTTTCTGGATTTGGCTAGTGGCCTCCTTAAAATGGGAAAGTTCCCCTGCTTTGTCCTCTTACTTTCCAACTGCTTCCAAGCCCACGTGGCCCAAGTGCACCTTGCCATCTTCTCTGCAGCTGCTGAGCTGCTCTCCTGGGAGCTCACCTTCCCTGCAACCAGACAGACCTGCTAAGTGTTCTGTCCTCACTCCTACCACCCTTACCCTACATTTTCCAAGTTTCCTTCTTGCAGTGCTGTTTGAGCAGCAGGCACAGCCCCTCTCTTCCCTGCAGAGCCACACCACCACAGGATTTCCAGTGCTGAAGCCTCCAAATTCACTTGTATTGGCAGATCCCAAAAGGTGTGACCCAACACAGAGAACTTATTTTTTTCCACTCTCAGAGGTCTGGTGTGTGGATTAACAAGATAACATCTGTAAAAACAGCCAAAATGTGCAAAGTGCTACGTAAGCACCAAGGATGATCAGAGACTGAAGTGCTCTGAACCATTCTCTAGCAACATGATGGGCAAACAGCAAAAGAACACAAAGAAAAAGTGAGTTACAAGTGCTTTGCCCCAGAAGCAAGCACAGAACAGCAGCCCTGTTTCTATGTCTGTTCCCCCTTCACACGCTGTATCCATTGGTTTATCCTGACTACCTGGATCTAACACACTCTGGGCTGACACAACCCAGTCTTCACAGATTAACAATTCAGAGAAATACACATTAACAATGCAGAGAATTCTTCAGCTGCAACCTTGAGTCATAACAATCGCTCCTGACTAAGCAGTAAACTGATTCTTTGTAAAAGCATTCACTTATAATAAGCATGAAACAACAGTCCAATAAACCATGTTCTTTAATCTTGTCTCTAAATATATTTCCAGTTTAACTTGTTTTTATTAAGCCTAACAGCATTTCTCACTGACATCTTTAGCTGCTGGAGAAAAGAGGATGTTCTGAGCACAGGGCCAGGAGTGCCTGGGACCAACTCTGGGCTGACCCAGGCCTGGCCACACCACACCACCTCTGCCTTGTCTTCTACACAAGCAGAAACTAAGACTCCAGCATTAGAGGAGACAGACTTTGGTAAGGCTTATAAAGTGCCTGGAAGGCATGAAACCTTCAGTGAAAGACAATGTAATTATGTAATAAACATTACCTGGCACAGAGACCTCTTAGTGCTGCATGAAAGGAGGGGGTGAAAAATGCAGCTCATTTGCTCATCTTTGTACCATGAAAGCACTGAACTGAACTATCAGTTATGAACTCTATTCTCACATATTTTATTGTCAAGCTGGTGTCATCAAGTCAGCAGACACAGGACCAGGACTTCTCATTCAGGGGCTCAATGCCCTGCTTTTGCCACCTTGATGGACTCAAAGTGAGCTCTCTCCCAACCTCCATGTCTGCTTCAACTTATAAAATGGAAGGAAGCTGATCTCTTCTGTAAAGAACTTTGGCATCTGCTCATCAAACATGCAAAGCAAAGATGAAATATTATTATTCACAACCTGAATTCTCATGAGTCTGTTCCAGCTGCAAACTCAACTACTTCAAAACAGCTCAAGTTCTTAGGAATCTTTGTTTCTCTTCAACAACAGCTTGGTAAAACCATTCTGCAACACTCTCACAACCAGATGATGTACTTTTTTTTTTTTTTTTAATTAACACAATGCACCACTTGCCATTATAATTACATCCAGGAAACACAGCTCTTGACTGTAAAAATGTCAAAAGATGAAAAGATAATGAATTGTCAGTAACATCTCCCAACACATACAAATGAAGAAAACTGAGGTCAGCACATGCTACAAACCCATGACAGATTGCACTCCAGAGGAGCACAAAGATGAGCCAGCACTATGCAACTGATTTATCTAGGGATTAGTCAGAGGTCACTCCTGCAACAGTTTAGGAAAGCTCATTGCTTAGCTACCAGCAGGACACCTCACATGAACCCCAGCTTCCAGCTACAACCACACTTAACCCTATTGTTGCCTAAAACCAATCACTGCTTGGACAAGTAGGTCCCTTATGTTATATCAAGTTGATTTCCCCATCTGCCATCTTGTACCTGTAACATCATAAAATGTCAGGCTCCAAGTATAAGAGACTACTCCTGTCTCATTAGAAAGGAAGATTTTTCCCTTTGCATTCTAACAATAGGGGCCCAGAAACACCATCTCTTTTCAAGGCAGGTATTTAACTCAAGAAGTCCCATGTCAAGGCCATAAGTGGAGGAAGGCCATTGTATATTTGTCCAGCACTCACCACAGCAAGCTCTCATTCCATAACTGGATTGGATCTGTGATAGATTGTTAATCATGCCTGTCATAATTTCTGCCAGGGGAAAATACAGTATCCATTTATTAGACAGAAGCAAAGCAGCAGCTGATCAAATGTGCATTTTTATATGAGGACATCATCTTGGGATGCCTGGGATAACTGGAGACTGTGAGTAAAGATGCTTTCAAAACACCTACTCAACAGCTCACCAAGCTTCCTTTTGAACAAAAAGCGATAGAAAAATATCTTCCTGTAGGTGAAAGCCATCAGACACACACAGAGAAAAGCTGACAAAACAGAGAGGCAGCCTGCTTATTAAAGGTAATTTAATGAAAAAGCTACACAGTATCACAAAATAAATCACTATAGTTTGTCCAAATAGAAAAGGCAAAACTCTGGAAATTGATGCTTCAAACACTGTTGTTTTCCATGCTGGTATTCATTAAGGTTTATATGGATCTCATCAGTATGCAATTCTGTTTGCAGAGGTTACTTTCAACTTAAGCGATGCTAGACAACTTTACTAATTAATCAGAAGGAAATCTCAAAGTTAATTTATTAAATTGAATCTGCCATCAACCACAAGTAGGATGGAGCAAATCAGACCAACAAAGTGCTGCTAAAAAAATATACGTTATCTTAATTATGCCAATATACTGTCAGTAGGCAGGGGAAAATCCTGTGAAGGAGTGATTTTTTTTCCCCTAATAGTGTTAGGAAACTGATAATCATAAGTCTCACACATTAATGCAACTCTTAACAGCTTCAAGAGTATAATCATCAACATCTTACTGCAAACCATAGAGTTAGAAATGTATTGAATATTCTATGGACTATTACAAAGAAAATGAGCCACACCTGCTGACGGTTATGATTCCTACTGAAGTTGTAACTGAAAATAAAACATAAAATGTTTGGTAACTGAAGCTTTGCTTCTACTTTCAGAGTTACCACAGAGGGGTAATTGAAGACTGAACTTGGGTTTTGTTAACAATTTGGAAACACTGACATACAGAAGTGTCATGCATTGCAAACATCCACGTGCTGACATGGAGGTTTATATTTCTGGGAAAAAAATATATCCTTCAATAATAATTTTCTTCCTTCTACATCACTCATCTGCCTTGAACAGTCCCAGACCTGTATATATTCACACAAATGGAGTGAGCTATCCATGGCCAAGACACTGCCATTGCTGAGGAGAGCCCTGTGAGTGCAGGTCCCAGCTCTTTCCAAAAGCACAGCTTGTTAGAGCTGTACCTACAGATCCAAACCACGTGGGCACATCCCCAGCTGAATGATCCTGCTCCCTCCCACTGGGATACTCCCTGGACAGAGCAGGAGGTCTGCTCCAAACCCTCACATCTGCAGTCTGGAGGCTCACACAACCCAAACCAATACAGTTACTGCTCAGGATGAAGCACTCAGTATAATATAAGCCTAACACAATTTAAGTGGAGTTGTAAAACTAGATCATTGCTTATTTTAGGCACAGTAGAGGAAAGGTGTCTGAAACAAAGCTGTCAGTCTATGCAGAGGAGCAGCAGGAGATGGAGAGAGAAAAGGAAAAAGGTACAAAGACACAGATGACGAGGGAGGAAAAGAAGGGAAAGGGGCAAAAGAAATAATAATCCAGAATGAGATTAGTTTTAAGAGCTCTGCACGTTTTCCTGCACTGAAAAAGACAAGCAGCTACCAACCAAACAGTAACCACTTATTGCACTGTTGGCTATGGATAAAGACGAGCCATGCTCTTTCTCACTGACCCTCCCCTGGAAAGTGCTGACAGAAAGCTGCAGGAAGAGGAAATAAAGAGGCTCAAACAGGCCCACCACTTCCCAGCAGCATGTACCCCATCATTTGGCTCCCACTGGGCAGGAAATGCCACATGCAAAGGTATCTTTATGTGCTGCTTTACACTGCAATTAACCCCAAGCAATTGCTGTGTATCATTCCTCGTGCACAGGCCATATCCATCCCTGTCACTCCAGTGGGCATTTTTGCACTGTATTTTTTCTGAAAACACAACACAAATATTTAATCACTGGCTTTCCAGATTTCTGCCATCAGGCATTTTCTTGGGCTGAAAAAGGCTCCAGAGATCATTTAGTTAACCATGCACATGGATGGAGTTTCTCAGCTGGAGCAGATGAAGCAATGAAGCTAGAAAGAACAAACTCTAAATCACTAAATTATAAATTAACAAGAAGACCTAAGGAGTAAATATTTAGAAGAGCTCACTGAAGCCTTAAGGATAGGAGCATCATGACTAATTATTTCAGTGATCATTTAAAGATGAAGTTAGGAAAGATCAGAAACAAGAGAAAAATAAATCTCACCAATTACACACATAAATGCAGATTAATGCCATGTGACTAGCTACTGCATGAATATGCAAGGCACTTATTAAAATGTTAATACAGCAGTCACAGACAATCTGATTTTCATTTTTAAATAGTCAGCTACAGAAATGTAAAAGTGGAGGGTTTTTTTCTCTAACTTCGTAATTCAGAAGTAAAAGGTGATTTGTTCAGAGTATAAAAAACATCAGTGAAGTTAAAGAGTGTGACTTAGTAATTGTAAGCAGCAATACAAAACTAAATTCAATGACCAAAATAAGTATGTTCGAACAACAGAAAAAGTTCTTAAAAACAAGCAAAAAACCCCCGAACAAATAGACAGGCACATAAACAATGTGCTAAAAGCTAAAACAATTAAATTGTTACTTCAGTGCAGAGAATTTTTTTAGTTGCATTGTGTGCCCAGATTCATTTTGCAACTATGAAAGTACTCAGTCATAAAAGAATAACAAATTGTTTATACCATAGACACATAAAGTAATTAATTAAATAATTCAGAAGGTTTATTTAAGCTAATCTCAATAGTTATACAATTTCTCATCATTTGTTTCAAAAAGGAACTCCTACCACATCTTGTCTGTTGTTATTCAGGACAGCAGAATTGCTGCAGGGTGCAGTGAGGGCTGAAGAGCAGCTAATTAACACAAAAAGGAAAAGCCACAGAGCAAACTGGAGCCAAAAATCTCAGCCCCGAGCCTGCCCGACAGCAGAGAATGCCAGTGGTGGCAGACAGACACCTGCACTGCACAGAACACAGAAGGCCCAGCAATCTGACATTTCTGCACCAGTAAGAGGTAAACCCACTTCAGCCAGGGCTTAGAGTCAGCCAGTGGAGAGAGATCCCTCTCCAACCTCTTACTTCCACTGGTTAATATTAAGAACAAAAATTCTGTGAATTTGGATGACAGCCATCACTGACTATAATTTCAGACCACTGTACCAAGCCTTAGAAATAAGATAAGGTTAATAATTTTTTTATTCTGTACAGCTTTTAGAGGGACCTGAGAACCAAATCTGTTTGGAGATGAAAGAGACATGAAGATGTGACTATCGTAACACAGTTTTGCCTTCATATTTCTACATCAGATTATATGTCTATTTTCTGAGCAGAAAGGAAGTAAAGCAAATATCTCTGCCATTCAACAGTGTGGGTGTAGAGCTGTCCTGGTTTCAGCTGGAATAGAGGCAATTTTCTTCCTCCTTCCTAGCAGCTGGTGCAGTGCTGCATTTTGGAGTTATGGGAATAACGCTGACACCACAGTGCCACCTTGGCTGGTGCTGAGCTGTGCTCACCTGCAGGCAGGGACTGGGCAGATTCTCCTGCTCTGGCAGTGAGCAGGTGCACAGGGAGCTGAGGGAGCAGAGCCAGGACAGCTGACCCCAGCTGGCCAAGGGATTTTCCACACCAAGGAACGTCATGCCCAGTACATGAACTGGGGGAGATGGCTGTGAGGAGCTGATGGCTGCTTGGGGAATGGCTGGGAATTGGTCAGCAGGTGGTGAGCAATTTTACTGTGCATCACTTCTTTTTCTTGGGTTTTACCCCTGCTTCTTTCTTTCCTTTTCATTGTTATTGTTGTTGTTGTTCTTATTTCATATTATTATACTTTATTTCAACTATTAACCTGCTCTTATCTCAACCCATGAGTTTCTCTTCCCCATCCCAGTGTGGGAGGGAAGGAGTAAGCAAGTGGCTGTGTGGTACTGAGTTGCTGGCTGGGTTAAACCAAGACAAGGGTTCTTTTTGAAACATTGGCTCTTTTGCAATTACCCTAAATCATTAAAAGTTGCACTGAACTGTGGGTTTTTTTGAAATTATCTATTGCCTGGGTATTGTGGATCACCATATTCAGATGTGCACGTGACAAAGGTTTTATCCATTCTAGCTCTCAAAGATTTGCAGATGAACAGATAGCTGATTTCAAACATGAAGGTTTTATAATTTTCAACCCCTTCTCCCCTTGCCTCCCTCACTTGCAGTATACCTTAAGGGCCATCACAAATAGTCCAGAGATCTTTCAGAGTTTTGCTTGATTAATTTGATCCTGAGCTGTATTTCCAACAAGGAAAACTAGACCAATAGCTTGAAGCTAACCAGTGAAGATACCAGGGAGCATCTTGTTAACCAAAGACCACAGAGTAGCCCAAAAGATCTTCATACTAGAAACTAAATATTTCAAAAGCCCCCTAAATGCAGGCTCTTGGGGTTAAGGGGAAGAAGTTTCTGATAACCACTGCCTTTGGGTGACAAGTTCATTTTGATGCAACATGGAAATGAGGATTTCCTGCACAGCTGTTGCAGTGTCCTTAGAGACTCAGTTTTCAGGCACTCTGGGCAATCGTCCCTCTGCTCCCTCTTAATTCCAGTCAACAACAGCCACAGGCAGATTACGTAGCTGGGACATTACTGACACGACCAGGAGCCTATAATAGCACTCCTAAGCCCAGTGATTTCTGTTCCCTTGTCAGTACCACATACAAACACAAAACAGCTAAGAACCTGGCCCTTTTCTCTTTAATAATACACCAACGATTAAAAAGTATCTCCTTATTTTGCTGATCAAATTTTAAAAACATAATCATATAAAGCACAGGGCTAATATTAGACCTAAATACTCACGAGATCTGTGGTAATTCCTGCTAAGTGTCAGTAGCCATGATCTCCACAGCATTTATAAAGCTTTACTGTTTACTAACTTAGGAAACTTTTCCCCTTGTGAAATGCACTAAAACACTGGATAAAAGACAGATATTGCAAAATATTTCACAAGCTATAAATTAAAGAGAAGAGCATCAGCCAGAAACTTTGTTTCATTCCTTTCAGAAAAATAATAACTTCAAGACTCTGGTCTACAAACCTGGCCATCTGCTTGTATGCCTCTTCAGCCACTGCAAAGATATGTGGATCCATATCCCCCATATTTTGGCCACTGTAGGCATTGATGATATCTTCGCCATAGATAGGCAGCTGTTCATAAGGATTTATGGCCACTAAAACAATACCTACAGGGGAAATGAAACAAAGGGAATTATTAATAGTTGTTTCAAAATAAACCCAACAAGAAAAGTTTTTAAAATCAACTATTGTTCTAATCTTTCTAAAAATATTAAAGAATGAGGATCTGGTATTCCTGACTTCAGTAGATATTTATTCTGAATATAGTTCTGCACAAAGTGCTACAAGTATACTTCTACCCTGCTCTGGTAAACACATCAGGAACAACTTCTCACCTTTTCTTTCCATCTGCCTTTTCTAAAGCTAGTGTGCACAATCCAAAGAGATTCAGAATATGCACACTTGACATACTGTTCAGTGCAGCAAACCAATGAATGCACATCGTACTTCCCTGTGTTTTACTCTGAATTACCAGTGACACTGTAATTTGTAAAGTATAACTACTGGGTGGTCTCACTGACTGCCAGTTTGGGCATGTGCAGTGTGTTAACCCTTCAGCTGTTGTGAAAGAATAACATCCTCAGTTTTTGTAATAAGCAACTATGTATAGACACATTTGGATTCCAGGGCATCTCTGCCAATCAGGCAGGACAACCTCCTGGTCAAAGGCATCAAAAAACCAAACAGCAGACATATTTCATAGGGCTGACACAGAGCAGCACCCAGTCATGTCAGGGAATTAGGCAACTATAGCTCTAGAAGGCATCAGAACACCCTCATCTGATACATCTGAGAACATACTTATACCTCCCATTTTCTACTTTTTCCGTATCAATTAAACATATACCTGTTTTTTTAAAATACCACTCATCATTACAGCACTTCTAAATCCAGGCCATTCTTTTACTCTCCCTGCACAGGAAAACTTAAGTCTTACTCTTTACAAACTTCCTTGCCACAAATAATGAGACCTCAAATGTTTTTGGGACAATTCTCTTTTTCATGAGAAAGGAGGATTGCTCTACCCACAGGGATAATCTGACAAGGATTCTTTACAACTTTCTCTCCTGCAGCATTCACAACAGGTAGGGAAAGTTTATTTGCTCTGTGCAGGGGTGGAAACACTGATCAGTGAGACCATCTGAGACCAGCTGTGACAGGCACACTGTGCCCCCTTGACAGAGCAAGTCCTCCTCACCTTGACCAGGAGATAAGGGGGAAAGAAGAACCCTTCTAATTTTAACTCTGGACATTTAAAAATTTTAAAAACAGAATTTCTTCTTCTGTATATGTATTTTGGTGCCTAAGTGTGCCAGTGCAGTTGCAGATGGCTGCACAGTGACTACACCAAGCATGCCTGGACAATCCATCCCTGAAGAACCTGCCCCAGAAGCATTTCTATAGCACTCAACTTGCTTCTAAATTTACTCAGAAATTCACTCTAACACACACAGACTTCCTCAGTGCTGATCCCAGCTCTCTGCTCTGTGCAGATTACAGTGTCGTGATGTCTATCTAAGAAATTTTCCATGGAAAAGCCAGGAGAAGGGAAATTAAAGCATCTACAGTCTGGCACTGCTGCTGGGAGCATCAACCAATTTTTAAACCCTTTTATGCATCTATAGATCAAGCATAAACCATAGCAAAAATATGAAAACAGGAGAATATGTTTTAGGGAGAGATCTGAGAGACCTTGATCTATTTCCTCAAACACACAGCAAGTTTAATGTCTCGACACGCCCATGTGAGGAGAGTTGGTGTTTTTCCATCAGCCATGACTTCACTGGAATGACTCAGGAGCTCCAGTGAAAAATCTCTATAAACATTTATGCCAAGTTCTAATGCTGTAATGATGAACCAAAAAATATGAGTGGGGGTTAGGGACAGGAAGCAACCTCAGTACTACAAGACTCGAGGAATATTTTGTGTGTCAATTTTTAACATCTGCCCTTAGAAAAAGCAGTAAAAAGTGAAATACAGTGCACCACCGAGCTGAGCCTCTCAGGCTTGCAAGTCTCATCAAAGAGACATTACAAAATCTGTGTGAGACTTCCGACAATTCCCTCCTGCTTTTGGTTATGCTGGCAAAAATAAACCCTTGAATTGGGAACAAGCAGCCCCGTGACAAGTCTCCAGCATATTAAAACACTTAACTTCAGTAGCAATCTGTAAAATCTACAAGCAACTACCATCTGGAAATAACCAAAACAAGTGAGTTAGGAATTATTTGCTTTCTGTAGAACTTTTGAAATCAGTCTGCCTCACAGGGCTATAATCCAGATTAATTTACATATAACTTCTCTTTATCTCTGCTAAATCATATTGCTATTTTAAGAAATATGGCCTTTCCTAAATCAGATTCATGTGTGTTTTTGCTCTTAAAATTATACTAAGTTGAACTCTGGCTACTCTTTGTGCCATTCGTCTTTATATATGCCCAAACTAAGTTTATCTAATTCTTTTACCTTGGACATACTCACCCATCTGTGGCCAAATTGGGCATAAACATAAGTAATTTATTAATTTAGCATAGCAGGCAGTACCTTCTAATCTGAACTAACCAGCAAGATTCACTGAGTTTTCACCACAGCCGTAGCAATTTTTTCCATGTACGCATTCAAAATTTCCTTTGTAACTTTTCAACTTCCTTCACTAATTCCTCATTTCATGTTTCCAAGAGTAAAGCACAATCATAAATCACCTCTAAATTGCTAGTGAAAGGCTGACTTGAAATGAGGAAATCAGGAGGTTTTCTGTTTAAAAGCCTGAATTACTTCAAAGTGAAATTTTAAAGAATTTAATATCCATTTGACATATTACACTAAGACAGCATGGTTGAATTCATTTTTAGGGCTCTGGACAACTATCCATCCATGCATTCCTGTTCTAGTTCTATTGTTGAGAATATTGTTACCGTGATTCTCTTGATGGATTGAAGTGGTTTTAGTCTCCTTTGGGCTGCATAAACTGGGTTAGCTCAAACCACCTTAATGGGCTATTTAAACTAACCTGGCTATGTGAGAGTCACATTAAGGAGGCAAATGCTGCCCCCCCTGAGGCCGAGCTCCAAGGCAATAATCTTTGCAGCAGGATGGGAACTAATGCAGAAGTCTGAAAGCTGGATGTCTGTGGCCAAAGGATCAGGTTTTTAGAGGCTGATGTGCCAAGTCTTTTTGCTCAGCCTGTAACAACACTCACCTGCCTAATCCCAAGTGAATAAATCACTGCACACCCCTGCCTAATCCCAAGCGAATAAATCACTGCACACCCCATCCCTCAGCAGCACTGAGCCTCCGACACCTCCTCCTCTCTGAGCACCAGGAACCCCCACACTGCTGGACCCACATATTTCTGACAAACACATAAGCAGCTCCCAGAATCAGTTGGGTCTTGTTTGGAAGGAAACCAGCTGTCCCAGCTCTGCCATCCCAGGCCCTTTGGCAGACCCAGCCATGGAGAGCTAAAGGCCTCCCAACCCCATGAGAAATGATAAAACCAGCCAAAACCACAAGTACAGCTACACTGGGGAATACTTGAAACATGCCTTTTTCATGTTTTCCCAAACACAGCAAAACACAACCAGCAGACAACATATTCTTTATGAAAGCCTCTTAAATGCTGCTCAACACAGAGCCTGTCTGCCAGCAGCCAGGACACAGTCTGGACAGGCCTGTGGGAAGGGGTATGGTGGTGTTAGGAGTCCATGAAATTGAGACTGAAAACCCCTTACAAGCTCAGGCCTTGAGGTTCCAGTTGCACAAAAGCCCTTTCACACAAGATCTTTGCCATGGGGGTGCTTGGGAAAGAAACACAGATCATGTCCATAGTGGGGGAACTGAGGTGGTTTCCCAATGCTGGGACCACAACTTCCATCCTCAGCAGGGGCTGCCCAGAGAGGCACCACTGGAGATACTCAAAAACCCAGATACTTTAACTGGTCCAAGCCCTGATCTAGTCAGACTTGTTCTAAGTAGGAAGCTTCACTGAAGACTTCCAGAGGTCTTTTCCAACCGAACTCATTCTGTGCTCCCACTGCATGACTGAATCATCACCCCTCTGTGGAGTGAAGTCTGGCTGCAAGCAGGGGGTGGCAAAGTCTGATCCAGTCCCCTGTGGTCTGGCCACTGCTGAGAGCAGGACTGGGAACAGATGTGCTCTGCTGAGCATCTGCAGATTAGGAGCAGCCAGAGTGAGCAAAATGTGGCAGGATGTTAATGCCTCCATCTGCCCATCACAACACATTTAACGTGCTGCTTGTCTTATTGAAAAGTTATGTTAAAAGCTAGCATTTTGACTAAACACTGAGATTTAAAAGAAACATATGCATACATAGAAAAAAAGCCCAGAAGCATAAAATCTAAATTTTAAGCCTAAACTACCTCACAACGTTTATTTTTAAAACAGACCATTCAGTTGCAATTTTGCACTTTTGATAAAGTGATTATTTAAGTAACTTTTCTCCATTCTGGACATCTGAAAATATCACAGGCAAGTACAAGTTTGGGTAACCACTGCTGTGAGTTAAATGTTATTTTCAAAACCAAGATTGATTGTAACTGTAATAAGACAAGCACTGACTCATGAACTGTTACAAATTCACTTCTGTAGTTGACCTGATCTGAAAACATGAAAAAGAAAATAAACTGATGTCTTCCAAAAGAGATGGGAGGCGCTCAGTGCAGAGGTAGGCAATTATAGGTGGGCACCAAATCCACCAAAGAGAAAGGCCAGCTCCTGAATCTGCAGTGTGTGAGCCTCCTCACACCCACCCCAACCTGAGCCAGCCTAAGGAGAACACCAACCAGACAGGAATCCTACTGGGAAGCAAAAATTGCTGAATGGACATTTTATAAACAGAGTCCATTGGGGAGCCAGAGGAACACACAGTGAAGTCAATTTTCTCTGAAGCTTGATATTCTCAAGTCTACTAATGACCACAAACATAGTAATTTTCTTAAGAATAGTCCAGCATGCCCTCTCACTAAATGATTCTAAGTTAAAGACAGATACATCAACAGAGAGCTCTCCTTTTCCTGTCTAGGGCATTCCTGTAAAGACTATTCTCTGCAAAGACAGTACTTGCCACAATAGGTATAGATGAGTTTCGAGTCTATGAAGCGAACTTTGAGGTTGTGCAGGACAGCAGGCTCGTGCAGGTAACTGAGAGCTGTGAGGTCATTTTCTCCAACCAGGATGTCAGGGTTCCGCAGGGGAGGGAGCTCCTTCGTCTTCGGATCGAGGCTGTACTCTAGGTCCTGGAAGTCAGAGGGACACACTTCCAAGAGCTGGTGCTCAGGTTTCCTCACTCAGTACCTCCAATCATTCTTCCCACCAAAACACGCCCAAGGTTAAAGAAACACACTGCGAGATTTCAGTTCTCTGGTGATTTGAGTTAGCAGTTCTTTCTCCAAAAATGACATTTAAAATTTCCCAGAGGGGTTTTCTACATGTACAACAGGCTATTGTATAGAGATACCATCTTTTTAGACTATTCCTTAAGCAAACCGCATGCTTTTGCTGCCATATCTTTTTATTAGATGAACCAAAATACGCTATATCATAGATCTGACCAGTTTTTCCGTGTTGTTTTCCTTTTGAGTGGAACAGGCAGGGGAAGAAGATTCCCTCCAATCTAAAGCCAGCATCATACACAGTAACACAACATGGGCAGAACACCATGAAGAACACAAACACTGAAAAAAGTGCTACTCACAACTTATTTCAGATATAAATTCATCTGTGATATAGATGTTTTAATTGCACATCTCTAGATCTAAAATGACTTTATTTACCTGCTATTTTCATGAAAAAAAAGGATGTGAGCTGTATATGGACGTCATCATTTCTCAACACAGTACGCAGCATCTTCTTTGTAATGCCTTTAATCCTTGCCTTTTTTATCTTTATTTTTATCTTTATTTTCTGCTGGTTATGCTCAACTTAAAAGTCACAGTTCTTTCTCTGCAACACTGTTCTCCTAGCAACCCTGTCTCCCTGGAATAGCAAAGCAGGGCTATACGTTTAAGGGCATAAGTAGAAAAAGATGATGCAACTGAACATAACAGGCAGTGGATAAAAGCAACTGCTTTTTAATTTATTTTAAAAACAAGGCAAAATTGATTTTTGTAACTAAACAGTAAAGTTTATCACACCAAAAAAATGCTGCAGAAAGTGAGTGGGCAAAACCAATTATTGCACATATTATAGCACACCTCAATACAGATGTACTTTGACAGTAGAGCTTCCTGCAATAGATACATCAGACTCTGGTTGAGAACAAGAACCATCAGCTTACAAACAGCACACAGACTTACCTTGCCCTCTTCAAGTCGAAGCTGGAGGACTTTATCTCCAGGTTTATAATCTTTGAGAAGTTCTGCTGACTTCCAGACCTCCTCTGGATCAGGGATCCAAACCCTGGCATACTGCAGTACAACAACAACAGCAAAAGATCAGTGAGCTTTGGTTGCACTATAGTTAAAATCATTGAAATAAATGTCACTATTTTTTAAATACATGTTTAACAGACAAACCCTTAAGCAAGAGGCAAGTTAATTAATACATCTGAGGTGAATAACCTGTTCTATTGATAAAAGGCTACACAAGCATAATTTTATTGCCTACACAGAAAGAAAAAGGCATTTCCCATGCAGAAGGTATTCGAAGATACATATTCAATGCTGAAAATCTACAAAGTATTAAAAAATCAGGGCTTTCAGAAAGATCAAAAATTTAGCTATCCAAAAAAATTATGCGGAGTAATTCTTTTGAGTAGGTTCTAAATGCATTTGTAGCATAATATTATAGAGCCATTTTTGTCTTCTTTTTCTCCAAAGAGAATACTTTGGCCCATCTGTGTTAATTTAGGCAAAGCTGCCTGATCAAGTGTTAAAAGCTCTTTCCTTTGTAGTTACAAACAGAGCTAGTTTAAAATTGATTATATCCAGAATGCCAAAAGAAAAAAAAAACTGAAATGATTTTGTTGAAAAGGCGTCCAGATAAAAGGAAAAAACCCCAACAACAATCCAGATTCCCATTAATGACCATTATCGTACAAGCTTTATTCATAAAAGTGACCCAGTGCAAACATATGATTTGTTTTCAAAAACAGCAAGATATTCATATTTTTCAACGAGTGAAGACACAATTGTTATCTCATAATCAAGAATCAATTAAAGATGTCTGGAGACCAGCTGGTTACTAATACAGTCACATGCAAAAACAAACATACAAAAAGAGCTGTTGAGCAGAACAAGGAAAAGGCTGTGACATTTTTAATATGGTAAAGTTCCTGAACCAATGTTCTTGCAATGCCTAGAGAGCACTGAGATCACACCACACCCAGCACCTTTGCAAACAAAGCAGCTTCTTGGCTCTGGAGGTGCATTCACACACCTCATTGCAAAACATTCTCAGTCCACTAACTTATTTCAAAACAACTATAATATATTTGTCAAAGCATGGCATTTGATGGCAGAGAAAACTGTATTTGGTCATACATCTTCACCACCTAATCTTACACAACTTATTTTTGTATAGCTTCCTCTGCCACAAAGAATGCTGAAGGGTTTTCTTCCCCATTTATTAACCCAGTTTTCCCACTAAAATTACAAACTGCTTGTTTTTGCTAGGGATTTTCTGAAAGACTTCAAGACAAAATTCATATTGTTTTCTTGTTGCAAGACAGGACATGATAAAATGTGTGGAGCAGCAGTTTGGGGAGCAGGACCCATGAAGCCCCAGCCCCTGGTCCAGGAGAGGGAAGGGCACCTGCCCAGCTGGAGGCTCAGTGCTGCAATAATTCTGAACTTCAGGAAGCAATTTGTTTCCCATACCCATGATGATCCTTAAGAGCACTGCACATGAGTAATTTACAACAGCCTAAATCAATGGCTTGTACCCTTAACACATGGCAGCATTTAAAGCATTGCCTTCATCCCAAGAGCTCCTGAAAAGCTTGTGCCACACACATAAACCAAGTGAAAGGAGGAAGATAATGAAATAAATAAATAAAACCTCACTTTCATCCTTCCCACTACACAGTTTGTCATGCTCCCACACCTGCCCTTTCTCCATCATCACTGGGTGTTACTGCCAGCCCTAAGACGTTATACAAAGCAAGAAGCTTTGCTCTTTGTAGTCAATTTGTGCTTGTGTGGCATCTTTTTACTTTGAGCTTTGTTAGTTTCATATGTATTTGCTTGTGTTTTCAGTGCAAAAGTGCTGCATTATTTAATTATTATATAGTTTTTTCCCACTCCCCAAGAGATAAGTTATTTGAAAAACAAAAGTTGCCTAAAACAATTTTTCAGTTTGTGCTCCTGCCAATCACAGAGCACTGCATGTAACAGCAGAGCAAAGCAGCAGCAGAGGGAATGGTCTGGGCACTTGGATTAGCTTTCAGCCCTTCTGTATCCTCAATTCACAAAGCAAGGAACTTTGAGGTGAAATGGAGGTCTGTGCTAACAAGTGTATGTGCAATGCAAGCACAAACCCACAGAAAACACATAATAAGCCCAAAATAATTAAACAGGACTTGACAGTGGAGGTACCATATTAAAGTCAAGTAGTATGCTAAGGAACAATGTTTTCTTTCCTTTCTACTAGGTTTGAAACAAAAAAACTCTGCAAAACTTCATAAATCATAAACTCATGATTTCATGTAATAGTAATTTCAATTCACAATTTCACATCACAATTTCAAAACCTAAAATCAATAATTCATAAGATCCGTGTGTCCAAACATAGCACAGTACACCTGTTCTCAGAATTCTTTTTTTAAAACATAAAAAGAGCTAAAAAACAAAACCTATGACAGAAATCAGGTTTTTCCAGTTTAACAAAAGATGGTCCAGCACCAGACACAGCTGAAGACTAAATGCACACCACACTTTGACCAGGTTCCATCCCCAAATGCAGCAGAAGTTCCCCGTCCCCAATACTTCTGATAGGATATTCCTTCCAAGGAATTAACAGAAAGCAAAGTAAATGTGAAAGAGGAAAGCATTTAAATGTTGTTTAGCAAAAGGGATCAGCAGGCTGGTTTCCTTTAGGCTACACAAAGAGAAGTTTCCTGACCTAAGAAAGGCAGCAGCATGAAAGACAAATGCTAATAAACTGAAGCAGCAAATGCTGTGTAGCAGTTTCTAACGCTGAGATCTATGGCAGCATGAAATAGGCATCTTTAATTTATCCAGCTAAAACTGTACATTTTCTACTGTCTAGAGAAGGGAAAGGGAAAGCAGAAAACTGATCACCATAGAAACTGAGCTACTACAGCCAGCAGAGCCTTCCATGACATAACCCTACAGAAATTAAAGCCATCCTATATGTGTTAGGCTGCAGCTTTTCATCTCCAGCACCAGTGCCTAGCCCTAAATCCCTGCCAAAGAAAACACCTGGTAAAAGGAATGGGTGGGAGGAAAGAGAGAGATGTTCCTAATTATAAGTACTGAATCATTTCACAACATTCTCACCTCATTAACTTAGCAAAATGGTTTGCAAAATCAGATTTTCGTGTTATCTTTTATATAATCAGTTGATACTAAAATTCCATTGCTGCCTAGCCTTTACTGGGATCCAACCCTTTAGAGGAAAACAAAGCACTAACACTGGTGGAAACAGGACCAAGGGCCTCTCTTGGGAAATACCTTACTCTGGTATCTGCTATTCATCCCTCTTTATCTACTAGTATATAAAACAAAGTTTATGACATTAGAATAAGGCTAAAATAAGATAAACTTCTAGAGCCACTGATTTACAAATCAGCCTTCTAAAAAGGGAAGGAAATTCTAGTTTAAAAATGACCACGCTGTCTACAATTCTAGCACTGAAATTACAATATAAATTACAGCAAGAATCAAATTAACTTTAGTTTAATCGTCCTAATGAATACATGAAACCCATGAATACATTACTCTTTGTGGTAGTTCAAGGCAAATTTTGAACCACCAAAATAAAATGTCTGATCAGGGACGTACCAGTATGACTTACTCAATGAAAGGTCAAGAAATAAAATTTTAGATAAATATGGCTACCTTTCATGTCAGCCCAAAGAGACCTCTAGTATCATTTGTACTTCACATTTCAGTACTGATCTGGCTCAAATAAATGAGCTTTGCTATCCTTCCTCTGTGGGTATGACTGGCTCAACACTGATTTCCTCTCCTCACTGGAGGGGCAGGACTGGCAGAGAGGCATGGGGAGCACACACATCACATCCTCCCACCTACAGCAGAGGATTCCTCCAGCCCAGCACCTGCAGGACCACTGCTTCACCTGGACTGAAGTCAGAATGAAAATAGAAGGAATGACATCTGATTCCAGATGTCCTAGAATTCAGAAGAAAAATAACTAATTGAATATGACATAATGACAGGACTGTTTCAGACCTCAGTTTCCTGCCTAGACTCTCTTCCAGCCCCAGCAGACAAACAGAAAAAACAGCAACTCCAAAATCCCCTGGAAGTGTGGAGTGCCGTACTTTGCTCAAGGAAGGACAAGCTGGGCAATAGTTTATAGACATCTATAAAGCAACTCTGAAAGAGTTCACAGCAGAAAACAAACACAGAAATTTTCACATCTTACTGGTGGGTCAGAAAGTTGGCTGGATTACTACAATTTTACATAATAACAAAATATAATAGAAAATCCCAGTATTCTGACATACCTCGTGATTTCATCTTAGTAGATCACATGAAGAAATCAGCAGACTATAACAATTATCTATCAAATGAGACCATATGACTCACAAAGCCTCTCATCTGAGACATTAACCTCTTGAAGTACTAATTGACATTGCTGACAAAACGGAATTAGCAATGCAAGAGGCTCAGCAGTCTCATCAGCAGGCAAATAGTTTTCTACTTCCATTGCACAATCACAAACACAGAAAAAGGAGATACAGCTAGCTATCTTCCCAGCTCAACAGCTCTTTGGCTAAGAGCTGAAAGAGTTCATTAAATGATCTACATCCTAGAAGGGAAAAGGAAATTTCAACTCAGAGAAAGCTGTCCCAAGTTTCTCAGCACGACCTACACATACAAGTGAACTGGTATGATTTTCACTGCAGCAGAGATCATCTTTTTTTTTTATTTACAGACAGCCTCAAAAACCACAGTCTTTCACATGTTAACCATGAAAAGAAATATGATACATTGCCCCCCTCCCTTTCAAGAATGACCTTGGGTCTGGGTAGGAATAAAGCAGCTCATTTATGTCTGGATCAAAGAGACACCATCAATTCTGGCAGCACTAGCTGAAGGAGCCAGTGAAACAGCAACAGCTGGTGAAAGTCAAAGCCAAATTTCACCAAAATTATTCAATGTGAACTTGTTGCTGATTGAACATGGCCACCTGGAGAGAGCAGGCTGCATTGTCAGGCTGGAAAAAGGAGTGTCTCTGCTAGTAAGGCATAACAACAAAACAGACACAAAGTCATCAAAGCTCACACTGCAGAAGTGTCAAACTGATCTTTGTAAAATGCAAAGTTATTACAAAAGGATTTCTAAGCTCTGGGATTTCCTTGGCTGGGGTTGCTCTGAAAACACAATTTGGTGCTATCAGAACAATTTCCTTTCAGCATTATATTTTCCCTTATGCTTGGTTCACAGTGCCACCACCAAAGATAATAATACTGATCTTAGAAACATATGAAACAGCAAAGTTGAGTTTTTATAAGCTCTACACAAGCAGATCAACAGCCAGCTGAGTAAGAGGCAAACACAAGTCTTAACTTGACCAGTCTGGATCTCCCACAAAGAGATCAGGATCACTCACACAAGAGGCAGGGGCAGGTCCTATTTCTTCCACTGCTGAAACCACTGCAATTTGTGCCACCCATCCTGTGATCCATGGGCAGTCCTGTTAACTGCACTCCTGTTATCAGAGTGCTGCTGCTACCTGCACTCTGAAAAGTCAGACAGGACTTTACTCTTCTCTCATAAAAATGCCAAGTAACCAGGGAGGACTGGAAAGTAGAGCATCTCCATGACAAGTGGGCTGCTGCAAAACCTCAGACCAACTCATCTTAATTCTTTTTAGGGCCAGAGGGAAACAGAATCACTAATTTTGAAAAAAAAAAAAAAATCCAAACAGAAATTACAGTTTTTTAAAGGCAGTAGCACTCCTTGGGCATGGAGCATATTTTCTGTCTTGTTGCTTAGCAACAGCCACTTATAAACATCTTGTAGAGTTTAAGGGTAGATATTTAGAAGGAAATAATTTAAAAAGAAATTTATATCATGCTGTACAGTAGGGGAAATCTAAGTGACATTTTTTATTAACGTTTTATCTGAACAACAATCCCACCTAGTTAGTTGACCTCACAGGAAGATCAAATGCCCTGTGTTACTCTGTCTCATGGGAATTCCCTGACCAGCCACAAGCAGAGCTCCCAAACAGTATCCAGGGGAGAGCAGTGACCCAGGCTCTGAGCTACCCCCTAGGATACCACCACTATGAGTTTGCATACCACTGATACTGGGTCTGCAAATCGGGCTCACAGTTATGCAGTTCCTTCACCATGCACAGGGAAACTCCTTGAATCACAGCTCAATGAGAGAAAATCTGTTGTATTTGAGTACTTCATCTACCCTATAAATATCCACTGCATTTGAATCATGAGGATATAAAAGCTTACCCCTCTCCCCCTTCTCTCCTTTTAAGCATTTTTACAAGGTATTCTTTGTATCCAGGGCCCAGGGGCTTGCAACAACAAAAGAAACTTGTATGTCGTTTGCCAAACATTGCCTTGATTGTACAGGGTACAATCAAAAACTATCAGCATCCCACACAGATTCACTGCAGCAAGATCTGCATCATCAGCCACTGGAAAAACATCCATTGACTTACATTTAGCTGAAACCTTGCCTTCTTTCAAAGGGATGCAGAAAAGGCTAAATCCCAAACACAGGATATCTATATACACTGAAATTCAGAGAAAATTACCACCCTGCAAATCTACACCTTAGGCCTGACATCAAGGCCAAAAAACACACTTTTACTTTAAACTATCAAATCTATCAAAGAACAGTTATATTCCAAGGTTGTAATGGGTACCATTGTCCTACAAAACATTTTTAAGGAGTTATCACACATGAAATGTTTAAAAGTTGTGCATTTTCTACACCTTTAAAAACACAGCTTTCTATATTTTATGTAGATTGTACTTGATCTTCTCTTCAAAAGGTCATACAGGGGGAGAGATGTGGTTTATAATCAGCTGTTATTAACCCAGACAATACCTCAGCTATCAAAATGCTGTCCATCCACCCCCAAGCTGCTGCATGCAGGACAGCTCTTGTTATCTCCTGCTGTACTTCACAGATGCCCTTTCACAGGCTCTCCTCCAGCCTTCCCAAGCAGCCAGCCCTCCTCAGCCAGGGGCCACAGCTACATCTTGGACTCTGTAACTCACGGGGCATGTGATGCCAACAGCCCCTGCTGCTGGAACCCACCAGGCAGTGATGGGGATTCACATGCAACACTGCCTGGGCACACCCTGGATTTGCCTCCGTGGTGCTTCTGAGAGGGCTCAAGCAAGGCTGGATGATCAATTACAGAAAATTGAGACATGTTTCACAAAGTGGCCTGGCCATTCTGTTAGAAGAGAAGCACAGTAACATCCTTCCTTATGCCACTACCACGAGCCCAGGTGGGATGGGATGGGATGGAGTGATACTCCTGCACCTCTGGCCTGAGGCTCCCCAGCTGCCCCAGCTGCCCACAGGATGCCTCATTCTCCACCAGTCACCAGCAAACCTGCAGTGTAATAACTCACCAAACACCCTCACTGAAACAGCAGCACTATATTTTATTCCATGCAGTATGCTATTCCCATTTAATTAAGTGCGCTTCTCAAAAAACAAAAAAAAAAAAACAAAAAAAAACCCCAAAAAAACCAAACAAACAAACAAACAAACAAAAAGCTTATTTAAAGTAAACCAGCCTTAAAAATACAAATTCACAGAAACAGCAATGCTGAAGAAAATTTTGTGTTTGTTTTGATTTCTGGACCTGTCAAAGGAAAGAATGCAGCTCTGAAGAATCTTCAGAAAAGATGGCAGTAAGAGTGAGATCAAACCCACCAATGCTCTGGACACTGCTTGAGACACAAAACAGCTGAATAACCACAATAAGATCTGCACAAACAGGGAGCAGAAGTGTGACGCCTACCTCAGACTGAGAGACAGGAAAATAGTCTGAGTCATGTAAAATTTCATTTGGGGTCATACCCACATAGAGAAGCAAATGCTATATTGCATTTCGATCCATACCACCAGAATGAAGGCCAACAAGGAATTATATGCTGGTGATTTCAAAAAGAAGTTAATTATAAGTCTGCCTTAAAACTCACAATTCATCCAACCTGAAAAACATGTTACAAGAATTGTACAAGAATGGCCACAAAAAATTTAAGGGCAAGTGAAACAACTGCAGTTACCCAGAATATTCAGCTGTTGCACTGAAGAAACCCCATTAGGAAAAGGATGCATGATTTCATGTTTATGTGCTTACAGTGAATGCTGCTCCGATTTAAAAACTTTTAAATAGCCTGCACCTAAGAACACAAAAAAATATTCAACACAATTAACTGCATGGGTGTCTAAATTAAAGATTCAAGAACACTAACACTGTAAGGGCAAATAAAACAAGTGGCTACAGGATTTTGTTTCAACATCAAGATGATGCAAGCCATAATATAGACTTGACAGCATAAATGCAGAAACAGACACAACTTCCAGACCCTGATACAAATTCAGTCCAGATCCCTCCGTACTTTTCATGTTGATGAAATTCACACAATGAAACCCTGGTTTTATTTTGTCAAGTTCTCAGATGGATTTAAGCTCTTACAGAAGCTTTCTACAATTATTTCCCCAAAAGTTTCTAGAAACCTCACAGACAGGAGACAGAATCCCAGAATCCCAGCTCAGAACGCGCAGCCAGCCCCAGTTTAGCTCCAGTGGGAGCAGTGCTGGCTGCAGCTGGGTGCTCCTGCCTCACACACACAGCAGGAGGGAGCCTTCACTCTCAGTGTCTGCTGAGCACAGAGCCATCTGCAGCTGCCATCAGATTATCTGCTGTGTGCAGTGCTTGCTTGTGCAGGATGGGGAGATGAAGGGCTGTATTGACCAGACAGATGCACTGCACCCTGCCGAGTTCCCACTGGAGTTGGGAACAAGTTACCAAGAAAGAAGCAGTGGAGCCACAACTGCTCACCTAGCTCACAGAGGTTAAATAAGGCTACATTTTCTGCTATCTGTAAAACATCTGGAGCATGGATATGTGCTGACTTAACTGTGAAAGTTTCATTTAAAAGTTAAAAATTAAAGGAAATATATTTGAGAGTAGATAAGGCTGTACTTTTCTGAGTGTCCTTCTGTAAAGCTGAGCTCAAGTTCAAAAGCACCTTGTTTTTACTTAATCCAAGCCCCCCAAAATGCCACATTTAAAGTAAACCACCAAACTGAGGTTTCAAAAAGCAAAGATTAACTGATTAGTATTTTTAGTTAGGCCAACACAGAAGCCCCAGCTGAGATGCAGCTGCATCATTAAAGCAGAGCTTTTACTGACTTAGCTTGAGTTTTTCAAGGAGAACTAGTTTTACTCAGCTAACCCAGAGTGTAGCTGTCATCATGGACCAGCAAACACCACAGACACCCTTCTGCTCTACTACAACAGCAAGCTGACACCAGTGAAGCACATCTAATGAAGTCATATTTAGTTCCACCAGTTTTTCATGGGACATTAACAGTAATTTACAGCTAGTCCCCACACAAGGAAACCAGAGTGACCTGATATGAATGACCTGGCAAGCTCAAACTCAAAACCAGCGAGCAGAGTCAAACCTCCCCAACAGCTGCCCCTCCTCCACAAGGACTGGGGGAAGCTGTGAAAGCAGAACTGGGCTTGGTGGCCACAGAGCTGCTCTCAGAAACTCCCCAGCAAGAGCAGCAGCCACTTCTTCCCCTGGACTGTCAGCCCTGCCCTTGCCAGCCCCTCATGAGATGGGCATGGGGAGGTGCAGGGGGCTGTGAGCCCCAGGAGCATCCCAGGGATAACCTCACCTGCCATGGCAGGTTATGGAAACCTCTGCTGCACAGAGAGGGGAAATTATACCCTGCTACACAGGGTGAAACATACTTTCAAGCACAGCAGATTTAGCCTTAGAGAAACTATTCCACTGCTTTTCTCTACAAGTGTTCTCTCCTTGATTATTTGCAAAAAGTGCAAATCAGTTTTACATTTCTGATAAGTGAGACTGTCACAAGGAAGAAGTGCACTTGGCCACGAAATTCTAACAACTTCTGCAATTGCATCACCTCTTTGCAAGACTTCTTCTAAGTGAGACCATCTCCTAAACAATGAATTTAATGTCTGGCATGTTTGAAATAGTCATGTATGTATCTCCAAAGTCATAAGTCCAAACTCAAATCCTTATTAATAAATTCTCATATTGTAATACTATGATACTACACTTATGCTTAGCTATACAGACCTATATGCCTATGTTAAAACCAAGAAAGCAATTGAACATATTCTACTTACTTTAACATACATATAGTCTAAAACTTCTATTTCCATCCCATATCTACTGCAACAGAAACTTTCAGAGGCAGCTGGTGCTTCCTTCCCAGGCAAAATAGGCTCAATCTCCAGGGAACATATTTCCATCTCTCTTGTGTTGGTGTATACTAACTCATAAGGCAACTTGGGAATCTCTCACTCTGGTTTCCTCAGCAAAACAACTGAGGTCATCTGCTTTAAAGAAACTTATGAATAACCCATGGAGTCTGCAGAGAGTAACGTGTGACAAGCCATGTTGGGGCAATGAATCCCCTCATTGTTAGACTGCCTCATAGTATTTTTAGGTTATTCCTCTAGCTCTACAAAGCTCCAGAGTGTCCTCCTGTAAAGCACAAAGCAGTTGCAAAATTCTCCTGTCTTGTGATAATCAAATGGAAGAATTCAAGGACCCCATTGGTAATTGAAGCAGGAGTTTTTGATTTTTCCTGTCTGTGGGTATGTACATCATTCAAATGAGAAGTCCCTGTTTTTCCATATTTAGGACTGTCAAACTAGAAACATGCAGTTTACATCTACCCATACAGCAGCCTTGGAAAACAACATGACAAATCACATGCCATACTTACCCTGTGGTAGCTGCTATAAACACAGAATGAGGGCTCTTCAAAGCAATGCTGCTTCAGCCTCTACATTTGATCTTAAAGCAAGGGAAACTCATCAGACTGCAGAGTAAGTAACGTGGAAGAGTCTGATCTCAACCCTCCCCACTGCCAAATCAGAGCTAAATAAACTCAACCTGCCAAATCTGCTAATTGCCAGGGGCAATGTGCATTACCCTAACAGCCTTACCTACCTGCAGCCACACCTGAAGCAAAAAGGCAAAAAAGGAAACTTAATGAGCAGTGAGGGAAATCAGAAAGTAGCCACACCTTTCACCAAGCAGCATGGAGCTGACAGACACAAAAACACAGCTGCACTCTGCATTCCTGACTGACTCTCCTCCAGTTTCATCTTTATATTGCTCCCTCAAACCATTCATGATCATGGTGACTTCTCATTCATACTTGTTCTTTGGTATTATGTTTGTACCTTCTTTTCCCTCAACATTCTAAGAAGCTTTACTCCAGCCTTGAGTACCTCCATAGCATTATTATTCAGGGAAAGATCTTGCTATTGTTCCTAACAGGCCAAAGAGACTAAATTCATGCCACCAAGGAGAACAGAAGGTGTGAAACACAAGATCTCTGCTTCTGTAAGTAATCCATTTGCACCTTCTTCAAAATTTACATTAAAATTTGCAGATGCTCACATTAAAAGCTGGGTCAGTATCTGCATTCCACAGACATTCAGCCAAAATGTCTTTAAACTTCATTAGCAGTGCCTAATGTTTCCTGTGCTCACCTTCAAGCCCCTTAATATCCACAATTCAGCAAGGAAGGCACTCTCTAATGTAACCACACTACTTAGCCTCTAAAAAAAAAAAAAACAAAAACAAAAAAAAAAAACCAAAAAACAAACCCAAAAAACAACAAAAAACCCACACAGAACCCACATGAACTGTTTTAACAGCATTGATTTCTTCTTTATATTTTATTTGTATATAAACAGAGTAACACATAGAAACAAACATAGAAACAAACTACTAAATTCTGCAACTAGCTGCAAGCAGCAAGCAAGTGTGCTGTACTGTAACAGAAAAGGCCCAGATTATGACCTGGATAAGCAGGAAGATCCCAAAATCACCAAGATCATCAGCTTGGTAACTGTGTTTTTCATGTCTGTGCAGTGCTGGGCAGTCCAGGTTAACCCTCTCACAGAGTATTTCACATTGGGCTGCTGCCTGGAGCAAACTGCAGACATGGACTGTGCTAAAAGATGAGTGGCACCATGAGAAGGCAAGGTCCTGAACGTGGAAGCTTCTGCTGAAAATACACTCTGGTTATTAAACATAAAACTGGGCTTTAAGTAGACAGCTCCTAACTTATGGCAATGCTGCATACACTGAGCTTTCCTCAGAGAACTTGACAAGAGACATCCTTAGGATGTTTTAGCTTTGTTTTCCTCCACAAATCATTCCTAATAGCTATAGGACAGCAAAGTTATTTCCCTGCCATAAGAAGAAATAGAGAATAAAGGGCTTGATCTTTCAGATTTATGTGCTCAATTTCAAAGCATAAAATTAAGCAACGTGTGATTACTCACACAGGAAAAAGAGAAATTTTGCAGTATCAGGCTTAAGCAAACCCAGGGTTAAGCAAAGCCAAGGAACACTGAGAACAAGGAGGAAATGATGCAGTCCAAGGCAAAGGGTGGCACTGGCACAGGCACGTAGCACTGTGCTCTGCCAGGAGTCACCAAAAGCCCTGCCACTGGTGTTGGCAAACAAGGCCTTAGCAACCCAATCAGACAACTCTGCATCGTGCATCCAGCTTCAAAGTAAAGCCAGCAAAAGGGAAAGTTACTGTACAAAGAGCTAGTGAATTCAAAACAGTTTGAATTTTCTCTGTCTCCCGTGACTTTTAGATAACAGGTTTAATTTCATGCCTAATGCATTTCCACTTAGAAGTTTTGATACCAATTTGAACCAGCCAAACCCTTAGAAACATCATTCCTGTTCTAGCATATCCTGAGTGGGGTTATGGCCCATGGAAATAAGCAGAAAGACACAGTTTGATGAAAAAGTCAGTGTCACAGACATGATGTAAATTTCCAAGAACTGTGGGTATATTTCTGACCATAACACCGTATTTTCCTGCAACAGCAACCACCTATTATTAAGGATACATAGGAAGTTCTTCCTTGCTATTTCAGCAGCAGAGAAGACAGAAGGTACACTCTGCTGCTTCAACTCATTCGAGTAGCTTGCTAATGAAGCATCAGGAACAATAGCCTTGCCCAAACGCTGCTCCTTGGCCCCGGGCCCAACTGTTCAAATACTCACTATGAGAGTCAAGCATGATACAGGCAGTAGTAAACACTGCTACACTACAGTGAGCACAAAATTAGATCAGACACAACCTCTGCACCTTCCAGCACGTGAAAGAAAACCCAGCCAAGCAAAGGAGCTCAGACTCTGCTCACCCCCAACTTCATACACGCAGCAAGGTAAGGTGACTTTAATCAAGAGGCATAAAACAAATCCCTGAATCACTTTTATCAGAGGAGCTCTTGCTGCCTGACAGTGCAAAGCAAAGCTGGGTCCATCATCTCCCCTCTAGCCAAGATGCCTTTCAAACCAGCAACATCTGTACATGTGCTCATGTATGCATGCAGCTGTCAAAGACCCCAGTAATACAAGCAAAACTTCAACAACTAAATATTTGGTTTGTGTATACTTTACTTTGTGCTGTCAAGGAATGAAACCCAAATTCAATGAATGTGTATGAATTACTGTATGAATATAATAAATAATCATACATTATTGTGTACAAGTATCTAAAGGAGGGGTGCCAAGATGATGGACCAGGCTCTTCTCAGTCGTGCTGAGCAATACAAGAGCCAACAGGAAGAAACTGATGCTCAGAAGTTCCATCCTAATATGAGGAAGAACTTTACTGGGCAGTGACTGAGCACTGGAACAGGCTGCCCAGAGAGAGTATGGAGTCTCCCTCACTTCAGGTATTCAGAACCACTTGGACACAGTCTGGTGCCTCGTGCTCTGGGATGGCTCTGCTTAAGCAGGGAGGTTGGCCCAGGTGACCCACTGTGGTCCCTTCCACCCTGACCCATTCTGTCATTCTGTGAATGTCCCCAGAGGCCACCCCAAGCTCCTGGAGGTCTCCTGGAGGCTAATCCAGGCACAGCAGGCTTTCCAGCTGCACACTGCCTCCCCTCACAGCACAAACCACCACTGGTCAACCTCACTGTCGCTTCTTGCTTTTTAAAAATCCTACTAAAAATAGACCATGCAGAAACGGTGCAGCCATGTGATACTGGACATTTGTGTGACTTCCTCCAATTCAGCTGGCTCAGTGGGCACATTTCAATAACAAAAATTCTTTCTTTAGTTCAATACAGATAAGGCAATGAGTCTCATAAAGACAGAGACAAACTACTTTGTTATTAGAACACATGGAGAGAATTAAACTCCCAAAGACCCCAGAAGCAAACCCTAAGGGCTGGGTACATCTTTCTGTCCCTTACAGATCAACCTGGAGCTCTCTGGCTCAACCAAAGATAATCATGGTGGTCATTACACACATTTTCTGACATAGCAGGAGCTTGGCAGCACTTTTTCTGATGACTTATTTATCTAAAAAATAGGAGTAATCCATTACTTAACCCATCTGACACATGCTATAAAACCCCTGCAGTAGAAACAGACTGCAAATAACCAGTGGCAGCTCCATGTACAGACATTACTATTCTGCAAGCATTGCTGGTGATATTTTGGGGCAGATCCCACATAATCCACTAATATTACCAGGTAAAGGTTTTAACATGATACTCAAAGAACTGAAGAAACAAGACCAATTATTGTAAGTGGAACCTTAACAATTCTTTACGTGTAACAAAGAACTCACAAAACTTTCAAGATTAGGTCTACAGAAACAAATAGAAAAAGAGCATTTTCAAATATAAAGCTATTATCACCCCAATGATAAGTAGCTCTGAATGATGCTACACTTTCAGTGTTCCATTAGGACTACAGGATACATCTTCCCAGAAGCTATTTGTGGGCTGTGAGAAGCTTTCACCAACAGCTTGGTATCTCTTTGATCCCCCCCAGGGTGGCATCATTTCCTCCTCCAGACACACTCAGCATCCAGGGGAGCAGCTCTGGTGCAGAGTGGGCTCCAGCTCAAGCCATGGCTTGCCTTGCTTCCCCAGGCTCAGTTTATTTTACCAACAGATTGCTGACACGCCACAAAACTGCTGTTGGAAAGCTAAGAGCTTTTCCAGTTTCTTCAGCTGCTGTGGCTGTCATCTGACTAAAGAGAACAGGCCTTTTTACAAAAACATAAGAAAATGTCAAGGTTAGGTTAAACCAAGTATTGCTGGACTGTTGGGTAATTAAATCCTCAGCACCTTCAGTTTAAAGGCAACAGGCATAACATGGGTGCATACATTGTGACTGTCACTGGCAGAGCTGCCATCATGTTTATCCAGTGACACAGCAGGATGCCCCAAGCACGGAAGCAACTCAAATATTCCCTGTTCCTCTGCTGTGTTAGGTTTTCAGAAGAGGCAGAGTACAGTTATGAAGCACCCTGTGAAGGCTCACTGCCGTGCTCAGGTGCAATTCCTTGACAGTTCACGTTTGATTCTGCAAGAGCCTCTCTGCTCTGAACTGTGCAGCTCCAGGCAGAGCAGGAGGCCCCAGCTGTGCCTGAACAACTCCATCTCTGCACTGACGGGAGATGGAGTTCCAAAGCTCTGGAAGCACTAAGCAGTGACCTACGAGACATTTAATGCTCACAGAACACTTAGGTCATGTGCGACGCTTTTGTTGCAAATGTGCAACATGTAAAAATTTCCTAAGGATATTCTCTGATGTTTGATCTTTGTATAGTTTCAAACCTAATCAAGAGGAAATGATATTCAATCTGTGAAACAGACAGCAGCCTACAAGCTCTAAGTGATGTCCAGATATTTGAAAGACAAAGTATTTGTTGGTAGAATTGCCTCGTTAAGGTTTAGGGCTTGACATGCTTCAGTGATCTCAGACCTACTGGGAGGTTAACAAAGCTTGGGAAGAAGGACACTGACAGTGGACACACAGAATGCAGAATTTAGGGGCCACAAGGACATGTGACAGAACCCCCAGACAAAGAAGAAACTAATAAAGCCAACTCAAGCAACTGTGCTAAATCAGTTCTGACTGGGTAAAAGGTAATTCCAGCAGGGGCAGATCCTGACCACCGGCACCGCCACCAACCCAGGAAATCACCAACCCAGAAGAGGAGAAAGACTGAGCATGAAATTAGCATGAGAAACAAGAGAATCATTAACCAATAGAAGACAGAACACTAATTAATAAGGGAACTGGGTAACTTGTAGCCAATGAACATCAATGCCTTTGTTTGCCAAACTGTATAACTAGTGACAAGTTTTGGCAGTTGTGGTGCTGGCTCTGTGGATTTGCCACCCAGCACCCCTTTCTGTGCAGAACCGTAACTGTATTTGACTTGCTTAAAGTCAAATATCTAAGCTCTGTGTGTGGATTGGCCTCATCAACACTGAGTGAAAGAATCTACTTTAAAACAACAGTCTGCACAGCAATATACAGAATAATATAATTACAGCAGCTTTTTATTTTTTTAACCCCAAGAAAAGCCCACTAATAGGCACGGCAATTTTGAAATAGTTACATTTTCTCTCTTACACTCAGGTTGTTTTTTGCTGTATTTCCCTCCCCCTGTAGCACTAATGTGCCCAAGCAGAGCCATTACTTGGTCAGAATCTGCCTTTTGCTATTTTTGCTTGCAAGGACCCAGCACAGGCAAAGGAGGAGACCAAGCATTGTAACACCCCTGGCTTCACCCCCAGAGCAGCTGCTGCAGACAGCCACGGGAAACCAAGAAAGGGCCACTTGCAATGCTGGGGACAGCACAAGCAGCTTTTGTTCTAGGCAGTTTCCTCTGACACTTCCTTAACTCAATTTATTGCTCATAAACCCTCAAACTGAACCATTTCAAGTTCAGCTACTGAGATCAGCTTGCCCAGGCCATGCTCTCCTGTGAAAACTGTTTACTGATTCCTCTGTGTTCAAAGGAATATTTCCACTCACTAAAACTGAAATTGGATTAGGTCCTATGTTGGGACCAAGCTAGCTGGAGCTAGCTCCCCCTCATCTCAAAGATAATGGAAAGGGAGGAGCACACTGGTAGCAGCAAGAATGAAAATAAATGAATGTCTGACTGAATGGATAAGTAAATAAATCAGTGCACTGTACACAGCCATACAAAAGGGAAAGAGAAATCCCGAGAGGGCAAAGCAGCATGCTCTAGGAAAGCATAGCATGAAAGAGAAACAACTCAAACCCCGGGAAAAATAGATGGAAACGGAGAACAAAAATGTCACCTCTTCACTCTGATTTTCAAAGAAGCAGCATAAACACAGTGTCTGATCTGTTTTGTTGGTTTTTGTGTACAGGCAAGAAGAGCATGTGTTGGGGCTTGGTTTCACAGCCCTGAAACTCACGAAGGTGACTTGCAACACAAAACACGGCAGTTTCAGCAGAGTAGTCAGATGAGTTCCCATTCTAGGCAGAGCATTCTCCCTTGTTCTTAATTTCCACAGAAATCAAATTACACTTAACAAAAGCCAGTACATGGCCTAGATTGTCCCTATCAATTTTTATGGGTCAGCAGAAGTAGGTATATATCTGTTGTTGGCCAACAGCTACTGAAATGCTGAAATGGATCAGCGACATCCAAGCATCGTTCAGTAGGGCTACAGTGATCCAGGAATCACACCAAGATTCTCCTAAAGTTTGTTTGCAAAGTCAAAGAAACAAAACTTTCAGAAATGAACTTCCAGCAAGACCACCAACTGGCTAGTGATATATATCCAACAGGACAAGGCTTAAAAGCATAATGTTTTTAATAAGAATGCCTGAGATATAATTAATGGAACAGATTTAAGCTGCTTCATCCCAAAATTAAAGCTAATTCACTCTAGCAGAGTCTGAATTTGCAGTGTCACTAGGCACAGAAATACAGTTTCCAGTGGGCATGGTTTGGGCCCACTGCTCATAACTAGTTTGATTTCACTTAAATCCAAATTTCTAGATTAACTACAACCACATCCAACTCCAAGGCTGGCTATAGAGCCATCAAATTTAGAAACACATCCGGATGAATCAAAGCAATAGGACTTTCACAGGAGTGGCATGACTTCTTCAAAAAAATCTGTATCACTGGTTTCTAACAAAAAACAATTTAGCTTGGAAAAATTAAGAGTTCCTTTCAGCTATTTCAATATGTGGTAGGCATAGTGGGTGCTATTTTTATGCTGGTATACAAAGAACCCAAATTTGAAGGGATAACATACTAGCAAAGCTGGATACACTGGAGCATAGAGCAGAGAACCCCACTTGCATCACTCCCAGGTGGAAGTAAGTCTGTTCTGCCATTCTTTCTCAGCATCTGAAGAAATGCTGACAACTTCTTCAAAACACTGCCCATCCAGTCATTAACATAACTTTACCAACCATTGTCGCAAGTTACCCACAGCAACACAGCCACCTGAACAACACAGACAAGCTGGGATGGGAGCATCCAGTGGGAGAGGGTAAGAGAGCTGCCTCTGCTCCAGGGCACACACATGCACACAGAGCAGCAACGATGTGCTGAAAATGCACCCCTGACCCTGCTTGCCAGCAAAAGATCTATGCCAACACCACAGGAGAAGAGCTGATACTACTCTGAAAGCTCTGGTACTTTAAGCAGCTGCCCTGAATGACAATCACTGCTTACCAGTTAAAAAAGATGTGAAACTCACTCTTTCTGTGCCTACATCTCTAAAGAGGACAAGAACAGGCTGTGGTGTGAGAGTGAAGCACAGACACACTCTCACTGGCCTTCATCACCCAGCCAGTCCCTACAGCAGGATCATCCCTGCACTTGTCTGACTTTGTGTTTGCTCTTTTTTTAACCTCAGCATGCTTTGACCCTAAATCCATTATTTATGCTACCTAATCAAGGATGAGATACTGAATGCTATTCAAGCAGCATGCTGCCATTACTTGAGGAAAAAGCCAGCAGAGAGAGGAGACAGCAGAGTCTCTCTTGAGCACCCAGCAGGTTTCCTACCCTGGCCTGCCCAACTCTGAGCCAGGCCCTCCTCAGGAATTATAAGGGGCTTTGAGCTTTCCACTGTAACACAGTTCCAAGACAACAGCACACCCACATTTTTGGAACAGCTTCTGACCAAAGGATTCAACCACTCAGTGAAAAGAATTCAAGGTCAGATAAAGCTGGAAATTAAAAAAAAAAAAAAAAAAAAAAAAAAAAAAAAGGCAAGTATTCTTATCCCCATTTTATGAGATATTTTAATTCCATAAGAACATCAACAGAGAGAGAGAAATCGAAAAAACATTTCTAAAATAACTCCTTACACAGAGAAGGTCTTTTGGGTGCCTGGAAACAACTCTGCAGTGCCACAGTTCTCTTGACCAGAATGGTAAATTTCATCCCTTTGGGATAGTTCAAAGAGATATTCTTGTATGAGATACAAAACACCAAGTTGTGTCGTATCACTAATGAATTTAGTATTCTTTAGGGGTGCAGGCATGCTCCTCACCTCTCACATTGCACACAAATATACTCTCAAACACAGGCAAGCCGTCCCTGTTGAAGGGACTGTCCGATGTACAGTCACCGTGCTGTCCCACCACCCACGACTGGACTCTACAAATAAGGTGACCTATTCATGTCAAAACAAAAAGTCTGTTCCTTTCCATCCTTGCAGAGTGCTAGACTGGGGGTAATTCTGGAGTACTTCACTAAGTGCTCAAGATCTAGATGGTGTGGCTTTCCCACCAACACTCTTTGACTGTGCAAGCCTTTTAAAAGTAGCATTTGGAGTTTGCCATGTCGTACTGCCCTGCTCAATTCCGGTGACCTCTGTCATCCCTACTGCCCTTAAAGACCTGTTGTCTGTCATTTTTTTCAGATTTATGTACTAGCTCAAGGCAGAGCAATGAAAACAATGCATTGCTAGGGGTGAAAACAACCATTTCCACATCTCAATTTGCAGGCTTTGCCATCAAGATGCACAGGACAGTAACTGTGTCCAGGCAGAAGCTGATGAGTATCTAACACACAAGACTAAAAAGATTAGAGAAATGTCTGATTAAAGAGCATATGAGAGTCACGCTGCGCATCACTGCTGACTGCAGGGCTTCTGAACGACTGCCAGAAGAATATAATCCAAAGGTGCAGTGTCACCAAAAAGCGTAGTTGAATATCAAAGCGCTTATGTCGTAGAAGCCGTTTCTCCTCAAGGAGCGGGCCGGTGTTCCCGGGGGCGATAACCGAGCTGCCCCACCGCATCCCCGGCGGGGCGGGAGGGGCGGCACGGCGGCTCCCCGCGG